>JAVLVB010000779.1:4916126-5022778 GCA_032876305.1 Orestias chungarensis | reverse complement strand
CCACTTCCACCGCAGATCCTCCCATGTGCAGGGGGAGGTGGGCATGCTTGCCCCTTCTGAAGTCCACAATCATCTCCTTGGTCTTCTTTACATTAATGCAGAGGTTGTTATCTCTGCACCAACCCTCCAGGTGTTCCACCTCCTGCCTGTAGCTGGACTCATCACGGTTTGTGATGCATCCAACCACTGCTGTGTCGTCCGCAAACTTCACAATATGACAGCCTGGATGGCTAGGCGAGCAGTCATATGTGAGCAGTGTGAACAGGAGGGGGCTCAGCACACAGCTCTGAGGGGAGCCAGTGCTGAGGGTGATGGGGGAGGAGATGTTGTGAATCTTCACAGACTGCGGCCTGTTGGTCAGGAAGTCCAGGACCCAGTTGCAGAGGGAAGAGCTCAGTCCAAGTGAGGAGAGTTTGTTAATCAGAGTCTGAGGACTCATGGTGTTGAAGGCAGATGTGAAGTCCACAAACAGCATACGGACGTAAGAGTCCTTCTGCTCCAGGTGGGTGAGGGCAGTGTGGACCACGGAGGAAATGGCGTCCTCTGTGGATCGATTTTTTCTATATGCATACTGATGTGGATCCACCGTGACATTGATGGTGGCTTTGATGTGGGTCTGAACCAGTCTCTCGAGGCACTTTGTGACTATCGGTGTGAGGGCTACTGGCCGATAGTCATTCAGACCTGTCACTGCGGAGCTCTTGGGGACCGTGATGATGGTGGCGGTCTTCATGCAGGTTGGGACAGCTGCCTGGATGAGGGAGCCGTTGAAGATGTCCGCCAGCACGTCTGAGAGCTGGTCCGCGCACTCCCTCAGCACCCGTCCGGGGATGTTGTCTGGGCCAGCAGCTTTCCGGGGGTTGATCCTCCTTAGCGTCCTCCTTACTTCTGCTGGAGTCACACTGATGGGCTCTTCTCCTGGTGAAAAAAAGTCTTTCACCACAGTTACATGAGCAACGAGACGAGCAAAATGGCAGCATTTAAACTCGGTGTGGCTTTACAACCTTTGTTGTTTTGTTTTTGATTCAGGACTGAATTGTTACCAAGTATTTTACAGAAACCACTATCAACACACTTAAAAAGAAAGCACTGCATCAACAAAATCCCACCAACAATTTTTTCCCTCATAAATACATCAGAAAACTAAATTAAGCAGTAAACAGACTGCACTTCAACACATTTACATGTTACCATTAGTACATAAAGGGAAAATATGGGAAAAGCTACCACATCTTGTCTCAGACATCTTTACTGCCCAGTTTATTGTGTGCTCGAGCAATCTGAGTAGAGAACAACTTCCATTCAATCATGCCTCAATACAGCAATGCCTTGATTGTGTTCCAGACATGTGACCAGTCCTGATGCTCACTGTTTGGAAATTTCTTAGACTTTGTTTTTTTTTATGCACTCTAGTTCCTACTAATCTGCATTGTCACATGGTGAATAAGTATGATGTTTCCGGGTTACAAGCACCAGTCTATTCTTCCTGGAAATAAAATATGCATAAACCTAGGAGCATGAAGGGACTGTAAAATCGATCACAATAGTAATAATTGGTTTTTGTGATCAAAAACCATGAAATTGTGTTTGACCTTATAGTGCTCCACATTAATTCGATGCCAGTCAATGAAAGCTAAGTAAAGTTGGCAAATCAGGTAGATTTTTCAAAATTAGAGGAGTAAAGCGCACAGAAGCTGTGGGCAGTCAGTATACAGTTACCTTGGGTCTTTTTGTGTGAACTAAAAAAAAAAAAAATAAGGAAGAATAAAAAGTAAAAATCTATATGAACACTAAATCAACTTTGGCACAATCATGATGTTCCCAGGGCCAGTGTAATAGCTGCTGCTTTGTCAAACCTTCATCATTGGCCCACTGAGAGGTCACCTTACGTAGCCCGACGCTGAAATATGACCCTGGTTAATTCTACCGCCATGCTTCCTAACAAGCAGAAGCAAAAGCTGCTGGTCTGTGTCCCACAGAGCCACCAAACAGGCCTGTAATAAATGTTTCTTGTAACCGTGTACTTCCCCTGCAGCCTGCAGTGATGAGTAGAGGGAGAAGCGAGAGAATTATCGATTTGTTCTCGCTCCTTGTTGTAAGGGTGAATATACAGCTGCTGGCTATTGGCTCGCACAGTCTCCAGCAGTAATCACCTCTTTCCTTTTATTGTTTCTCCAGGCCATCCACTCTCCTTTGCCTACATGTCCAGCCCTTTTACACAACAGTCCACTACAATTACTCACTGCGAGCATGACCTGAAGTGCTGTAAGTGATTTCTGTGGGTAATTTTTTTTCCCCTGTTTATTAGCAAATCTTCCCTGATGGGAATAAAATAAAATGCTGTTAAATCCGGTTAAAATGTGTCTGTCTTCTTCTAGGCTTCCACAAGTACAAAGTGCATGCTTTGAGTAATAACACTTAAGATGGGCCATCCGCTATATCCAATAATAGCTTGTTGCACTTGGGATGTTGTGTCATCTGCTCTTCCTGTGGATAAAATAAGTGTTGTTCTCTTCTGCCTCAGATGAATAAAAGCTTATTTATGGATATTACTGGGATAATTGTAATAAAACAACACAAACCGCGTTAAAAAGTACTGTGATTATACCTTTGTATTAATAGACGCGCACATCTATTAAGACGCAGTAGAGTTTGTACCACAGTACAAAAGCTATTTGATGCAACCTGAGTTAATATTTGTATGTTGGCTTTAAATGATTTGTTCACTTTTTTGGGGGGAAAACATATTTTGCGAAGCTGTTTTCTTTAATATCTATCTTACCTGTGATTCAAAGATGTCCCAGCGACATGCATTCAGGGAAGCCCGTCATAATGACAAGTATAAAAATGTAGATTTGCTTTCTGTATGGTTAAAATCATTTAAATTTACACATTTCCAACTGAATTACCTGAAAGAAGGTGAAGGCGAGGCAAGCATGAGCATTGCCTCACCTCTGGCTGCACACACTAATCGAAGCAGGCAGCTGATCCATGGCTATTGCTGTCTCGTTAATAAACATGCTTCATTACACATGGGCAACAGATGCGAATGTTTCATAGTCTGTCTAATATATTCAATGAATGCTTATAAAATATTTAGTCTTTCTAATCCATAAATGTGAAGTGTTATTTAATATTATGAGGCAGAAACTATCATACCACATTGATGAATCCTAAAGACAGAATAGGCAACAAGACATCTTCAACTGCACACCAATTCTTTGTCATTATGTTCAATAAAGCAAGTTCATTAAAACAGTGACAGATATATTTGTGATGAAGACATATTTACTTGACATATATACACAAATAAGGGCAAGACAATAAATGGTTTTCAATAAAAAAAAAAAGAAACTCCTGAAAAAACTCCATGTCAAAACATCAAATTTAAATTAATGTAAACTATTCCTTCAACTTTCTGGCTGCCATAAGTATGTAGTTCATTAAAGCATTAGTAAAATATTTCATAAACTGATAAGTATTTTAGTTATGATCAAAATTGAAATTATTTGGATTTCATACATTTGTACATCCAACTCAAGAGAAGTCAGTTCTCATCAGTCGTAAAATGCAAATGTAAGAGGATTCCTTGAAGTGATAGAAAACCACCTTGTTGCAGCTAATTTTAACAGCTTAAAACAATTCAAACCATAAATGTTGGGCATGACATCTATTTGGTAAATTAGCAGCTAGTAATAGAAAACAATTAAAAAAATGATCATTATGTTGTTTGCTGCTTTTTAAATTGCACTTAATATTTTTAATTTTATATGGAGATTCCTTGGTTGATCCTATTGGTTGTCTGCTAACACCCTAATGCAAAAGAATGAACTAGTCAAAACTAAAAAAGGAAGTTGAAATGAACCAGTTGGTAAATATTTTTTTAACTGATGGAAATAAATTGCCCACATAGTTCATGTCTCATTTAAAAAAAAAAATCAAAGCATAGACTGGTTGCCTGGCAACTATTTAGAGGATAAAAACATGCTGGTTTCTTAACATCAGTAGGGGTGAAATTAAAACTTTTCTTTAAGCTCTCATATTCACATCCCTAACTGTCAGTGAGAGTTTTCTTTCAGCCACTTCTCGAGTTGGCCACAGGGGGTCACCAGTGCTCCTCCTCTGCTGAAGCTCCTACCACCCCTAGTGCGCCTGGTTGGCGCTGATGAGCTGGGCCAGTATAAGAGGAGTGGTGGATCAGCTACTCGTTGAGTGTTTGTTTACTCCCGCTAAAACCTAGTCTCAGTGCCTATTCTAGTGTCTCTAGCCTTTTTGAATGCTTCCAGTTTATGTCTCTAGTTGTTTCTCGTTTTTGTTGGATTTTGATTTGCTACTTTGTTTTTCCTACGCCTCTAACCACAGTTGTGTTTACCTCAGGTTTCCTTCACTCCAGAACTCACATCATCCTCAAGATCCTCTCTGGTTACCCTCGTCATCTGGTTCCCACTGCTCTTGGCTCAGCTCGGTCTGCCCGCTCCAGCATACCCCATCAGCTGCACTACCCCTCTGGACTACAGCCTCACCGACTCTGCTGAAAAAAACTCACCACTCACTCCTCCATGGCGACAACAGTTCACTCTCTCCAAGTAAGATCGTTCCCTTCATTTTTCCTCAACCGATTGCTGTTTTCTCACCTTACCTGTCCTCACCTTCAGAGGCTCCCGGTCTCCCACGTCGTAGACGTTCTCAGCTCCCTCCCGTTTACTGCCGCCCAGCTGTTTGCCCGTTCCTCGCCTCTCGTTGCTGTTTGCCCGTTCCTCGCCTCTCGTTGCTGTTTGCCCGTTCCTGCCCGTTCCTCGCCTCTCGTTGCTGTTTGCCCGTTCCTCGCCTCTCGTTGCTGTTTGCCCGTTCCTCGCCGCTCGTTGCTGTTTGCCCGTTCCTCGCCGCTCGTTGCTGTTTGCCCGTAGATGACCACTGCCGGATTCCCTTCTCCACCTCAATCTAATAAATCATTGTAAATATCTCCTGAGAGTTCTCATTTCATGTGGGTTCGAAGCTTAAATATTATGACACTAACCAGACCAAACAAATATAGAGATTTCATATAGTCTTAATCTTACAGTTCAATTAATTTAAACCTACATAATTACCTTTGCTGCAATGTCTGGTTGCTCTGTTTATTCATCATCCTGTAAACTCTTATTGCAAAGACTTATTTTTAACATGTCCTGTCTGGCAGTGCAACCCCTCAGAGTGCCAAGGAGAAGCCGAATAGATTTAGCTTCAGAACTTAAGCATTAAAGCTTTGGATATAATGCTCCACTTGAGATAGACATAAAAAATGTAGTAGTAATTCTTTAGGGTTACTATCAGTCACAATAATTGAGGAAAAAGAGGTAAAGAAATAAAATTTAAAGAAGGACACAGGAATAGAGAAGAGATAGAAACACAAACAGAATCCAAGATAAAACCCTAGAAACTTGCTACTATACCTGCAGAGAAAAAAAGCAGGATCAAGAGACCAACAACCAACTGTCATGATCTGTGTTTTTGTTTTGTTTAGTTTACTATAGTTGTCTTTTATTATTATTATTTATATTAGTTATTATTTTCTATTTTATTGGATTCTTTATTTTGTTTATGTGTTCTGTAGTCTTCCCTCGCTCTGTGTTCTCTCCTTCTCCGTGTTTGTGTTCCCTCATCATCATTCAAATCTATGTTCAATAACCTAATCCTCTCCTCCACTGCTCCTGCTCCACTACATATAAGCCTCATTCGTTCTTTCACCGCTGGATCCTCCGTTACCTTACCTCGTCTCTGAGCTTCATCTCCTGCCAGTTCCTCACCGTCTCGCGGTAAGCCCTTCCCCTGTCTGCTTGATTCTCTGGGCTGGTTCTCTCTCCCCCATCATCTTTCTCCTCTGGTTCAGTCTTAGTTCTTTCCTTTATGGTTAAGTTGCTTTGGAGCCTTGGGTTCTCCTTGCGCCCCTTTTTGTTGTTTGTCTCTGTAGTTCATTTCTTCGTTGTTTTGCTTTGTTTTCCCCTTCTTTGTTTATTAGTTCCCTGGTTACCTCGTATCACTTATTGTTTATTTATTATCTTTATATTTTTTCATCCAGTTTTTATTCCGCTTGTTCATTTGTTTATTGTATTGTCTTTTCACGTTCCGTAGTTTCCGTCTTCCGCTTCCATCATCCGTTTGTTTATGTTCCTGTGTTGGTCCAGCGTAATCCAGTTTACGTTCCGCATTGCCTCTGTTCCGGTTTAGGTTCTGTTCATTATACATCTTAAAATAAATCACTTTTTTCACGCAATTCCACCCTTTGCTCGAGTCGTTATCGCAAAACATTGACACCAACCATCCAAAAGTCCCCACAGCACAACAACACAGGAGGACCACTGCAGGACAACCCCACTTTCCAAACGCACACTCAGAGATGAGAAGGGGAGAGCCTCAGGAGGAACCAACTAGTAGCTACGGTGTAAAAGCCCAAGGGAGCTGCAACAATGCTACAGTTTCAAATTTGTAAAAAGGCCACACTAAAGTTGGATTTATTGAAAGCAGTTCTTCTATACATGTCATTATTATTCTTTTTCTTCTCATTTTTATTATTATTACTGCAACATACAATGCGAACACATGCAGGGTTTATTGTTTCATTATATAAATGCAGGGCTGCACAGTGGCACGGTTGGTAGCACTGTCACCTTGCAGCAAGATGGCCCTGGGATTATTTCCACCTTTCTGCAAGGAGTTTGCATGTTCTCCCTATGTGGGTGTGGGTTCTCTCCGGGTACTCGGGCTTCCTTCTGAAGTCCAAAAACATGACTGTTAGGCTGATTGGATGTTCTAAATTGCCCCCATGATGGACTGTCGACCTGTCCAGGGTGTACCCCCACCTCTCGCCCATTGTGAACTGGAGATAGGCACCAGCAGACCCCCGTGATCACATAAGGATAAGCGGGTGGAATAATGAATGGATGGATACATAAATGCAACATAGAAAAATTATAAAAAATATGGATGTCAAATAATATTAACCTTGATGAGGATCATAATTTGGAGCGATGTAGCAGTGGTTTTATTATTTTTGGAACCAGAAACATTTATCTGCAATTGTCACGGTCAACTTTTAAGCTAATGACACTGTTAAGCACAACCCATCTGGGCCATATACCTGTAGATCAGACTGTTGCCACGGAGCATGTCATGTTTTGGGTAAGTCACAGGTACTGCGGTGAAATCGTAGAAAAGACAGTCACCCAGATGGATTTTTTCATGTTACCTCACAAGCGGGAGCAGCTGAAAGCTTATGTGCTTTTCCTTCTGTATTTACGGAAGCTGTGTGAAGCACCTGCTTAGCTCTTCCTGGGATGTACATGTCAGAGAATGCAAACATTCACTTCAAAATGTGAAAGCTTTTTACAGCATCTGACATGAAGTCACTTCTTTCCTATCACCCTTTCTTAGAATATCCCCAGCTAGGTGAGTTGGCAGATCATTGGAATATTGGCCATAATCGGATGATTAAAAAACTGTGTGAGAAGCAGGAAAAAACAGAACAGTTGATGGAAAATCAAACAAAACAACATTTCTAACTGCATTTTGTCTTAAGCCAAACAGGAAACATTGCATCTATGTTGAGAAAGATACTTTGTTTCAGAAGAGACAAAAACTGAACACATTGACCAACATATTAAACACTTTAAATCACCGTAAACACATGGCTGGGTGTGGGAAACATGGGTGCAACATAAGCCTGAAAGTTTTTATCAGCAGGGAAAGTTGGTCAGAGTATAAGTAAAAATCAATATACAAAACAGAGGGTTACAAATTGGGAAAAAATGTTAGAGACTGAAAAGGAGTTGAAAGTAAAGAACAGCCATATTTAATATTTAGCGAGGATTAAAAGTGGGTAGTAACTAGTTGCATTTACTTAGATACATTTACTTGAGTAAGGTTTTGGAAAAAAAGTAAATTTAGGACTACTTTTACTGATTTATATTTTTTACTTTTCGTAATTTTTTTTTATTTTGTTGTGAAGTATTACTAATCCTTTTTGAGTAAAATTTTTGGCTTTCTCTGCATACAGCAAGTAAATTCAGTAATTTCAAAATAAAGAGGATTTAACCAAAGATGCACCAGAGAAATCAAAACATACAGTACATTTTAAAGTTAGACGTCGTTTCACTTTCCATCTGCTGACAATGTTGCGATACATTAAGGTGAAATGAATATACTGTAAACATATTTTACACAGAAATACTTTCTTTATTAAACCTATATTGAAATACATTTGATTTGGGAAAGTCTTTCTATATTTGTTGCAATAATTTTAATTTAGATTGTTTCACTTTAATAGCAGATTTCGTCTTATTTAATCATTAGGAATTTTAAATAAAATATTATGATCAGTTAATCAGTACTTCAGTGGGATTTTTTACAAAACACATTTGAAATATTACTTGAGTAATATATTCGATGGCTACCTTTTACTTTTAAATGAGAAAACATTTGAAGTAGTGTTAATCTTACTTGAGTACAAATTCGAGGTACTGTACTCACCTCTGACTAGACCTTATATTTAAGGTATTAAAATGTTCCAGCTAAGGTTGATACCTAAATCCAACAGAGAATTTGTTTCAGCGTCTCCATTCAATTTTAGTAAAAATTTGTTATTTTGAAAAGAATGCGTATGAATAAAGCAAAAGTTTGTTCCCCAAAGTATTGATTGAGATGCAGTGTATAGACAAGTTAAAACCTTGTACTGTTTTCCTTCCAGTTTACTGTTATGTGTTATATGATAACATTTGGAGACATTCAAGGAGTATAAATACATTCATTTATTCACGTCAACAAATTTCTGAATTTAAATGTGTGTTTCTCTGTGTTTCTACCCAAGCTGCTGTAGGGACTTTTGTTGAAAACTGTGAATTTTTCTCGGTGTCGAATTGACTTTGACGCCATATTGGGTTAAAGCAAAAATAGAAAACAAAGGACCCAAAGCGCTGCACATGTTAACCTCTGCGGTCATGTGCAGTTGTGTCAGCATGTGCATTTGAAACCAACTACAGCCCAGCGTGTGCACAACTAAAACCAACCGCCTATAAATTCAGATTAGGAGTTGGGCTGTGGGGAATTATTGCTTGCTATTGGTTAGTGGCTTGCAGGGTGAATCCTCCAATGGCGGTTGTTAAAAGCTCCGCCAGTGCTTTAATAGTCCCAGAGGGTTAGGCTCTGAGAAGCTGGGCTTAACTCTACTCTGGATAATGAAAAGGCAGAGGAGACCTCAGTAAAAGGATTTTGTTGGACCTTTTTTTTAAACTTTTAAATCTGCTGCTTGGCACCCATTGCAGGCCGATTACTTTAATGGTCTGCTGGATAACTAACCTATATTTAAACTGGTGAGGTTAATTCTTTCTAGCCTAGTTTCAACCCGCTGCTTGACTTTAAGCTTATCTGTTTAAGTGCTGGACTTTCTCCAATGCACAGTAGGACAGTGACCTCAAATGATCAAATGGCCTGAAAATCTAAAACAAAAATTCCTTGATCCAAATTGGACCCTAACAATGCAAATTATTTAGCATGGATTATAAAATTTGACCTACTGCAGCACATCGCAGCACCAGGGCTTTACTGTTGCATTAGCATAAATGATAACAGCTCTAGCTACAATTTAGTACAGCTCTGGGGTGTCATATCAAACGGGATTTCTCAGAGATGGTCCCGAGTAAATCCTAGGGGATGTAAGCTCAGACCATCTGAGCAGCAGCTGTCCCGAGCTGCTCAAATTGGCTCCAGGACTAGAAACAAGATGAAATTAATATGTTGTTTTCCCCTCTGTTGTGTGGATTAGGGTGGCAGGATTTAGGATTTAGAGAGCAGCGCACATGACCAGAGCAAGCAGTTCAAGTGCAAGCAGTCAGAGCAGTGTGGAGCAAAACAAAGGGCTGGAGGAGGAGGAGGAGGAGGAGGAGCATATCTGCTCATTAACAGCCATACTTAAGCTTGAGCTGAGTGCTGTTGTAAAGATTACAACAAGGTCATTTTAAAATGCACTGATACGCTTATCTAGGAAAAGCACCACAGTGCGGTGGTGTAATTAAAATAATAAACCAAACCTTTAGACAGCCACAAGAGGGAGAAATGGAGCAACAATCCCCAGGATACCATTTATAACATAACTGTGTAATGTAAAAACATGTTATAAAAGTTATTTCAGTTTTGAATTATCCAAGAGTTCAGTGCTTTTTCTTTCTTCTTTTAAAACTATTACATATATATATATATAACTGTAACTGCAAGCCTACCAAAACATGTTCTCCTAAATAGAAATAGTGATCAATGAGGGTAATAGAGATCAAAGCTTAGGTTAAAGAATCTGCTTATAGGAAAACATTTGGTTTTGTTTTCATGAATCTTTGACTTTATGGATAAGTTGAAAGTTTTAGTTGAAAGAAAGCCATAATAAAACCTGCTTATCCCAAGCAATACCAGGAACACAACAAACTTGTGGCAGAGGGCCTTCCAGTCAATTACGAAAGAGACTAAAGTTTTGCCAATACTGCTTACATGTAAGACGCTGTGTGCTGGACAACACATTGTGCTCATAGGGCGACAAGTTGGGACTAGAAGTTTGGGCAAGTAGTTGGACAAGTCAGTAGTATTCTGGACCAATCCTGGAAAGCTATTCTGCAAAGAAAAAGGGCAAAACTGGAAAAGACGTAGCCCAAAAGACCTGTAGCTGAACTATCAGCAAAATCTAGTTCAAAAAAGCATTTAATCACAAAGGTTGAGGGCAGTGCATCCAAATTATTCAGCAATATATTCACCAATATATATTCACCAATTTGTTTATTGAATATTTATGTTTTCTTTTTTCCGCTGTTCCTAGAAATGATTTGAGTAAGTGGATCTAAAATGTTGATACGTCACAGTGAAAGCTAATACTGCCATCAGAGAACAGTGTAAACCGACCGGGGGTAAAAGAAAGAGACGTTCGGTGACAAAGGCCATGGACACTCGTCTGTGCTCAGGGGCATGAACACTGTTCCGCACAAGAAGGAGCTTTGAGGCGAGCAGTTGTCAAAGGAATACTATTTCAGCACAGAAAATGTTGCTACAGGCAAACAATGACTAACATTAAGGTTGTAGCAGAGCTTGTGGCAACTGTAGACCGGTTGGTCATTTTATTCATGTCTTACCAGCTAATGAGACCTGATTCAGCTTCATGGCTGAAGGCGAAGCAAAAACACACAAACAGCTTCAGAGTTACGTCTTGTGTTGTCCCTAACTTGTTGTCTATATCAAGGATTGCGCTTAATTTCGACAGTAGCACTTCTCCCAGTTGGATTACTTCTAAAGGGAACATGTTTTCTTGTGTATACAATTTTTTTTCTGTTATTTTTTTTCAAAAATATCCCCACAACGTAAGAATAAATAAAGAAATTTTGCATATTGAAAGCCCTTTAGTTAACATTTATCGCAATCGCATCATTCTCCAAGAAGAGCAATTGATTTTCCAACCATAATCTCTTTTTAACTTTAATTGGAAGTCAACAAAAGAGTATACTAGTAACTCTTGCATTATATATTTTAGGCCCTGCCAACAAACAGCAAACAAATGTTTGGAAGATGTTAACATTCTGCTTTTATCATATAAAATAATACTGCCATGATTTTGTGTTGTTTTGGGGCTTGTTTGCATGGTCCCACTTTTAATTGTTAATAAATGCAAATGCCTTACTACCTACTCACTTAGTCATATTTAAGAATTTGAGTTTAGTTGGTGAAATTTGGTTGTGTTCAAGTGATAATAGATGCGAATGGTTTTGAAACCACAGAACTTCATGCATCCATGTTTTTTGTTTAAAAAAAAAGCCACGTTGTTGGAAAAAAGAGTCCATGACTTGTAACTGTGCGTATATCTGTAGCTCCCCTAATATATAATTGTCAAGGAACTGGTTTTACGACCCAAGTGCAGTACAACGTCAGGTAGAGTAAAAAGTACTTTATTTTTAGGTGTAGCAACAAGAAGGTAATTTAACTGGCCGCAGGAAACAGTCTTTGGTTATCTCCAGGCATCAACAGGAAACGAGGAGACTGGTGAGTCCTCACAGCGTTGGCAACAAGCTGATAATTCACCTGACAGCAGAAGACAGGCCTTGGTAAGCTCCAGTCACCAACAGGAAGCGGGCAGGCTGGTGAGAGCTTTGGTTTGTTATCAGCCGAACAAACAAAATCCGAAGGGGACAGACAAAAGGCTTGTCGTGGACGGGCAGAAGGTCGGGGCAGAGACGAGAAGACATGGTCAGAGGCAAGCTGGAGTCGAAACCGAGAATTTAAACCAAGAATCACAGCTGGAATGAAGTGCATGCTGCAACGACAATCTGGCACTGAATGAAGGAAACACTGCTGCTTAAATGCTGACTGGCGGATGAGCAGTGATGAACTGCATCTGAGGCTGAGCAGGTGTGGAAGGTTGGAGCTGATTAGGAGGTGCTTCAGAAAAGTGGGAGACCTCAAACACCACAGCCAACAGGGCAGAATGTGACAGAACCCCCCCCCCTCAAGGGACGGCACCCGACGTCTAAAAAAGGATCCACCAAGCCAGGGCGGGCGGAGGGGGAACAAAGGCAGCAGGCGGGCCTAAAGCTCCTCAGAGTCAGACCATTCCTTGGACAGATGGGCAGGTGACTTCTCTCTCTTGTGCAGGGAAGTGAGGAGGTTGGTAGCCATATACACAGTGGAAGGGAGAGAGACCTGTGTCAGAGCTGACAAGGGAGTTATGGGCATACTCAACCCACATGAGTTGTTGAGACAAGGAGGATGGATTCTGTGAAACCAGACAACGCAAAGCTGTCTCCATCTCTTGATTCATGCGCTCTGTCTGCCCATTGGACTGAGGGTTGAAACCTGAGGAAAGACTGGCAGTGACCCCCTTCTGATTGCAGAATTCTTTCCAAAAAAACAGTAGAGAACTGGAGACCACGGTCGGACACCACATCGACTGGGAGACCATGAAGGCACAAGACATGGTTAAGGAACAGCTTGGCAGTCTCCTTAGCAGACAGTAGTTTGGGAACGGGCACAAAGTGGGCCATCTTGCTAAACCGGTCAACCACAGTGAGGATGACTGTGTTGCCATCAGAAGGAGGAAGACCCGTCACAAAGTCTAGGGAGATGTGGGACCAAGGTCGATGTGGTTGAAGGAGTCCCGCAGGGGCCTGAAGCGAGGTTTTCCGCTGATTACAGGTGTGACATGCCTTGACAAAACTGCGGGTATCTGCCACCAAGGTGGGCCACCAGGAGCGCTGGAGCAGAACATCTTGTGTCTGTTGGGAACCTGGATGACAGGTTAGCTTGGAGGAGTGGGCCCACTGCAGAAGGTCAGACCTCAACGCTTCAGGAACATAGAGGCAGGTGGGAGGACAGGCACTGGGTCCCGGCTGCCCCTCAGTGGCAGATCTCACTCCCTCCTCGATATCCCAAGTTAGAGTGGCAACAACACAAGAAGGAGGAAGGATGGATACAGGGTCGTCGGTAGATTCCTCCTCTGCTTGGAACTGCCGGGACAAGGCGTCTGCTTTAATGTTGCGAGATCCAGGGCGGTATGAAAGGATGAAGTTGAATCTCGTGAAGAAAAGAGACCAACGGGCCTGGCGATAATTGAGTTTTTTGGCAGAGCGAAGGTACTCAAGGTTGTTGTGATCAGTCCAAATCAAAAATGGTTCCGTAGTACCTTCCAGCCAGTGGCGCCATTCTTCTAGGGCTTCCTTCACGGCCAGTAGCTCCCTGTTGCCGATGTCATAATACTTCTCTGCCGAGGATAGGCGTCGAGAGAAAAAGGCACAGGGATGGAGTTTCTGGTCAACTACTGACCTTTGGGAGAGAACAGCACCAACCCCCACATCTGAGGCATCCACCTCAAAGACAAATTGCTGACTGGGGTCCGGTAATTGGAGGATGGGTGCTGAGGTGAATCTAGATTTGAGATCCTTGTAAGCTTCATCAGCAGTTGGAGTCCATTGGAATGACACCTTGGAACTGGTTAGGGCAGTGAGAGGAGCGGCCACAGAACTGTAGTTTCGAATAAAACGACGGTATAAGTTGGCAAACCCCAGAAAACGTTGAAGCTGTTTGCGGGAGTCTGGAACAGGCCAGGAGGTGACAGCTGAGACTTTTGCTGGATCCATCTGGAGACAGTTCTTGGCCACAATGTAGCCCAGGAAGGAAACAGACTGGGCATGGAAGTCACACTTCTCCGCCTTCCCAAACAGGGAGTTCTCCAGAAGGCACTGTAGCACAGCCCTGACATGATGGACATGCTCACGCAGGGTTTTGGAGAAGATGAGAATGTCATCGAGGTAGACAAAGACAAACTGGCTGAGCATGTCTCGGAGAACGTCATTGACCAGGGCTTGGAAAACAGCAGGGGAATGGTTAGGCCGAAAGGCATCACCAGGTACTCATAGTGTCCAGAAGGGGTGTTAAAGGCTGTTTTCCATTCGTCTCCTTCTCTAATCCAGACCAGATGGTAAGCATTGCAAAGGTCTAACTTAGTGACGACCGTGGCCCCCTGAACCAGTTCAAAGGCAGAAGAGAGGAGAGACAAGGGGTAACGGTTCTTAATAGTTATGTCATTCAGCCGTAGGTAGTCAATGCAAGGTCTCAGAGTCTTATCCTTCTTCTCAACAAAGAAGAAGCCTGCCCCAGCAGGAGAGGAAGAGGGCCGGATGATTCCTGCTGCCAGAGAGTCCTTGATGTAAAGGTCCATGGCCTTTCTTTCAGCAGCAGACAGTGAGTAAAGGCGACCCTTGGGTGGAAATGTGCCAGATAGGAGGTCAATAGCGCAATCATAAGGCCGATGAGTAGGCAGAGACGTGGCTTTAGCTTTACTGAAGACTGTAGCAAGGTCCTGGTATTCAGAGGGAACCCCAGAGAGGTCAGGTGGAGGACTGTGAGTGGAGAGGCAGCTTGCTTCAAACTGCAAAGATGACAGGAAGGGCCCCACTCACGGACAGCCCCTATCTCCCATTTTATGTTGGGATTGTGCTGACGAAGCCATGGATAACCCAGAATGAGAGGTTGACTTGGAGTCTTCAGGATGTGGAACTGGATTTCCTCTTGATGGTTGCCAGACAGTAGCATGGAAACCTGAACGGTCAGATGAGTGACAGTCCCCAGAACATGTCCATCGAGAGCCCGAGCAGGAATTGGACGAGGCAAGGGAACCTTCTCGAGCCCCAACTGCTGAACCAAATCCTCGTCCATGATACAAGCATCAGCACCAGAGTCTATGAGTGTAGGCAGGGACCGGGATCCACCAGGCAGGAGTAACCGGGCTTGAAGCTGAGGTCTCTGAGGCTGAGGAGAGGGGACAACAGTCGGGCTCACCAGTATCTCCTCAACTACTGGTGAGCCTTCGCTTTTACTGGACAGTTGAACTTGAAGTGACCAGCCTGACCACAGTACATGCATAGGTTAGATCTCCATCGTCGTCGTCGTTCCTCTGGTGTAGGAGAAGCACGGCCCAACTGCATAGGTTCTGGTTCTTCCAACAGATGCAGAGGCGCTAGCCTGCCCTCTGGCTTGGATGGTTGGGTGGCGACGAGAGGATCCCTGACGTTTCTCTCGTTGGCGAGCCTGAACACTATGATCAATCCGGATTGCTAGCGCTATAACTTTATCCAGTGTCTGAGGAACATCATGGAAAACCAGTTCATCCTTGATGTAATCTGCTAGGAGAAATGCATGGAGGAATGCATCCACCAGGGCGGCCGGGTTCCAGCTGCTGTGGCTGGTTCTCGTACGAAAATCTATTGAGTAGTCCGCCACGGTGCGTTCGCCCTGCTGGAGCCCCATAAGGCCTCGAAAAACCTCAGAGCTGGAGAACCCAAAACCAAAAACTTTGCGTAGCTCCTCAGAAAAACTCTGGAAAGAGGAGCAAGCATTGGTTTGTCTGTCCTATTCTGCCGTTCCCCATAGACGAGCCCTGCCAGTGAGGTGGTTAATGGTGAAGGCAACTTTTGCTTGCTCTGAAGCAAAAGTACGGGGCTGAAGGGAGAACAGCAACGAACAGTTTGTCAGGAAAGGACCACAGGAATCTGGGTTGCCATCATAACGCTCTGGAGCTCCCACTCGACGCTCAGGAAGGTCACTGGGCAGAAGAGCAGTCAGAACTGGAGCTTGAGATGAGGCTGGAGCTGGAGCAGAAGCCACTGATGAGGGCTGTGTAGCAGCAGAAGAAGTGATGAAAGTCATTATTTGCTGCATTTGTTTTGTTAGTGCAGAGAGAGTTCGTTCATTAGCTTGAGCTGTCTGCCTAGCCTCCGAGACAGCAGCAGACATCAGAGCTTCATTTTGCTGCAGCCTTCTAATTTGATCAGACGCTCCAGGGTTGAGCGGTTGTCTGCTGAGTCCATTATTGGCCAGATTGTACTGTCAAGGAACTGGTTTTAGGACCCAAGTGCAGTACAACGTCAGGTAGAGTTTAAAGTACTTTATTTTTAGGCGTAGCAACAAGAAGGTAATTTAACTGGCCACAGGAAACAGTCTTTGGTTATCTCCAGGCATCAACAGGAAACGAGGAGACTGGTGAGTCCTCACAGCGTTGGCAACAAGCTGATAATTCACCTGACAGCAGAAGACAGGCCTTGGTAAGCTCCAGTCACCAACAGGAAGCGGGCAGGCTGGTGAGCGCTTTGGTTTGTTATCAGCCGAACAAACAAAATCCGAAGGGGACAGACAAAAGGCTTGTCGTGGACGGGCAGAAGGTCGGGGCAGAGACGAGAAGACGTGGTCAGAGGCAAGCTGGAGTCGAACCCGAGAATTTAAACCAAGAATCACAGCTGGAATGAAGTGCATGCTGCAACGACAATCTGGCACTGAATGAAGGAAACACTGTTGCTTAAATGCTGACTGGCTGACGAGCATTGATGAGCTGCAGCTGAGGCTGAGCAGGTGTGGAAGGTTGGAGCTGATTAGGAGGTGCTGCAGTGAAGTGGGAGACCTCACACACCACAGCCAACAGGGCAGAATATGACAATAACTGGGGCAGGAATATGGCAGAAAATGCGACCTGGAGTTTTTCCTATGAAATCTGACAACTTGAGCCACGAATTGCATAAAATCCAATGGGCACTTTTTTTTCTCTCACAATTTAGAAATATTTTTATAGATGCCTCTCAGAAAGTAGTCAGAATGAACATGATGAACCAGAGGTGGACAAAATCCTCCACCATGTCTCAATGATGACACACTGTAGCTTCATCTTAGGTGTTCTTCCTCAGCGTCTTCTGTGATCGTGATGCTGACAAAGCTGATCAGTCAGTTCTCTCCTAGCTGGTCTGTGTGTACCACTAGGAGTACAACAGGCGATATAATTGCAGTTTACAGCACCCATGATCCAAGTCCGGGAATAATGTGCAGAGTTGTAGCCAGTGCAGTGTCAAAGTCATTTATTCTCGACTTTGCTGTCATCCTGGTGCGAAGATGAGTGACTAAGCCTTTGGGACGGGAGGAGCGAAAATAGAACATCTGTCTGTGGGCTTAGATGATCCACTCAAAGCTTCCAGGAGCATTTTGTGCCATACGACTGTTTTACGTCTCTTTCTAGCCACAAACACATTATCCCACATATAAACCCTAGTGCCCTAGTAACAGCAGGGAAATTAGACTTTCAGTGTAATCTCCACTGTCACACATCAGCTTGACTCAGTTTTATTCCCGGAATGTTCTGCTGTATCTGCTCAGCTCATGATGCGAACGCCAACACATTGACTATAGTACAGTACATCTACATATTTAACTTTCTCTGCAAAGATATGAAAACAGGAAAGGAGACTTTAAACCATGAAGAGAGAAAATCCTTCTTTAATTAAAGTTTTGAGATAAGAAATAGAACGACCCAGACTCATTTATTACTCTGAATCTATGTTTCTGCATGACACTTTAGATGCATAAAAACCTGGGAGAAATTGCACTTTTTAACCTAATCACTGAAATAAAAGTGAGTAATTGTACAAATCCTTCATCAATCGATGAGCTCAAGTTTATTTTACCTTTATATTCTCAGAAAATACCTCCCATAAATTTAAAGCTGCAGGACTATTGAGAAAAAGTTAAGTAAAATAAAGTAAAGAGCTTTGAGTCCTTATATTACAAGGGGAGTAACAAAACCCAGAGACATACAACAGCACATATGCACACTCACACTTAGAGTGCCCAATCAGCCTATCAGTCATTTTAGCATACGCTGCGAACAACATGCAAACTCCGTGCAGAAAGACCCAAGGTGGAATTTTTAAAGATTTACTTTAAAGATTACTTTAAACCTTAATCTGTCCAGGGTATGATTAATCTTGGGTTCTTAATGACATAGCAAAATAAATATTGGTTAGATTTACATTAACAAATTTTTAAGGATCAGAACATTAATGTGTTAAAATCCTGGTTTGTATTCTTACTTTTTTACCATGATTAAGAAAAGCAAGAAGATAATGTTAAAAGGACATCAGATCAAAACTAAATTAGAAATGCAGTTAGGTTTTCAATGATTTATTATCTAAGATTTAATGCTCTTCTGTTACATCAGTGTTACAAAAATAAACCAGGACCACACCAGCAACCACTGCATGTGACATTTGCATACATTTACATAACATTTAATCTGCTGCTGCTGGGCAGCTAATTAGCTATCTGGCCTCCAAAATGACTTTAGCTGTAATGTGATTAAACATTTGTTTCCTCAGGATGAGACATGCATTCATGTTTCTGAGATAAACATGGCAGTTTCAGTTGGAATTTGGGTTATAGTTCAGTATCAGTGGCTGAATGATTCTGCTAGGCTCAGATAGTCTATCTGCTCTACAGATGATACATTTTTGCGCCACAGAAATGTGTTTGGGTTTATCGAACTAAGCTCCTATAGGAAGATCTAGAATTGAGAGGTTTATCTTAACGTTATCAAAAGAAAAACAAACCAATGAGTTTACTACGACGCATACTGCCAGATTTATCAGCAACGCTAGATAAGATGTATAAAAAACAGGGGGATAATACATTTATTTTCTATTACAGTAATATATTTTCAAAATTATTTTTTTTATACAACTATAAAGTTGAATAAATATTTCATTGGTGAAGAAATATCCAAATTTCTGGATCTCCTTTCTTTTATAGCTTCTTTATTGTTGCTTTCATGGTTTAGATGCTTATAGTTTTTCCATTGAAGTTCACCAATATATTGTAAATATTTAAAATTCCTATTTTAGTTGTGTCTTGTAGGTAGAGAAGACAGCCTAATCCGGTTGGGGGAAGATCTCAGCCTAGACAGACGGTTCTCCTTTGCTCTACCTTCTTTAAGTCTTACTCTGCAGGGTTAGGTTATTTAAGTAATTGCTTTAGTTATGCTGCTATAGGCTTAGGCTGCAGTTGGAAAATCTGATAACTTCTCACTTGCATGCTTTCTTTTTATATTGCCCAATCAGCTTTAGTTGCCGTTATTTCAGCTGTTAACTTTCTGTGTTTTCTTATTGTTGTTCTCTCCATAGTAGCTACACCTGGTCTGGCATTCTGTTAGCTGAGACAGCTTCTTGGAGGAGAACATTGACTGAGATGCTGCCAGCGACTTCTACAACTACTGTTATAAAGTCCCTTTTTTTCCCCCTCTGCATCCATTTATGTCTTCTGTCTCTTCAAAAAACCCAGTCTTTCATGACATTGTTTCGGTCTGCTGATTCCAGAGGAGTGAATGCTGCAAGTCAATGATTCGATGTAATCTGTTGGGTTTCCTTAGATTGGAAACTTTTTTGAACTGATTCGTTTATGATGTATCTATGATTTGAATTGATTTTCTTGTTAAGTGCCTTGAGATGACATATGTTGTAAATTAGGTTAAATAAATAAACAGATTTTTGATTGTTGATATTCTATTCACACACAGCAAGACAAAATAAACGGTATTTCGTTTAAATCATGTACATGGTTTGAATGACAATAAAGCAGAGTCTGAGTCAAAAAATCGTGTTCTGAGAATCTAGTACCTAGGAAATTGTCTTTGTATGTTGAATTGTCCTGTCTACCTGCACACCATGTAGCGGACTCATTCATACCATTTTACAATGACAAATGAATAGCAAGTTAGGGTTTTCTCTGTTCCACTACGTAAAATCATTTATTCATTATCTGATTAAATGGTTTTTACACAGATTAATCACTGACGCCAATAAATGTGGCAGCACTCAAGAATGGTTATGTTCCAGCATTACATAATTGATTGCATAGGTTGACCATTTTCTAATGGCTTCTCAGCTACAGCTTAAGCATTCTTGAACAGAAACCTCGTATTTGTGGATGAAATACAGAAAATGATAGAATGGACATCCTAGTGGAGCATTTCAACCACCTAATAGAGAAAACAAGAACTTTATTTTCCACATTCTGTGAGGTTTTGTGCTCAGATTAGAGCATAACAATCAATAAATTCGATCATATGAACAAATGCTACATAATAACACAAAAAACTGTCCAGAGTTCAAGAAAATTAAGCATTATATTCAAAGTAAATATGTAAATGCATTTATTTAATTCAATTTTTTAAATGAGATTTTACGCATTTAAAAAAAAAAACTGCAACATCATTGCAGAAACATGAACATAGCCTCAGAGGTCTGTTTCTATTACTTGCATTGTCTCCACTGTTAGTAATTATATGCTCATGTGGTCGAGTCACAATATTCCTTATAACAATAGCAAACTTCTGGCATGCTGCGCTCTCCGAGCGTCAGATCACATCACAGCAATTCCACCAACAAACAACTTTTCTTCGTAAACAAAAATATATTACAAAATCTTCTGAATGTGTGGAACATTTCATTCAGCAGCAAAAGCCATTTGAAGCCAGCCAAATGTGCCTCTAAAGCTTCTCTAGGATTTCAGTTTCTATGAATGCTTTCTATGCCTGGTGGAGACAAACAAGGGTAATCACAAAGAGGAATCCAAGCTCTACTTGATGTTTTTGGTCATATTCCAGTTACCGTCCCTGCTTTAAATCACAAAGCTAACAAGGTTTATTAACCCAATTCATGTTCTGTTGAATGCAAATTAGATGAATTTTACTCATGTTTTCAAAATGAATAAGAGTTTTTTCTCTCCCCTGTCTACATGCATGCTCAGTATGAGCGATTGCTGTAAAGTCAACAACAACACAAAACATTGTTTTGGTGTGCTGCTTCCGGAGGAGTGATTGCTGCAAGTCAATGCAACCTGCAGGGTTCCTTATATTGCTACATTTTTTCTTAAACTAATTTATTATGATGTATCTGTGATTTGAATAAATTTTCTTGTAAAGAGCCTTGAAACAACATGTTTTCTAAATTGCCACTATATAAATAAACTGATTCTTGATTCCTGAGAACCAAGTACCATGAGTGTTGGCCGTTTAAAAAAAAAAAGATTGGGCAAACTATTCACAGAAAAATGTCACTAAAACACTGAAACATGCAAAAAGCTTAACAGGACATTAAAGTGAGAAGATCAATTTTGGCACTTTTGTCTCCTGAGAGCACTGATGTAGACATTTAATTAGCCATATAAAAGTACTTACTGAAGCTTTAACAATCTGCTCTATCACCCAGGATCTTTACTAGAGATTTTGCTAAAGGATTATCCATTACTGTCAAACTTTATAGCATACTTTAATCATAATAATAGTATATAAAGAGAAAAACAGAGTATACCAAAATAATGTAAGACCTGGTGCACAAAGCCAGCATAAAATCAATAAAACTCTCAATAAATGATCACATTCTAAGCAAACAGTCCAGAAGGAAGCTCCACGGCACTGTTTCATACTCACAGTAAATGTGCCATGTTAAGCAGCAAGACTCACAGACATGACATTAGTTCTGTTTCTCAATGTGCCGGATTGGAGGATGAGAGCTAAATCTCTCACTTGATAAAAACAGCGAAGGTATTTCTCAGAGCACACTCTGCTGGAAGGACACTCATTTACCAGATTGATAGGACGATTTATTGCCTACTACCTCTCTTGCTTAGGCCCTTACCACCCCCCTCCTTCCTTCTCTCATTCCTATTTCTCCTTTTATCAGCCCTCTTTCTCCCCTGACTGTCTTCCTTTGTTACATACACAAACAAAGGGTCATCTGTGTCCAAACAAAGGGTCTTTTTAGGGTCCTCTGTGTCCAAAATGACCTCTTTACCACCTTCGCGTTGTTCTTGCACATCACCTGGTTCATGAACACAACGGAAGGAAAAGGGCTAATTTAGAGAGGCTTGAAAAACTACAATGAGTAGTGAATGTTTTTCTTTTCCGCATAAAGTAAAATATTGAGATTTACTTCAAAACTGGCTGATTACCATAACTTGGCTGGATTTGATTTATGCATGTATTTTAAGCTGACACTATTCTTTTTTTCTTTGATCTATGCAAAGGTGGAACATTTAGCTAAAAACTGTACATCCTATAATGTCTTAAGTTTAGCTGGGATTTTTTACGATGAAAACCTGCAATGAGAGATAGCCTTCCATTGTTTCTTTATCTGCTACCGCCATGCCCATAAGTGATGTAAGCAACATTGTTTAATTAAGTGTAATTAAAATAAAGTGCAGTGAAAACGAGTGTAAGCAAAAGGGAAGATTTTTTTTAAATAACAAAATCTTAACATTTTTAGCCTTAAGCCATAAAATATCTCTCTTGACGTAAGATGTATCGACGAGGTGAGAGGACAAACAGCATGTGATCACAGCTTGAGTGTGGTGGCATTTCAACAATCTGGACATTTTTTTCTGTTTTACTTTTTTTTCTTTCTTTTTTTTTGTCAGGGACAGCGATAGATAGAGATAGACAAGGTTCAAAATACAAAAACGTATAAGTGCATCTGGATCTGATTGGTTGTAAACAATAAAAGTAGTTTCCAGTAAGCCAGGGTAGAAAATACCAGGGTATTTTTATCTTTGATTGAAAACAATGCTTATTGCATCAAACATTTGATAATGAAACAAATTCACGTTCATCAACTTGAGTCTCTTATATAATAGCCATAAAAATATATAGATAGATATAGACTTACTTAGACGGATAGTATAGACTCAGTTAGACAGACAGATAGACAAACAGATAGATAAAGGCAAGACATGTTAATGGACCTAAGTTGTTAATAAAAGATCCAAAAGATGGAATACAAATATCAAGTACTTAAAAAATTGGTTTAAAATAGTAAAACCGTGTTTTGCTGCAACCATGTCTCTCAGTTATTTGGCAAGATGTTAACTACTGGGTGGATTTCTGATCGCTATTGTTCCTCATTCTCTTTATATTGTTCCTCTCAAGGAGAACTGGAATTCGCCATAACTGGAATTCAGATGTGACAACCGTGAGTTTTGAGTAAAAAGAGTTTCTCTGCTTGCTTAGGCACCTTTGAATTTAAGTCACAATTATTTATGTGGGGGACTTATTTATTCATTCAGAACATGATGACTAATAAAAACCATTGACAAAGACAAGTGAGAGGCAGTTTGTAACTTTAGAAGACATGTTTGAGTTATTTAGGCCACACTTCACTTCAGCAATGACACCACCATCCCATACATAAATAAATTCCACCTGTAAGCATAGAGAGCTTCTTTAAGGAGCCCATCAGCAGGCCGGGCTGAAAGCAACTGGTACCGTAAACTTTTCTTTTTTCAGCCTTCTGCTTTTTCAAACCCACATTCAGTCACGGCAGACGGCTGCTTGAACTGAGCCAGATTCTGCTGGAGGTTTCTTTCAGTTAAAGTGGAGTTTTTCCTCCCCACTGTTGCTACATGCGGGCTCAATATTGCTGTAGATTCAACGACAGCACAAGCTATTATTTCGGTCTGCTGATTCCTGAGGAGTGAACGCTGCAAGTCAATAAGTCAACGCACTCTTCTGGGTTTCCTTAGATTGGAAACCTTTTTTAAGTAATTTGTTTATGATGTATTTATGACTCAAAATGAAATTATTTTCTTGTAAAGTGTCTTGATATCTGTTGTAAAATGGCGCTATAAAAATTAACTGATTATTGATTCTTCTGGATTTATTCAATCTTAAGCTCACCTAAGGCTCTCTTTATACACATTTTTTTAAGCTTTGAGGATGTAAGACAGGATCAATTGAAGAAGGTGGCATATGTCTTAAATCCCCCTGAAGAGGAGTGACAAGCACAGAGCAGCAAAGGTGCTGCAGTGAATGTCGCTGAGCTCACTGCCCCTCACTGACCTAACAACCACCAAGCACAGTGAGTGATAAGTGAATGTTCGTGTGAGCGCGGGGACACTTAGAATAATACAGGATCCATACTCTCCCCTCTCCACTATTGCTCTTTTTCCTATCTGCTACCCCACACAGTCCAGCTTACACCAGCCACTCTCACAAAACACAGCGATGACATTCATGCTGCCAGCAGAAGACAATGCATGTTTTGTTGTCTCTTCACTCACTCTGTTTGATGTCTAAAAACACCTGGCAAGAGGAAGATCTGACTATTATTATTTTTTGTATCCAAAGCCTATATCAGCAACCAGGGGTGGGGTGGAGCGGGCAGACAGGCAAGCCGAGCAGTTGCTGGGAGCCCCGGCCTGTTGGGGGGGCTCATTCATGCAGAGACATGAAGGGGAGTGAGTAAGGGGAGTAAGACAGTTTTAAGTGCATTTTTACTGACTGACTGTTGTCACCCACTCCACAGGGGTTAATACAGCCAAATTAGCTAACAATTAAGCCATAATAAAAATCAACAATAGCCTAATAATAATAATTCAATTGATAATAATAATTTACACTTGTATGAAAAGCTATGCATAATGAAAATTTATGATGATGATATGAACTTCATTGTCCCCAGAGGGGGACATTTGTCTTTGGCAGTACACATGATATGTACAAAAACAAAAACAAACAACACAGTATAACAGGGCGCCACTCCAGCCAGCCAATCAATGACAAGAAAAAGTTATTTGTTTCCAGTTTGGTTCTAAACTTGTTTGTGCAGTCTTTTATTTATGTTTATTATAAGAATTGCTCGTATTGTTGATATTGGCATTAAAACAATCGGTTTCACAGAGAGAGAGTTTTTCCTCCCCTTAGTGGACACAGCCCTAAAAAGCTCAAATTACAGATTTTCCAAAACTGAAGACATTTTTGGTCTGAATGGTTTTCTGTTCTCAAAAGAACACATAAGAGATAGTGATCAGAGTGGCAAACTAATAGACAACTGCAAAGACATGGAGAAAACACTACATGATGTATATTCTCAAGATTTGGTTCCGGAGGTAAGAGCTTCAATCAGTACCTTTCGTGATTCTGTAGGCTCTTGTCCAAGAATGAAGCTTGATTACTCATACAAGGAGCAGCTTCAGGATCTTTACGGGAACTTGAGCATTTGTTTTTGTCTGCTTCTACCTATACCAGTCCCAGGGAGCGAAGCTTCTCTGCTTTAAAACTCATTAAAAACTACCTCTGGTCAACCATGTCTCAGGAGAGACTCTATGGACTTCCTTTCATTTCCATAGATTCCAGTGTGCGAAGATCTTTGGATATAGAAGACCTTGTGATAGAGTTTGCACAAGCCAAGGCTCGTAAGCATAGTTCTTAGACCAGAAGACCTGTGGTTACCCTGTTAATTTTGCACTAGCCAAACCTAATTTTTGATTATTCATTTTATTGGATGTTATTTATCCCCATTATTTAATTGTTTTGTCTTTGTTGAGCCAAATTGTTTTCTTTGTTATTTATTCAGACATAGTTTTTTTTTATACTTGAAGTTTAATAATTTGCAATGCACTTTTGTAATAAAGTTTGATATTTCATATTTTATATAGCTTGTTGTTGTCAAATTATTTACAACATTGATAATTGATAGGCCTGGGGTTTTGTATACTTCTGCTAGTCGCTGGACTCCCCTTTGAGAACCACTAATCTATATTTCTTATTAGGATTCATCTCAAATATACAGAAATTGTGCATTCATGTATGTCATTTTTTTTGAGCCCCAAAATTCACTTGCCACCCCACTATCAGCAACTTTAAACACTGAGCTTAAGCAAAAACATATCTTCAATTTAGAGCTCCCATTTTTGAACGACTCTTTTCATAATTGTAAATCATTGGACGGCTTTTCCGGCAGAGGGACCATTAATTGTGTGGCCATCATCACTGATGTCCCCAAGGATAATCACAATTTATTATATGTTAGATAAGCAAGGAATTAATGCAGTGCCACAAATGTCTTTCTGATGAATAGAAACAATACTCAGAACAGGCAACGGTGCACAGCCTATTTTCCCAAGTCCGTGCTGCCGCTGGGTATTTAAGAAAAAATTTGGTATACAGCCAGTGTGCAATTGGCAAAGCATTCTAGCTTGGGGTAGTTAGGATGTTTGTTGTAAAGGTGCTCACACACAACGCAAAGATTCCCTTAAAAGTATTCTTTAACTTTTGATGTCACAATACAGCTACAATATGTAGTATAATGCTCCTGAAAATGTATTCACTCTTGCCCTAAATATGTCCCCTGAAAAGGTTAAACACATCACTTCTCTAACACATCTGAATCAAAAGGGATGATTTCCCATATCCACAGTTAGTAATATCTGCAGAGACCTGGTAACAAAACCTCCATATCATTTAGTTTTGTGGAGAGGTGATGCATTTAAAAGTTATAGGGTTGTGGTTCTCACCTCTGCAATGAATAAACTTAACTGATTGCCTTCAGAAGTTGCCTAGTTGGAAAACTGAGTTTGCCTGGGCTTAACTTAATCTAAGTACAAGGATAGCAATGCTAAAGGTCTCAGAGGTCTCTTGGAGAACATTAGAAAGTGATCATTACAATAAAGATGAACAAATACAGCAGGTCCAGGTATAAAGTTGTCATGAAGTTTGAAGATATAATGAAAAACCTCCGTGTCAACTACAACCAACAGGTCACACCAGGAAAGAAGTCATTTGAAATGTAGCCAAAAGCCCCAAAGTAACTCTGAAAGAGCTACAAATAATTCAGCAGTTTAGCAGAGCTGATTGTGTTGGGAAACTGATCATTTAAATCAACATGAACACACCATAGGGGTGATATCATTATGCTGATGGGAATGCTTTTCTTCAAAGGAATCAAGCATCCTGCTTGAACTTGATAGGAACACGGGTGAGGTTAAATACAAGTTAACTGTTAATAGGGTAGACTGGGGAGGAGTTCATCTTTTAACAAGACGAAGACTTTACACATACACTTCACTATACAGAAATCAAAAACCAGACAGAGTAAAAAAAATACTACCTCTTTCTCTCTATACGCTCTGATAATGGCAGTATTTCACCAAAATCAGGCTAAATTCACATTAGATCTATATGCTTTGTACCAATCAGTTCAAAAAAGATTAGACAGTCTCTTCCAACAGTTTCAAAGGTCAAAACCGCAGACAGTTCGTTATCATTCAGTTCAGGGAAGAGCCATTTGGAGATCATCCTTCTCACATATCTATAATCTAAACCTCTGCCTTTACAACATGAAGCTTCATCAACCATCGCTAAGTTCCTATCTGAATCTCATTTGTGCCTCTGGGCAGAAAGATCAAAGGTCACTCTCTTCGGTCTCTCTATCAAACATAGAGTCGGAAAAAGTGCTCTTAACTTTAATCTCTTGTGGACGCATTTCTCTTAAATTAAGACCTTCAGTGTGAAAAAGGAACCACAATTATGGATATAAAAAAAAAAAAAGATTCTTGTTGCGATGAAAGGAACTATATTATGTCTACCTACCAGATCGTTCCCCATTTCATCAGATTTACAAGCGAACTTTCATGCAACCCTTTAGTTTTGTTTTATTAAATCAAGGATTATATAACAGCAGAGACGTGTTAATTGCAGTCTACTAAAACAGAAGCAGCTGCTTCTGCATGACAGATGTCTGTATGGATGCAAAGCTTCCCCTGATTTTGTACGTAGCCGGGATTTTTACACCTTTGTTACAAAACACACTTTTTTCTGCTTTTCTAAAGGTTTCTGAGCAATAACAAGGATAATTTTTAAATTCATTTGCAAAAGAAAAAGTTTAAAATTTTAAATCCTATTTATGGTCTAAGCAAATACAATTTAAGCATTATAAAGTAGGCCTTGGCTATTCCAAGAGAATATAATCAACCCGCTTTAGACTTAGACTTTACACTTTAGACTCAACTATCTTCCGCCATCTTTACATTTGGAGCGTGCTGTGTTTGATGAGATCGCGGATTGATTACTCCACCCTCTGATGTCATTGTATCAATTTTTTACTCGCAACCAAACGAATACGAATGTTAGAGTTGTGCATACACCTTTTGACAGAGATCTTACTCCTTAAAAAGGTTGCCAGTTCACTGCTGCCCTTTAAACGTACATGACTTCAACAGTTTAATAAAGCTAATGCAGTTGAGATTAGCTGCATCTAAACAAGCCTGTTAATTTTACAGCTTCTCTGCAAGGTGAATCAGGACCAATACGTGTAGCTATGTTACATCCCATATAGCATAATGACATAAAACCAAAGTGCACACAAAAGGAACAAAAGAAAAAAAGATGGTTATTTGAAAGCTATTAAACATTTATTTGCTCAAAAGTGTAAAATTGAGCCGATATATTCACTGAGAAAAGCTTAATAGGTTTTGTTATGAAAAGGTTTTTAAAAAAGTGCTTTTTCCTTCGGTTGTACGAGAAAAATCTGAGATACCAGGAAATTTTTTACTCATTCATTTAATATGAAGAGATTAAACACTGGAAACATTAATGAACCTTTGGTGATTGTATATATGTGATATGGCCCTCAAGATAACCACATAATGGTTTTATTTGAGGTTTTCCTCCTTTTGTAGCAACATTTTCTCTGCTATAGTTTGAGTTAAAGCCTTTTTATAGGTAGCTGAGAAAGAAAAATGGAAAATAAAGTGGACAGTAAAATGAAACAGAGAGAAAAGAAGTATGTGTTAAAGATTTAGAAGTTGAATTAAAAATGCAAAAAGGGAAAGGAAGGCTTAGCTCCCACCCAAAACCTCTTGGCTTTATTTTTTTTAACATGCAAGGACTTTAGTGGGAGATGGAAAAGGAAAGTAAGTAGAGAAGCTTGCAAATGGCTCAGGTGAATCAGAAGTAAGCCAGGCAATCTCAAACTTCTACTTTTTATTTACATAGAAACATATCTAAACTAACTTTAATGAGACAAGAATACATCAATGTACTTTTTTTGAAATTGTATTTAGAAGTATTTAAATGCTTCTAAGATATCTGCAACTGAAAACACATAATGAAAGGCAGCACAAATTGGCAGGAGCAAATGGAAATCGCGACGCCCCCCCCTCGTGGGTAACACTACAAATAGAAAGGATGTTGACATGCACCAGATCACATCTATGTGAACAGCAAAGCATTAGTCACAGCATCTGCAAGGACGTAGCCAAAGCTAATTGAGTAGCGGGCAACCAGAAAAAGATGAAATAAGGCATATTTATCCAATGGAAGAGTCTACAACACATATGTCCAACCACAGTCCTGCAGCTTTTAGAATCGTCACTTCAATCAGATTTCAGAACTGCTGAGCATGTTGTAAATTTAACAAACTTGTGCTGCTTATTTGAGTCAGGTGTTTAGAACCAGACCTGTGCAGAACCCTATAAACTATAATCAGAAAAAGAGCATATGGCTATGGTATTATTTAGATGCACAATACAAAGACTACTGGAAATTATTAAATATATATTGCAGATGCACTAGTCAGAGATGTACGGGCGATCCCCATAAAGAATTTTACATGAAAACTACAATTAAACAGTCTCTAAAAAATCTCTTTCTAAACTTCCTGCTGTGATCCGGTATTGTTAAATTATATTAGATCAGGAGCAGACCAATCTAATTTAAACACACACTGTGTTTGTGACAAAGAGAGTGCTATCACCGTGAAGACAGTGACTCCAAATTGTGTTGCTGTTAATATTTGTAACTGTTCGAACGGTGAGATAAATGTGCCGTCTTTTGACCCAATATTCCCCTTCCAACAATCGCAGGTTATACCGATGGCTCTAAAGTTTATCATATGAGATATTCCTGCAGTGTTTGGTGTTTTAATATTGGATTGTCTTGGCCTGATATCACTGTTATATGTTATATTAATGTTATATTTACGATTTTTATCATTAACAAATATTTATGTGGGTTCATTGATAGTAGACAATTGAATGATTTACCATTTTGTAAAATAGTAAGTTCAGCTTTTCCACTTATTATTATACTAAGTACTTAACTAAAACTCTACATACTTTACTTTGAATGTTGAGTTGAACTCGGACTGATTCAAATAATGGTTTTAGAGAAAACTAAATCATGTTTGTATGTTTTATTGTTTTGTTTTTTTCCTTTAAAAAGTTCTAATTCTTATCTGGTGTTCACTTCAGGTCATAGAGTTTTAACAAAGACAAGGAAGGATTACCTCTCTAATTTCTCTGCATTTTCAAGCACAATTTTGTCTCACATTTCCAGTTGAATTATTCATGAAAACAGAGATAAGGACTTATGTAAAAGAAGGCGCGCGTGAATCTCAGTGGTTAGAAATAGTCAATTAGACTATCCCTGGGGAAGGTGATAATACAATAGTTAGCTTCTGAGACAGTTCCTCAAAGTGATTTTTATGTCCTTGCCGGTCATTCCATGTGTTTAGTTTAAATGTGTCAGTGGTTTTGCTCCTCCTCTTGACTGCAAGCTAATCTGATGGCTCAAATGTCACGTGAAATGTTAACATATTAGCAGCTAATTGATTTTGTTCCTCTGTGAAAGGAAAATATTTAATTAAATATAAAAACAAAAAAAAATTCCTTGCTTTACTCTCTCTGTCCTGGGTTAAATTCCACGCCTAAGGTTTTTCTGCACTGTTTGCGTAGAATAGAAATAGAAATATCCCCACTGTGGGGAAAATTATTTGTACAGCAGCAGTCACAGGCAAATATTCAACACATGTAAAAAAAGAGAAGAACAGAATAAGGAATAAAAATGCTGTACAGTTAGAGCAAAAATATATCAGCTATAAATACAGTTGGGTATATAATGGCGGCAAATTTTTAAAGAATGAGTTTGCTGTTGTTTGTCCTGTGCTTCCCTGTGTCTCCCTAACAACTCCCTACCAGTGTCACATACTTTAGCACCAAACGTTTATCCATTTAACAGAAGCTTTTATCCAAAGCGACTTACAAAGTAGACACAATGCTACACTTATTATCAATCTGACCATAAGCAATCTAGAGGAACATTCCACAAAATCTGTGAGACTGATGGTAAAGTGAAAAATTTCCCTCTCATTTCCCTTTTAGATTTAAAATGTTTTAAGGTGGTCTGTCTCTTGCCTGTAGAGCCTTTATTAAGTAACCCAAAAGCGTCTCAGCAACATCAAGATGTGTGGTTTGACTTTGCCCAAGTGGACATACTGATATGTTCTGAGTCCTAGTACAGTTTTAATGGCCTGGTTCTGTTTCACCCTTCATTATTTTTATTTTTATTTTTGTTTGTGTTGGTCTCATATTTTAATCAAGAATCCTCTAATACAGTAAATTATGGATTCAATGATGGAGTCCAGGTCCTGCTGCAGGAAAGCATGGCCCAACTGAAACTCTTCCACCTCTATGCTTCACAGTTAATTCAAGATCCTTTCTCTTTAATGCTTGATTTTTTTCTTATGTTCAAATACTTACATTTCAGAAATATCTTTCCAAATCATGATTTCAAATTTAACTCAAACAAATTATTGGTCTGTTACAAGTTTCCCCTTCTAGCAAAACCAACAGATACAGTGCAACCTGCAAGGGAGGCACAAATCTAAAATCCTTGTCACCTGATATCTTAACCAGCTCAGATGATCTTTGAGGTCTGCAAAGAAGCTTCCACTTGACACAAGAGCTCCTCAACATCGCTCTAAAACCAGAAACCCTGTTGAAAAATGTGAGGGTCTTAAGGTACAGAGACTGGAATGGAAAGTTCACTGCTCAGTAAAAAATAAAGATCTAAGCTTTAGCTTCCATTTCATTACCTATAAGGCTTTTGACGGACGCTCCAAAAACAAAGCTTGCCTTCCTATCTGCACAGAGAAACATCAGCCTGCAAAATATATGTGGCCTGCAATGACCTAGTTTGACACAAGTTACTGGAGCAAAGTAAGTGTCAAAATGTGACAAATTTCACAACACCCTAAATTCCCAAGTCTACTTGTCTGTTCCTATCGCCATACTAAAGAGGCACTCTGTCAGAAGAGGCAAAGCCGTTTTAGAGGACACGGCTGATTTATCGAAAGCACTGTGGTTCTCCGTCTGAAGAACTCAGGTGAAACTTACGTTTTCTCTTTTTTATTGCTGTGAAAACATTAATGCTGCCTAGGAGCAGTGAGTACTCGTCGTATTGATCCAACAGTCTATCAAACTTTAGATAACCCACAGACAATCTTTTTACAGTATGAGTGGAGAGATGTGCCATGGAAGGAAAGAAATTGGTGTGAATAGACATCTGCACTGACACACCAGGCTTGTTGTCAAAGGAGAGAGGAGTACTAGTACAGGCAGTCGTTACCCACTCATCATTTTGTTAGTTATTATTCCAGCAAAAAAAGCGATAAATGGAATTTACAAGTTACAATCTGTTTTTTGTGATTTGTGTAACTAAATGAGAGAGAAATATACACTGTGCATATTGCTTTAACACATTTTATCAAGCTCTGTTTCAAAAATGTCCAGGACCGTTGTTAAGATTTTAGGTAAAATATACTTACATTTTGAAGTAAATGTACATATTTTGAAACATCTTTACAAAAAAGATTTTGAAAAGTGTGCCGTGCTTTTTTTAAAACTATAATCCTTCAAGAAAACTTTGATTTATCTTGGAGAAAACTCTTCCTTTTACACTACCAGTGATGCTAACCATACGTCCACAGCTGCCACCCTGATTTAACTTAAGAATGACTAAGTCACAAATTCAATAAAGAATTTGTGGGAAGAATCATAAAATCCGTGTATAAAGATCCTCTAAATCCAATATGACTGAACTTAAGCTATTCTGCAAAGAGACATACCTCCAAAATGTTAACAGCTGTAAGGGGACAGAAGGAAAATAAAAGCCAAACTTTAAGGATATTCACTCTCAACAAAATATTGAAACCATGCATACTTTTTCATTAATTTTTCCAAGTAGGAGCAACTTTGTACTGATCTGTCACACATGGCCGTGCAGAGACCGTCGGAGGGGCAGGTGCTCAAAGTTAAAAGGGGGCACATGGGGCACAGATTTAAAACACGGCACAGAAACATACCTTGCGATACAACCTGTTGAATTGTACAAACCCATACTATAAAGAATCAGAGGTATATAAAGTACTTGAAAAAAGTAAATAAGTAACATACCACAACTGAAAACGACTTTGGTAAAACTTAAAGTCACCCATAAGAAAATAACTTGAGTAAAAGTCTTAAAGTAGCACACAATATATGTAGTTAAGTATTAAAAGTATCTTGTTAAAAATTACACTTAAGTATCAAAAGTAAAAGTACAAGTATTTTATAGTACAAATGAAAAGAAGCAACACAACCCCAAAAATATTCTCTCCTTGTCTTTTTTTTCTCACTTTTTCAGGCGAATAAACCCCCCTTTGCACATCCCTGCTGTCACATAAACATCCCACCAAATGCATTGAACTGGTTCTAACCTGACAAAATGTGAAGAAGCTTCATGCGTATGTATACTTACTGATAATGTAACTATAAAGTGAAAGTCCAGCTAGACATCAATTATTCACAGAGAGGCTTTTCTTTATTCTCCCCAAAATAATCACAGTCCAAAATGTTCTCCAAACTGGAAGAGCTAAATCAGAGCAGAGAAAACTATTTCACAGTGCGCGCCCTCAGACCATTACGCTTTTACTCTTAAGTGCAAACAGTGTTCACATGAGTCAGCCAATCTTTATTTAGGTATGCTGAAAACCAAACTAGACACTCCTCCTTTTACGTTTATTTTCCCCCTGATATTCACAGCTTACTGAGAAAAAGGCAGCAGAAAGGAATGCAGTGTTCTCCATGAAGATAAGGTTGTGTGCTTCTCTGGACTAGCTGCATGTATCCTGGAAAGGTATCTCAATGTGCAATTAAAACTCTGAGTGCAGGTAGTGATGTCCTGCTGGGAGAGATTAATGCACAGAACTTCTTCCTTATTTTTTATGCCGGAACAATGTGAATATTCATTCATTGCTTTTATTATGCAAAGCACATTGACATTAAAATACAGATGTCATCAGAATACAGTAACACTAAAGAAGTTTAAATACAAGTACTTAGGAAGGCTGGAACATCGAGTAGGGATCAAGGGAACAGCACTAGGCTGGTTTGAATCATATTTGTCTGATACATCCCAGTTTGTTCATCTAAATGACAAATCTTCTCCGCATTGTCACTTGTGGAGTACCACAGGGTTCCATATTTGGATCAATCCTATTTACAATATACGTGTTCCCTATTGGTAAAATCATCAGAAAGCATGGTGTTAATTTCCACTGTTATGCTGATGAAACACAACTGTATTTATCCATGAATCTGATGAATCCAGTCAGTTTGGAAGATAACAGAGATGTCTAGAAAACATAAAAATGTGGATGACTTTAAACTTTCTGCTGTTAAACTCTGAAAAGACAGAGGTTGTTATCTTTGGGCCAGAACCTCTAAAAAATATACTGCTTAGTCAACCCTTTAAACTGCATAGTATCAAATTGGCCTCTGGTAACAAGTAAAGGACCTTGGTCTTTATTAGCAGGACGTTCTCAAAATGCAATTAAAAGTCTTCAGTTGGTCCAAAACACTGCAGCAAGAGTTCTGATGAAACTTAAAGAGAGAGAGATCATATCTCCCCTATTTTAACTTCCCTTCTTGGCTCCCTGTCAAATACACAATAGATTTTAAAATTCTTCTTTTGACATATAAAGCCCTCAACAATCAAGCTCCATCATATATCAGAGATCTGATTACTCCTTATGTCCCTAACAGAGCACTTCACTCTCAGACTGCAGGTTTACTGGTGGTTCCTAGAATCTCTAAAAGCAGAATGGGAGGCGGATCTTTTAGTTATTAGGCTCCTCTCCTGTGGAACCAGCTTCCAGCTTTAGTCCGTGAGGCAGACACCCAGTCTAGTTTCAAAGCTAGGCCTAAAACCTTCCTGTTTGATAAAGTTGCTGCTATAGGCTTAAACTGCTGGATGACAGTCTGACCACTTCTCTCTCTGCTACATTCTTGATTTGTCCCATCTGCTTTAAGTACCGTTATTTCAACCTTGTTAACTTTTTGTTTTCTCTTTTCTTTTTCGTGTTCTTCTCTCCATAGTAGCTACACCTGGTCTGGCGTTCTGTTACCTGAGGCAGCTTCTTGGAGGAGAACATGGGGTGAGATGCTGCCAGTACCTTTCTAAAACTGCTGGTATAAACTCTTTTTTTCAGTATCCTCTGCATCTATTTTAGTTTTCTGTCTCTTCGAACCCACAGTTAGTCGTGATTGTACTGAGCCAGGTTCTGGTAGATATTTCTTCCTGTTAAAGGTGATTTTTCCTCTCCATTGTTGCTACATGCATGCTCAGTATGAGCGATTGCTTTAAAGTCAACGACAACACAAGCCATTGCTTCGGTCTGCTGATTCCAGAGCAGTGAATGCTGCAATGCAATGACTCGATGCAATCTGCTGGGGTTCCTTGAATTGGAAACTTTTTCAAACTGATTTGTAACAATGTATCTATGTTTTGTAATTGATTTTCTTGTGCCTTGAGAAGACATCTGTTGTAAATTGCTGATTCTTGATTCTTTTCAGTTTTGGTTGATTTTGGCTGCCAGTGGACAAAAGCGGTAGTGTTTTGCCCGAAGGAAGACTGCATTTCCCATGAGGACCAACGCATAGTGTCATAAAATTCTGATCTTTTCATTGCCTGCAGTTGGATTGAAGTACGTTTTGGTTTCTAGTGGCTGTGTGAAGTATGAATAACGATGATGTAATGAATCTAATTGTTGCGAAACAACATATGATGATCTTGAAAATAAGGAATGAGGGAATTAACGTATGCCATAAAGCAGTCAGCAAATCTTTTTTTGTTTTGTGTGGTAGGGTTCCTGCCACCCTCCTCAAAGTGGCTTCAGCCAGTTAAAGCGTTACGGAACCCCTAGGGCCATGACAGTGTTGTCATACAACGAGCTGTAAGTCGAAAAATAATAACAAAAGTTATGGAAATATTTCCTAAAGATTAAAAAGTTAGTTAATGTTGCTTTAAAGGACAGTGGACCCATCAGAAGCAATCCATTTCTTAGTCTCCGTAGCCCTGGTTGTAGGATTTGTTCTTGCTTTCTGACTCTAGCTTTGGTCAACTCGTCTCCCAAATTCCTGAACAGAGTTTGATTGACAGTACTATCAAGGCTGCAGTTATTCCTACTACACCTTCTCCCATCACACTTTTTTTCTCCCAGTAAACTTTATTTTAGTATGCTTATTATTCAACACTCTGTACACAACCTCCTTCTTTAGCATTAAACTATTTCTGATTTACATTCCTTGTAAAAAGCTGTTAATGACATCAGTCCAGACACTAATATTCCCCATACTTGTACCAAAACAAAAGAGAAAGACAATTTAGAGGTTCTGGATATATTTTACTATTTGTGTAATTAATCTATTTGAGTTTCACCATCATAAATTGAGTGATGGTGATTGTTTGTCCTGTAACTGGTAAGTTGCTGGTTTGAATCCTTGGGGTCCCCTGGATTTGATAAAGCACTATACAAGTAAAAGCCATTTAGGATGAGTGACAAAAAAATAACTTTTCATTATACTATTTTTTTTTTGACAAACCTCTAAATTTAAAAAACCTGTTTATGTTATTATGCTCAGATTTGATTATATATTCCGAGGCTTTAACCAAAGGATATTCTCTCACTGTAAATACAGCACATCACACAAAAGTCTAAGCGAGAGCTGCAGCAGGTGTGCATTCATCCTCACCCTTTATCTATGCCACTGCTGCTGCGTAAATGCTTCCTCATGCTCTCCTCTTTTGTCTCGTTGTCTTTCTCTCGCCCTCCCCTCAATATGAGTGCAACACTGAAACGACAAAAAAAAGGAAATGTGCTGACCGAGAAAGGGATGACGCAGTAAACATAGCTGCTCTGAATATCTAAATTAAAATTGGCCATGTGTATCGTTTGAATTATTCATTATGGTAAACTGGATGCAGCTGCTACTAAAGGGCAAGAGAGCCTCTCCGAGTTAAAGTCAGATAGATTGCTCCATTTGACTTGCTAAAGTTGAGAATCGTAGTTAATTAACTGTAGTCCTGAAAAAGTATTTAGTGGCATGGATGAAATCAGTTTTATAAGCTCCTTCGAGGCAACAATGCTGCTCTAAACTTAATAAGATACTCCATTAGTGGTGGAAGTAACTGCCAAACCAAACAACCTACTACACAGAGCTTACCCAGTTATGGTAAACATCATTAATCTTAACATTTTATGCAAATAAAATGCTTTTCCATTTAAAATTACAAAGTTTTTACAGGCGAAACAAGGTTATATCCTAAATTTTAACAATGCCAAATTAGTATTGTGACTATTTGAAGATGCAATGACAGCTGCTAAATATTTCTTTAAGAAAGGGAAGTAAGTGAATTTTATTTTGTAGCACCTGGGAAAGATTACAAATGGCAGTGTCTTACAATAAAAGCATCCACGGAGTCCAGGGTAGTAGAGGCACAACAATAGGTCGGTGTGAGTATGGAGGAAAAAAAATGGGAAAAGAAAACGGGAAACTGCCAAAACATACCCTAAGGTAGGGGCATTCAGCATCTTTTGGGGCTTCCTTCAGAGTCTGGTGATCTATTAAGACTCGCCTAACTGGACTGTCCACTCACTTAGTTCAGTATTTTCTTTTTATATAGTATTTCGTCTAGTAAAAACACACCAAAATGTCTTTGATTTCTCCACTGATTAGCAATAACAGACATGTGGCATCCCTCGTACAACAATCCAATAGCATTCAACTATCTTTCTAAATAATAAGAATAATAAAAAAATCTAACGTTAGCCATGCGTTGACCATCCAAAGGTGAAGGTTTCTTTTAAAAACCCTTCCTCCACTGTTATTAATTTTTATCTTCTGAGATTAAATCGACTGCAACTGTTGCAACAACTCCATGCACACTGTGTCACATTAATAACTTATTTAAAGCTGAAATCTCCAAATCTTCTACAGATCGTTCAGGTTCTTGAGAAAAGTTCGCAATTGCATTATCTTAATATATAATAGAACATATTTTACTGTAATACCAAACCTCACGAAAAAATATAAAAAGTTTTCTACATTAACTTTTCTAAAATGTTAAACAGAATATAACAAGAAATGTGCTTTAACCCTGAATCATTTCAAACAGCTTAAGTATTTTTTTTTTCTTTATGTTTGGAGATGGGGTTGTTTGGAGTTTATGTTCTGGTTATGTTTAATCTCCTGCAAGTGTCCACAAGAGGGCATCACAGAGAACCCCAGCTAACTCTCAATGTCACTCCTTTCCAGCAGGTGTGCTGCAGCTCATCTCCTTCTCACCTTGCTCTTTCCACCCTGAATAAAAGGAGCTGGTTGCCACTCAGTGTTCACCTACCCTGTGTGGTAAACTATAGCTTCCTGAGATTTTCATATTTGACATTGAACTCTAAATGCATCCTCGTCACAGCACAGCCTTACAATGACCTCCTGGATTATGAACCCTTCATTGGTAATTGCTCCTTGATATCTACATTCATCAGCTTCAAACTCTCGTTTTTGGCTATCAGACCCACCTGGTTGTCCAGCCCTGTGCTGATCACCAACCTCCTCGCTGGAAGCTTTACTCTCCAACTATAGTAAGATTACTCATCAGCTGCACCTTCCATCCTGTTTTACTCTGTTATTTCTTGCAGAGCTCCCTGATTCATATGGAGCTTTCCAACCCTGGATCAACACCTTCATCACTGTACATTGAGTTATCATTGTAAATTGCATTTTTAATCTCAGGAAATTTGTACATCTACCTGAAATGATCATTTCCCCTAATGCCAAAGAACGTTTCAAAACAGATTTTAAGAAGCTTTTGCTGATGTGCCAAGCTTTTAGGAAAACATTGACATATTCAAGACTTGAAAAGCTCATATCTTTGTATCCGCCACACATACTTTAATTAAACTGCTTATAGCACAGAACCTTTGATTCTTCATCTTATGAGATATACTTCTTTAAGTCATAACAAAAGGTCTCCCCCATTCATTAAAGAGCATTTTATACCACTTTAGAGTTTGACTGAGTTTGAATGTTGAATAGTAGTATTTCAAATAGTGAGTTTCATTTTTTAGACAAAACTTTTCACAAAGCAGAGGGGGTGAAGGCGAGTAACCAAATGTAAGAATCACTTACTGAATCTAGCCAGATGGCAAACTAAGTCTTTAATGAGTAACTGCACAGAACCCAACACAGCAGAGCTAGAAATCCTAAAATTACAGAGTAAACAGTAAACCAGAACAACAAACAAAGAACAAGCCATAGAGGAAGAAAACCTAACAAATTATCCTCCAAAAAGCAAATACCCGAATAAAAACCCAGCAGAGCTAAATGCATAACAGTAAGATGACTATTAGCAGCATGTGATGAAGAAGAAGTTGCTTATTGTGTTTTAAATTCAGGAATACAACTGGTAGACTCTTCTTTACAACAATAGTTTTGTTTATTAAGTTATTTGTTTATTTTTGTAATAATGGTAATAAAAAACTATTTTTAATTGAATCTGGATTGTAAAGGTACGTTACAATCCTGGTTCCATACATAACTCGGGTTAAAATTTTAAAGTCACCTTTAAGCTCACCTTAATCAAAAGAAAAGAAAAAAAAAATTTGTATTTTTTTTTTACCTTATTCGTCATTAAACAAATTTTTTACTTGATTCGGTTTGATTATTTTTCATTTTTTATGGATAATCCAAATAATACAAATCCAAATAATAGTCATAATAGTTTAAGAATATTTGAATAGAACTGTTCTGATTTTTTTAAATGAAGAAAATATATATTTACTTCACTTTTAAAGTATTTCTACAAATGAACAATCCAGTGTATGGGTTTTCCCCAAATGTATATCAGGTCCAGTTATTGGGACATCCTTGTACTGAAAGGAAATCCTGTCAACACATTTGCTTTTGTACAGCATTTTCGGCTGGTTGAATGCTACTAAACACACATTACTTTTGCGCTTATGTACTTTATCTTTAGTGTCAGTGGTGTTAACATTAGAGCTTAAAATTGTTTAACTAAGTTACAAAAACCCTGAAAAATCATCGGTTTGGTCCTTTTTGTCTTTGCCTTCACCGGAGCTGAAAAGGAAATTTTCCCTATTCAACAGACCTAGTGAAAAGACTTAGTACTAAACATTTTGTTTTGGAATAATATTTTAAAGTTGCACAGCAGACTGTACATCTCCTGTAGATCTCCTGTACATGTTTGTAAATCGTTACAACTCAATGTGAATCTAAACAAATATGTATTAGTTTAAAGCAAACTTTATTTTTGCCATTCAAATAATGACTACACTTTTCACATACTTTTATGTTAGGCCTTTATTTTTGATGACAAAAACGGTCACACCTTAAAAAATTTAAATCTTTCAATCACCTTATATAGCTAATTGAAACTCAATCCACGCTGTTCGTTGGGAATAAAATGTCAAGGACACTTTTTAGTGTCCATGAATGTCATGGACACTAAATTTAATACGATTGACTAATCAAACACATCAGTCGCTGTGATGGAGTTTAACCCTAAACATATCCACAGAAGGAAGGAGAAAACCTGCTGCAGACAAAAATGTGAAGGACTCCAAGAGAAAAATCCAAATCAAGCGTGGTTTATACTAGTATTATATAGGTGGCAACATTTTGTAGACTGTTCCTTTTCTGAATACCTCGAAGACCTTGGTGACTCACCACTGCTTTTGCTAAAGCCTTTCAATGAGGGAAAATAAGTGCAATCTGTAGCAGTCAGCATTCTTTTCTCTCAATCCACACTGATGAAAGAAGCATAACACCTTTTGCATGTTAACTGTCTAAATTAAAAGCCTTTAAAAGTCTCAGCGTACTCTTTAACATGAGAAATGATTGACGGGAGCTCTGGTTGCTCTTTACAAGACAGAAATAAACTCTTGCAATAACAAGCTCTGAACTTCCTCTCTCAGTGGGACGAGGGCGAGATGAAGGGAGTGATTTCAGTTGCTGCATGAATGAGGGCACCTGGTCCGGTCCCTTGTTCTACCATCGCCTCCCGCTGAGGATTTAAATCTCATTCTCTTTACAAGAGTCAAATCTTCACTTAGATAATGAATTATGAATCCCGGTCGAAACGATATTCAATATTAGATGAACTGCACATCTTCATTTGGTGACAGTGCCGCCATTGCCATAAGGGAAAATCCCTTCGCTGTAGTGCGAGCCCAGATAAAAAAGAAAAGCTCATTACTATTAATATTCATGTTGGGGTTGCTGAAGCAGAGTGTATGTGCAAAGCTTGTGTTGCACTTACACCGTACAAAAACCGTAAACGTGGGCTTGGATACTGGTGCGCTACAGTCGCTATAGAAAGCGCCTTTCTGTTGTTCCTTCTGCCTGAATACACATGAGTGGTCAGGGTATTCTCTCCCCTGCTCTTTCCTTGCTAAAAAACGGCACAAACACAGAAATGCACTGTGAATTAATGAGAACATGGGCCGTTCGTTTGTCTGAGGACTCAGTGAAGCATTAGTAAATATGATAAAGATGAAAGACCGTAGTGAGCAGGCTTTTCCTGCTGAACGGGTAGTATTGTTCTCTACTGTATACATTACTTCTGTAGATTATGTAAGCTTGGATATTTCTGCTGTTATGTAAAAACAGTGACAGCTGTCCGGGGTTCTATAGATTAACATAGTGTGCCATAATACTGCATAAGTTTAGTTGCATTAACGGTGACTTGTCATAAATTTTCAAAAAGTCTGAACTCAGAGGGAAAATGCAGTGCGCATGATGAAGAGTAACACAGATGGAAAAAAGAGAGCACTTCACCCATCCTGCTTTGTTAAAATCTTCCCACATCTGAGCCACAGGCAGTCCTCAGCCTGTCACAACAGTATTAATAATTAATTGTAAAATAAGGTGGACGTTATATTTTGTAGAGTTAGTGTTACTATGAATTAATTAAACATTTCTAAGACCTAAAAAAAAAAAAATCTGTACAACTTCAAAAATCTCTCAGAAACCTATAGATTGAGAAGGTATTGCAAAAACCTATGCTTTCGAAAATAAACACGATACGCAAAATATATTAACAGGGTGTACTTCAGTAAGAGGGTTACCCCTGTTTGCAACCCAGACTGCTACAAGAGATCTTTTCAACTCACAGTCTTCCTCATTGTCAGAAGCAGTGAATATGACTTGAGCAGAGGTGGGTTGCGAGAATGAAATATTGATTTATTGTCCGGAAACTAGAATGAAATAAAAACAACGAACAAACCAAAACATAAACAACTAAGAGGGCGGCGAGAAAAACTAAAGGCAACAAAAAAAAAAAACAATGGATGAAATAAACTATGGATGAGTAAGGATAACACAAAAGGAGTGAGAGACCAGCACAGTGAACCAGGCGAGCAGAAGGGGAAACTTACTGGGAAGAGAGGAGGACTGGAATGCGGAAGGAGAACAGAGCAACAAGGAGAGGTAAGGTAACGTAATAATCCAGCGAGTACAGAATGAGAAAACCAGGCTTAAATACTGAGGAGAGGGAGGTGGAGCAGGAGGTACGATGACCAGATAATTAGAAACAGGTGTAAGTGATAATGAGATTTAGGCTGAGGGAAAACACAGACAGAGAGAAAAAGAGGGACAGAGAGCAGGGGGGACTCGAGAACACAGAAAAGAATACCAGAACAATCACTCAACAAAATAGAAAAGAACCTAAAGAAAACAATAACTTAATCATAGTAAACAAAACAACTTGCATTTAGTATTGCTCAATTGCACTTAAAAAATATCATCGAACATCGAAAGTTCACCCGCAATATAACATTTAGCCTGTATTATTCATTCTAGCTATAACGCAGAATTGTAAACTAATACCGACCAAGTCAGCCTAAGATAATCTTATTGACTCCAAAAAAATCTTGCAAAAGCTTGTGGAAGATTGTCCCTGTGAAACTAGATTTTTGGCCATCATTTCAAAATGTATGGCAGAAAAACACAACACACTACCAAAAAGCACTGAGAAACATATGGTGGTAGCAACAATTGAAAGTGTGGAATTTTTTATTTGTTTGTTTCTTTTGGGGTTTTTCTTAAGTTTTCAATCAAAATCCAGACAAATTGAAGGGAGTAAAAAAAATATATATCTAAGAATCAGTACAACCACACAAAACAAATTGTTAGCTTTTTAGTGGTCTTCGCAGGCCATGTATGATTTAAGATGAGAAAAGGTTTAGAAGGGATTTAACATGAAATAAACTCCCTCAGACCTTCAGGTTTACTTTAATCACTATTTTTATAAGGAGGTTGACAATGATCAGTGATGTTGACTTGCAAAAAATTACTTCCATCTTTGAATATGAGTTAGGCCTCTGCTCTACCTGTGCATGAATTAGTTCCCTATGGCTTCCTCTCATGTCCTAATAAAATGACTTAGGTTAAAATTTTCTTAGGTATAAGTGTATGTTTTTGTGCCTGTGTGTCTCTGTGCTGACTTGTGGTAGGCTGTCCAGCTCTCTGTCCGATTGCAGCTGAAGATAAGCACTGCCATTGTGCAAGTATAAATGGGTATAAAAGCGTATAGATGGATCGATGGATAGATATTCTCCCTAAACATATGAGTCCTTGTTAACACAAGCACCATCTAACCTGCACAATGCAATCAGGCCTTTCAGGGGAAAAAGCATTGTCCTTGAATGCTCAAGTACTCTATGCTGCAATGTTCTGTATTTAAGCAAAATGCTGTCATGCTGCAGTAGGGCGGACTACTCATTATCTTGTGTTGTTTGACAGCACCTCTGAATCACATAGCCCTGCGACTTTGCCCAAAAGGAGAAAAGATTCACAGCCACACTTAGGTCCAGATGACAGGGAAAGTGAGCAATAACATTGTCCTTGTGCCTCAACTGGATTACATAATAAACTCCATTGATGTCAGTCATGCACTAATAGGCAGTGTCCTCTGGAAACTTTTTCAGATAAGTAAAAAAGTACATGAAATGTGTCAGATGGGAGCCAATATGAGCATGCGCAGAAACCTAAAGTCCCCACAGTTGCCTATTCTTATCTTCTTTTGTTCTCTGGAAATCCTTTTAACAATCTCCAAGAGCACTCTTTAAAAACCGATGTACCAAACAAAACCCAGGGTAAATTGTAACCTCATTCACCTGTCAAGGATGCAGTGTTTGCTGTTCACAGCTTCAAAGAGAAAATAGTCTCCAGAGGTTCTTAAATGTCAGCGTACAACGAATCAAATATGGAAAAAAAAAAGAAAAAAATACAGAAGGGTATTAATTTCCTGCTCCAAAATCAGTCGACCCAAGAATCACGTTTGGCTCTAGGGAAGTCCAGGTAAGGAATCTAGGCTAAGTCATAAATTCAGAGGGTTTTTTGTGCCGAAGATGTTTTGATGTCCGTGCTTGTTGAAAAAACGTGTTTACAACTTGGTAAGATTCAGGCAATGGCTGGAATCTACTGATTTGAATGCTGAACACTGGACAATTATTTTTTATATAGATTAATGTAAATGACATTGTGAAGAATAGACCTTAAAATCGTTTGTAGGCTAGACTGGAGACGCAACAGTGAAGCCTTCTAGAAGGAGGGACAGAGCAGAATGTAGTTTTTGAGGAAGCTAAGACCCTTCGAGGTTTGCAGCAAGATGTTGCAGATCTTCTATAAGTTTGTTGTCGAGAATGTCATCTCCTCTGCCGTCAACTTTTGGGGCAGTGGCAACAGAGCCAGGGACAGAAAAGGGCTTAACGATCTGAACAATAACGACTGGCTCTGATCTGGGGACAACTGTGGAATCTCAGGAGATGATGATGCAAAGAAGGATTTTACATAAAATCAAAAATATCATGGTCAACCCTGAGCATCCTCTTTATGACAATGTGATTCAGTCAGAAGCTTCAGCAGAATTTGTTGTAAAACAGACAGCTACAGGACATCTTTCCCAGCCACAGCCATCACCATCTATAATAACAATATTTAATTTCCTTTTGGGATAAAGTATTTTCAATTTAATGGACGTGATTTGATTTAAGGTTGTCCAGGGAAGTATTATTGTGGTCCAAGAAAATATGATTTTGAGTTTAAAAGTTGGTGGACTGTCTTTGATTTTAATACAGGGCTTAAGAACAATTATATATGTAAAAAAAAGACATATTAGGAACATTGCATGACTGGACCCTGCGTACCTAAATTGACACACAGAGAAGGAACAAAGCTCTCTGCACAGAAATAAAATGTTGAAACACTTTTCGACATACAGTTCCAAAAGTTTAATCCCTCAAAAATCTGCTAGGTATTTATTTTGCTTAATTGCAAAGAGAGCAAAATAAATGATGCTATTTTCAACTGCCCTTACTTTAAAGCTGTTGTATAAAAAAACATTTAGCACACACTGATCCTTTCACAATATAATACAATACTTCTCACTGTACACAATGCATCATATAAAATTGCAAAATCCTGACCTTTTTATCAGCTCCATTTATCTATAAACATGTCCGGATGATGTCAACGGCAGCAGACTCTGCACGCTGCCTTTTGAGAATAGACTGCAAAAGACACAGAAAGCCAAAGACAGAAAACTGTAAATAGCTTACAATTATTACGGCACGGACGTCATGCTGATTAGTAACAACAGGGACTCAGATAAACAGATACATTTGTATTCCTAATCGTTCTGTAAAATAAGAAGTAACAAAACCAAATGAATACAAGTGTAACAGCTCTTTCAGATGGAGAAAAATTGTAAAGCTTTGAAGACCTGCAAAAATAAACCATAATTTCCAAGCACCATTTTATTTGTGCACCTCAATAAATGTGCAGTTTTTTTTAAGTTCTATATCTCGCTCACTTTTTTTGTTTTGTCATCTTTACTAAAGAGTTTTGTTTGAAAACCATCGTTCCCAGTGGGACGTCTCAACAACACAAAAAAACGGAGATGTCCTTTTTTAACATATTGTTGTTGGGCCAATGATTAAAACTGGGCCGATAATAACTGCCAATATTTATTGTGCTATGTGACAGTGAAAGAGATGCTATGGATGCTAGGACTTTGGGCTGCTTTACTAAAACAGTTACGTTTAATCTGTGTTTCAATCACCTTGTGCATAATGAAGTATTGCACTGAATATGGCAAATATTAACCTCTTCGAATTGGCAAAAATAAAGTTATGAATTAAATTGTTTGGTATTTTGTACTCAAAGGTTTTTCCATCTATGTTGATATGGTAGAAAAAAAATTTTAGGGGCAAATTTAGGACATGTGTCACCATGTGAAGTTGTGAAGGCATGTAAATATTGTACATCTAAAATATAACATGCTTTAATAAAGGTGGGATATGGCAGTCATTTGCATTCATTTCTTTATTTGACCTTTAAGATATAGTTTGATTAATAGAGTTTTACTTTTCAAATCAATCATACATTGAATATTTCAACATGCGGGAAAGCAAGTAAGAAACCTTTTTCTCAAGTTTACAAAAGTAGCACAAATACTTATCTATAGGATCTTTTTCTATATCGAAACCATTTTATAGCATTTTTAAGAATTAAAAACAAAAAACTAGCTTGAGCCAATTCATAAAAAAGGAGGTGCTTAATAATGTTATTAGCAAAGGAACTGTAAAAATACAACTTTTAGATGGATATTTGAAGAGCCTACCTCCCCCCAACATCTTTTTCTTTCTTTCTTTCTTTCTACTTTTCGCAAAGTTGATATTTTATCTATCACTATCATCCTGGTAACATGACTCCTGACCCAACCAAAGCTAAGCATGATTTTCTACCATATTTAGATTATAGTGTTTTTTTAAAGGTAGTATCACAACAATCTCACAAATGAAAAAATAGCAGTTTTAATTGTGACATTTAGATTTTACTTTTAGAATTAATTTGTTTGGTTATAACATATTTACATTTGGATTTAAGGGAAAATGAAACCCCAATGACATAATTGCAGAAAAGGACACCACTGATGATTTATCTAATCGCTGCTGAGACAAAATCAAAAACCTCATATCAAATTCCCTGATTTGGAGCCAAGGTCAAGAAATCACGGTGAGAAACTCTTGGCAAACAGCACAAAAGAGTGTTGGTCTAAAATATGATTCATAGGTCAAAAAATCTCTTACCCTTGTAATCAATATTGTATCATGTTACAAATGAATATGTCAATGTGACTAATGACATTTTATTTGAAGCAATGCCAACGGGTGTGTTAGTTTCAAGTAACCGTATAGCAAACAGTTGGTCTCTCATTAATAAAAAATTTTAATCAACCATCAAATAAAAAATGGGAGTATGGCACAAATACAACTCTATAGAGACTTGGCTGCTTACCTGAACTCAAAGTCTTGCAACAATATTTATAAGAAGCAACCAATGAGCCTATGGTAACTGGTGGGGCTACTGCAATCAATTGCTAAGAGGAGATAATCTTTTACTAGAAAAGTGACAATCCCAACCTGTATATAGGAGTGGCCACAAAAGAGACATTATTTAATAAAAATATATTAAAGTTAGGTAAATCTTATGTTGAGAACACTGTAAACATGTGAAAGTTAGGGCCCATAAAAAATGAAACCAAAATCAAATTTTTTGACCTGCATGTAAAATGGTCAAACTAACACAAGTAATGTATTATTCTTAAAGTATAATATAGTCAAGAAAGCAACATGCGGTCTTGATTCCAGTTTAACTGGTCAAAGTTAATGGTGGGATACGTGGAGTAAAACACAGTGAGATCCCAAATACTCTAACTTTTGGAGGCCTAGAGACATATGTAATAGAAAACTATGCAGAAACTATAATTGTAGGCTTTGTACTGAGTAATGAAACAAAAATAGATAATTTTGGTTTGTACATTGTTAAGAATTTCCAAAATAAAGTTGAGGTCTGTGATCATTGCAACACATTTTCTATGACCCTCTCGACATTATTCTCTTATTGCCTTGGTATACAGCCGAGGCCAACATTTTTCTTTGTGTCTTCTTTGACATTTTCCTTCCAGTTAATAACATCAATGCTAACAATGCTGCACTCTCCCATCACTTCGTCAATCTGCCATACTCACCATTCTCGCTATGTGCCCTTGTACTAACGACAAACCCTCTGTGATCAAATGTCTGCCAAAAACCTTCCAGAGGACAACACCCAGGAGACAGCTCTACACATCTTATTGATCTGACAGCGACATTGTGCCTTAAGTCGTCAGTATCAGTGACAAGGTGCAAACTGGCTCAAACCTTTTAAGCCTCTTCAACATCTACTATAAATCAAATATGAATGACCTCTAAAACATGTTAGGTTTATTGCATTTAGGAATGTGTGCACGTGTGTGCCTGTCAAAACCTTCATGTGAGTCAGGCCATGGGTATCAGCTGCAGTCATGCACTTTTCATTACTATGGTCAGTCTGCTGTGAGCACTTCATCACACATGTCCATCCCACTCCTGACAGGCGAACTGCACTGTAACACCCACACACACACACAGACACACAAAAGTAGCAGTTGGTGGCACAGCTTATCGCCATTCCAAGGACTGCTGTCAGGGCAGAGATCTGCTGCATCAATGGTGGTCAAATACGTCACTAAAGAAATCTTAACTGTGAATCCGATGCATAGCTGCCCCAGTGTCACATTTTTCAATTGTTCGCTGTCAATTGCTCTCTATGAATTATAGCTTCAAGGAGGCAAAATAAACTTTGAGTAGACAGCGGTAGATGCTGTAGCCAGTACAAATCATCCTAATAAAGATAGAAAGAGTTGTGACACTGTATCAAGGCATTGTTCCTGGCATCTTATTGTTTGTAATACATAATAAAATAAATAGCAAGCCTACAAACTCACTGGCGAGACAACAAATATTTTGATTGATTATTTTATTGAGGTCTTTTGATCTCATCTGTCACTTATATTGTTTAAACAAAATTCAGATATTTGTGCTTACACACTGAAACTTTGGCGTCTGTGAGTCAATTTCTTGCCATCTGTGTGCCAAGCAGAGATGCAGGCAATGAGCAAAACTACTTTTGAATTTAAAATGGCATCCACATCTTTGCGGAAGGTATTTTTTTGCTACAACAGCAGGTCTAGGTTATACACCAATTTGGAAATGCCGTGTGTTACTGAGGAAAAGTAGCCTGATGGCTTTGTGTAAATGCTGAAACAGATTAGGAGCCTGGTCAGAGGGGTTCTACACCTTTGGACTGGGTGCCAACTGGCTTCATGAGCTTAGCGAATGGTCATGGCAAGGAGGTAAATACACTGTCTCACAGAGACCTAGCTTCGGCAAGAAACATTGCTTCTAAATCAGCTAGGGAAGTTTAGGAAAGGTGCTGTCAATATCTGGGTGAAGGAATTTTTTAGACAAGTGTAACCATTGGCTTCTCCTGTTGCTCCATTAGAGCCAACATTTCAATTTCAATTTAGGTTATTTGGGTTGAGGTTGAAGTTTAGGTTCATTCTCCCCTTCTAGAAAGGTTTCCACCTTTTTTAGCCAGCACTGATGTTTCAGTCCTGCAAACAAAAAGCAGAAGATCATACAGCACTCAGGTCCTATCAGACCACCTGCATCATGTATTACAGTCTGCAAACCATTTCTTCCAGCTACTACAGTCTGAATCATGCTTGTCTACCCCTGACTCTTCAGGCGACAAGTCCCTAATGCAAGTTTCTCCCCTCATGAGGATAAGTTTTGCCATAGTGGATAACTTCAAGAATACTGTTGACAAGGGATTTTCTATCATGGCTCTTTACCCATTGGATGAAGTCACTGACAATTGTGATGACAAAACAAAAGTTGGGAATCAGATGATTTAACCCCTGATGAGGGTCAAAGGTATTGCTTTTGACCATATGTACTTGAACATACATTTATATATTTTACTAAGTGCATTTTTTTCCCCTCGCAAAGACGCCTTGCTGAAGAAAATTTAAGCAAGTTCAAAGTAACTTAATGGTTAATTATAAAAACATCTGGGTTAACAGGAAACTGATTCCTCATATAGTTAGCTTGGTTTCAAATATTATCCTAAATTTCTGTGCTACACAAGTTCTCTCTCTATGGGCATTTAGTGTCAAGCCTCTATCAGATGAAGCATAATAACACCACAAAGCCTCCTGTTAAAGTAGGAACTTCTTTCATTACATACCAAGTCAACAAATTTTATTAGTACTGTATTATTAACAGTAAGTCAATAATAAGCACAATATATCAGGAATTTGTCTGATTTAACTTGTGAGAGCTTTAAAAACAGAATTTCTTCATAACAACAAAGGATTAAGTTGCTGTGACGTATTTAAAAAACCTTTAGTCAAAAATAAGTATGTGAATTACAAAGTACAACTTAAAGTTCTACGTTTTGGCCAACTCCTCTTAACAATTTCGATTCAGTTCTCTTGCCCAAGCAAGCAGATTTGTTTGTAGGCATCATACAACGCGGGATGTTAAGGATAGAGATAATCGATTATTTTTAAGATTATTCATGTTTTTATGGAAGACGAGCCCCATGAACTACTTAGACCTTAGAAAGATCCCAACCTAAGAGGCAAACAACAGGATTTGCTTGGGAAAAGACTGGATAGCATATATCTTATTAGGGCCTGTATCAAACAACTAAAAAACATCACAGAATTTACAGCAAAAAATAAAAGACTTCTGTGATGTTGTTTATGACCATCTCTATAATAACATCTCAAAATCCAGTTGGACGTAGCGAGCTGTTAGATTGTTTTCCTTAACCCAAATGAGAGATCTGCTGCAAAACCTATATTCTGATGCTGAGGAGCACATCAGAGTTAAAACTGGGAAAAAATATTAAGATAGTAGAGTCTACAGACAAAACAGCAACTGCTAAGCAGACTTGATGTGGTCCAAAACATTTTTTAGGCCGATGCTCCGGCTGCTAGGTTATCAGCAAATATGACAGATGTTATTACCTTCCCAAAAGCATCTAGATCTTTAACATCTAAAGGAAGACATTGTTTTTATTGATTATTTCCTCACAATAAAGATTTAATATTTTTATAGTTTTTTTAAATGTATGACATGGTATCTTTATTTCTGAATAAGGTTCTATGGATACTGCCCTCTAATAACTGACTTGCAGCTAAAATAGATTTTCTGAGATAACTACTTTATTCTGGTCTCCTATATCCTTTGGGTTGTATAAATTTACTCTTGTCATGAATTGAAAAAAGACTGACCTTTGTTAGTGTATAAATTTCTTTTTATATAGTATTTAAGCAAGCCAAATGTTACTTCTTTAATAGATTTGCGGATCCATTTTGACATTAAAGCTCAATTTGGGCTAAATTGTGGCTCTGCCAAGCCTTAATATGAGATTACTTATTAAAAATGTTGCATTATAAAGAGTTATGAGAATGCATTTTCTCTGCTCTAAAACTTATATTGAAAGAGAAGGATAAAGCTTTGTGGTCAATTTGTGGAAGAAGTATAAACCAATAATCTGACAGCTATTGTTATAGCCGTCGGTTTAGCCAATGTTCTTACCCCCCCTTGAACACACATTGGAAAACAGACAATTTTTTTTCCCCTGCAGGAACTAAATCTTTTCATTTTTAATCAGTATCAGATATGGTTCAGACATTGCTTCATTGTTGGTTTCCTAGATACATTAGTCATAGGATGGTTCTATTACACCGCAGTTTTTACTTACTGCCTCATATGTTTTGCCCCTTTGGTACTATCTATGCCTTCCAGAATGGGAATCCTTGTTTGTGGGTTAAAGCAAGTTTCCAGTCATACTGATTAGTCTGAATAGGATTTTAAAAGTTAGATCAACACAGGGTATAGGATAGTTGTGACATGAAAGAAAATAGATGCATCTGGGCATATTTGAACTCAGTGTGCTTGATTGAATACACTATTAGAATCACGTCTGACTGTCGTTAAACCTGGAAACCTTTTGTTTTTTTTATTTTTACACTGATTTAAAGAAACCTTTACAATCCTAAGGTACATTTCTGCACTGAGGTAAACTAAAATAAATGTCATAAGAGACACACACATTAAAAATAAAAAAAGACAATTTATAATAAATAACAAAATCTAGCACAATTATTTGTTTATGCTTGACACCTCACAAAACCACTTAGACCTTATTTTGATGATAAAAACATATCAATTGAAGTTTTTGAGGTGTCAAACGAAAGCACTGTCAGGATATGTCTAACACCTCCATCCAATGGCTACAACCGCTTGCCCATACAGGGTCTGATATCGATCCCCTGCAGGCATTGGGCAGGAGGCAGGGTATCCCCTGGATAGATTGTCAGTCCATTACAAGCCGGCAAACAGATATACAGGAAAATATTATTTACAAACAGACAGCTAAGGAGTATTTAAAGAGACCAAGTGACTTACACTGAGGGAATCCACACATCCACCAGGGAGAACATGCAAACTCTATGCAGGAAGATCCCACTTTGAAACCAGAACCTTCTTGCTGCAAGGCAACAATGCCACCAACTGTGCCTCTGTGCAGCCCAGTAAGGATATTTATATAGAATTAAATCATATTTCAAAGTCTAAAAACTACTTTGCAAAACAGTTCGGATATATTTACATTTAATTCGAGCAATTGTCCTTTTTTTTAAAGTTTATGATTCAGACCAACGGGAAGGAAAAGAATCCAACCTCGGCATGTTAAACATGCTGTGAGTTAGCAAGATGGATTGCTGGTTTGTTTGAGGAAAAAAATGAGACAGAACCTGCCAAAAGCGTCAAATTAACATATATTCTCCTAAGATTTGTGCTAAAGAGGGGATTTGCTGAAACTATGGAACAAAGCCATTTGATGGCATTGGAAGGGTTACTAATATAGATATGACATCTCAATGAAAAAGTGTGTGTGGTGGGGGGGGGGGGTAATCCCTTTTTTGTTATTAGCACAGAGCAAAATTTGAAGTATGTTGGGCCCCTATGAGAGCATGTCATGGTGGACAAAAAAACATAACAATTTTCAATATTTCCATACCAAACATCTCAAATTGCAGTTTCTTAAGCCACTGATACTCAGAGTTAGAAAGCAACATTTCGGGTGCCAGAGTACTCAGAGAGGTCTTTGACAATGAAATGCTGAACAGCAACATGTTGAACAGGCGGGAACACCTTGATCTCAGAACAAAGAAGCTCATTCAAATTAGACAATAGGAGTCCCATAACACCAAAATAGTGCCAAGGTCTGTTGTAGACTGCTGGTGTATTTCTGCAATTGTCAGTGATCAGGCTTAATTAAAAGTAAAAAAAGAAAATAAATATTAAGGTTTAGAGGTTAGTGCAGATTAAATTATTCATCCTGTTTTTATGACTTTTACAAATGAATAAAATTATTTACATGTTAATGATTTTTTTTTTTAGAAAAGTAAATAAATAAAACTCTTAAATGTCAAATTGAAATTAAATAAAAATTGGTGATTGCAAATCATTTACGACATTTAAAGTTACAAGAGAGATCTATCCAATGGTGCTAGAAGTATTGTAAATAAAAGCAACAAAAAAACATGTTTGGAATATCCTATCACTGGTTAATCAGTATTCATGGCTAACATTGCAGCATCAAGATAAGATGAGATCTGCATCTGGTGTGGAAGTAAATAGAATATTTTTTTATACGTGAATATTGTGCATGTATATTCAATATTCAGAAGGCTAACTGTTTCCAATACAGTATATCAGTGCAGAAAAAAATGGCTATTTAAAAATGAGTAAAACTTTGCAAATATCAGCAGGGATGTAAACATTTATTAGGTTTGCTCAGAGCGGTTCTCCGGTTCAGCAACAGTTTCATGCATGGGGTGGGGAATATTGCCCATCTGTGATACTAGTTTAGCCAGAGTCCTTCTCATCTCATATCCTACCACATCCAATGTGTCCAGGGCTTATCCTATAACAGAGCTGGCCTTCTTGTTGTTTTATTGATCGTAAAAAACACATTTGTTGATATGATTATTGTGTTAAAACAATACAAAGATTAAAACACCTCGGGAGGCACTGTGATGATGTTAAATTGGGTATCTACTGTGTTGCTTCCTGTTCATGTTAACATAAAAGTCTATTTCACAATGTTTTATACATTCCTTGTTCAAAATAATAAAGCTGCTTAAACCTAAAATGAAAGATTCTACTTAACAGATATTTAAACATAATTACCGATAAGATAATAAAAAACCTTTATTAGAGCTACTGGGTAATAAAAAGCACCAATGAAATAATTATTTTATGTTTTATCACGTCTGGATAATTTCCTTTCACTGTACACGTATCTTCACAAAATCACCTTGGAATATCTATAGGTTGTCCACAACGCTTCTTTGAAGCTTCTAACTCCTTCAGCAACTCAAATGCCACACCCATGCTTTTTCATTTGCAATATTCTCTTATTCACATTAAAGTCGACTCAAAGATCATAGTTTTAACCTTTAGAAATTTTACATCAACTACTCACATTCATCAATAACCTTTTGCTGGGATATGTCTCCAGTACATTTCTTTGATCACGTGGTCAAGGCCTGGCTGTGCATTATCCATTTTAAAAGCCACCAAATGCTCATGCCTTTAAAACTTTCTGTTTTTCCGGTCAGTTATTTTTTTTTAAAATAGCTTTATTATTAATAATCTGTTTTGCATTGTGGCACTTTCTGATATCAGGCTTTAAAAAGTCTTTACGCTGAGTTCTCTCAGATCAAATCTGATCAATGAAGTTCATTGTTGTCTTGTTAAAAAACTCCAAGCAAAATCTTCAGATCACAAGAAATTACTTATTCATCTTTGATGACTGATTATTAATTATATAAAGTTCTTAAAATAAACAGGTGTCATATAGCTTAATTATTATTGTGATAGTGGATAGTTAGATGGTGGAAAGTATATTCTGAGAGAACCCAAACAAGCATCTACCAGTGTAGGGTGAGATTAAAACCATAGTGAAGTCTAAAACCAGAGAATTGAGAATCTGGAAATCACATAAGGCGTCTTTCTTTTTCTCTTCATGTAACCTGCAAGAGACTAAAGAGACGCACACGTTTAAACAGAACCTGAGTTCAAATATGGTTCCCCTTAATTTTTTACAAAATGTTAGTGTGTCCTGATAAAGACATTTTTCAACGGCAGAGTGCACGACTGCAAGAAGAAAAACTGCAGCTTTGTTTAATCATATGATAAAACATTTCAACCCTCATTAGTGTGTTTCTTGTCTTTTTCATAATGTATTGAGGAAGGAAGGATCTAAACAAAGTGTTCAGAATGAAAATATGGGAATTACATTATAAACTATCCTTTAAAAGTCACAACTACTTGTTGGGTAAACTTAGAGCAACCCTGGTTAGTGGAAAGGGTGTCCGGTGATATTTCTCTTGCAATTGCATGATACCATCAGGTAAAACTGAAGCAAAATGTCAGAGGAATCTTCTAAATGAGGTTTATAATAGGATGCTATCAGATGGAGAAGTGCTTTTGTGTTGTTGTTTTTTTTTATTGCACCGTTGACATCTCTGATAACTTGGCACACCTTGCTTGTACCAACTTCATACTTGTTAGAGGTACCTGACAGGGGAGTCTATTTTAGATTATCTCTTATCTTAGCTTTTTTTGTTATGATTTTTCAGCTTTCTGACCCACATAAACAGGAAGACTCTCAGGAGTAAAATTATCAGAAAAGAGTTTATTGAACAGGTTTTAAATTGGGATCTTGAGGCAGCATCAAAGTGGGAGAACTGGAGCTCTGAACAATGAGGGTGAGGTGAATAAGACTTGAGGTGAATAGCAACAATGGGCTGAGTATTTATCTTGATGGGGAGGATCCTATTTGGGGTAGAAATGATGACTGCCAAGAAGAAGTGTTGAGGGATCTTGATGTTTGTTGGAGGGAGAATTTGTCCAGGGGGTTACCGATGTTGTACTTGGAGGCGCTGAAGCGAGCAAGCAGTAGGGACCAGAGTTGTGGTGAAATCCAGAGAGGTAAGTATGGAGCATGAAGAGGATCTTTCCAGGGAAACCTGGGTTGAACACACAAGGAGAAATTACTGGAGGAATCAATGAGGGAATATTCTAAAATGCAACAAGAAAAAAAACTATAAGAGGAAACAACAAGGAAATACTAGAGATCAACAAGTAAAAAATACAGAAAATAGCTGCCACTGAGGAAGGCAACGTTACCATTAGTAACAAACACTCCGACAAAGTGTTTCAAATCCACCACTCCTTTTAACCAGGCTCCGGTCATCAGCTGATGGAAAACACCTGTGCCGAATGCACAAGTGTACAGGCAGATGGGAGCTCTGGCAACCTCCAGCGGACAACCTAGGAAACACAGCATCCCTCAACCCTGACAGGAAGCCCCCCACCTATGGGGGTGGGGGATCGACTGGTCTAGACAGGTTTAATCTGAGATAGGTGGAATGTGGGATGGATCTTGAGACTCTGAGAAAGACAGAGGTGGACCGTCGAAGGACTGAAGATGCCGTTGATGGGATAGGGAACAATGCATCTCGGAGAGAGCTTCTTCGACATGTATATCTCTGGATGATAACCATACCTGTTGACTGTGCGTGCAATCAGGTACAAAAACTAATTTCTGGTCAGCATACTGCTGGTCCTGATTGGATGTTCGTTGGAATGCGGCAATGGTTTTCTTTCCGAACTTTACAGGAACAATGGATGTGTTCATGGACGGAGGTCACCGACATATCCCTCCCTTGATGGTTGATAACCTAAGGAGATTTCGAAAGGGGAGAGACAAGTTGCAGCAGAAACATGGAAATTGTGTGAGTACTCAACCAAGGGGAGATGTAGGTTCCAGTTGATTTGTTGAGGTGACACATCGGAGGGTAGCTTCAATTTCTTGGTTCAGACACTCTGTCTGACCATTAGACTGCAGATGGTAACCAATTAGGCTAACTTTAGCCCCCAGTGCTGCGCAGAAAGCCACGGTCAGGCAGATTGTTGATGGGAAATCCGTGGAGTTTGAGGGCATGCTTGACCAATAGGCGGGCTGTCTGGGGAGCTGAGGGTAGTTTGCAGAGAGAGACAAGATGACAAGCTTTTGAAAAACGGTCTACGATAGTGAGAATGGTGATTATACCTTGTGACGGTTGTAAGCCGGTGACAAAATCACAATAGCGATGTGAGACCAGGGACGACTAGGCATGTCCAGAGGTTGTAGAAGGCTGGAGAGAAGTTTATTACTTGACTTATTGTGATAACAGCCAGGACAGGCAGGACAGGCTTGGACGTATTGTGAAATGTCTTTGTGCATTTTGGGCCACCAGAATCTACGGGAGATGAGAGCGATGGTCCGACTGGAACCGAGGTGACAGGAGAATCTTGAATTATGAGACCAATGAATGACTGGATTAAAATTCGTTTTCCAGCTACATCTTGGGCTGAACTAGGATGGGAGCTTGTGTGAATCGATCCTTGAGTTCTTTGAAGGCTGAATCGACTTCCTGGATTCCGGTATGGGCTAATCAGCAACTTCTTATATCTTGAGGTTTACCAATGTTATATTTGCAGGTGCTGGATCAAGCAGAACAAGCCTAGCGAGCGAGGAGCAGGGACTAGAGTTGCGGTGAAATCCAAACAGGCAAGTATGGAGCATGGAGAGGATCTTTTCAGGGAAACCTGGGTTGAGCCCACAAGGACAAATTACTGAAGGAATCAACAAGAGAATATTCTGAGATGCAACTAGGAAAAAACACTGATAGGAAACAACAAGGAAATACTACAGATCAATGAGTTAAAAAAATAAACAAATTTGCTGGCACTGAGGAAGGCAATGTTACCAATAGTAACAAACACTCAGGCGAAGTGTTTCTTGTCCACCATTTATTTTAACCAGGCTCTGGTCAGCAGGTGATGGAAAGCACCTGTGCAGAGATGCTGCAGCCAAATGGGAGGGGACAACCTAGGAAAAGCGGAATCCCTCAACCCTGACATTTTGAAGCTTTTAATAATAAGAAAAAGAAGCGTGACTTATTTTTTGCTCATCAAAACACCATAAATGAACACTTCAAATAAATGAACTAGGAGGGAAAGATGAAGGATGAAACAACTTCAAATTTGATGTGAAACAATTTTGAACAGAACTTACTGATGAATGTAAGATGAACGTTTGTAGAAAAAAGGAAGGCATGAAAGCAGAGGAAGCAGAGGAAGAACAGTAGACAAAGTGTAGGGGATAAATGAGAGAATATAAATGATGAGATGAGACTACTGCTCAACAGACCTGTCACCGCTTGATGTATGGGACTCTTATCTAGAGGACCAAATGCACCATCAAAAACAGTAAGAGAAAATGTCAATATGTCTCACTGTGAGAGCACAAAGTGCAAAATTGTTGGGTATCAGCATTTCCGAGTCACGCTTAGAAAACCCCCCGCCTGCTGCCCGCATTACTTTGCAGCAGGTGTAAAGTGGATTCTACAGAACAACTATGACGGAAATGCACCGTCTTAAATTTAAAAAGTCGCAAACGGCAAACAGCAGGGTTCTCTGTGGTATTACAATCCTAAGCAGCTATGCATTGTCTACCAATTAACGTCATAGTAGAGCTCTAATAATAGCAGTTTTATCTCAGATGTTTTTTTTTTTTATGCTGCAAAGCACAGAGCAAAATTAACAGATTAGCCAACGCTGTGATGGCTAAAAACGGAAATATTGCATAACCAGGTGAGGTGACTTCGCAAAGCCAAATGCAGTTTTATCTTATTGTCACGCTGATTGAATGAAACCCAGAAGTGATGACAGAGTAAAGTGGCACAAAATGAGAGGAGAGTTTATCCTCTGGCCTCGAGGTGGGATGAAGGACAATAGAGCTCAGGGGGAGAATATATTCGCTCACTTTTTTCACATACTTATACATCATCCGTTCCTGTCAATTATCGCCAAAATAAACCTCAGTTTGCTTTGATGTATAAAAAACAGCAAGAAAAGAACATTATTTTAAGGACAACAGGACAAGAAAAGGCCTATTTTCTTCAACGAAGCAGAAAGTGAATAAGTTAAATTGGACACAGGATTTAACTTTTGATTTAAGTATTTCTTGACATACCAACCCTAAAGTCAAAGCAGCCCAGCCAAGAAAACCCAAGTGTTTGCCTGTTATTTTTCTGCATGTAAACAGCTTTGAGCAAAAATAAGCTGCATTACTCTCTTCTCATCAATTTCAAACCCACTTAGGTCAAATGATGTTCTTTTAACACACATTTTAACACTAAAGTCGCTTTGGTGTCTAAAACAAATTGAGCTGCATTGATCTCCTACAAAACACCTCAAGCGCAGTCGTAAATATAAAACTGTAACAAAGTAACGCAATGTTGTTGTTGTTTTTTTTGGTATTATTGAACAAAACATGAGAAATGAAAAAGAAAACTTTACTTACATTCAGATCCAATAACAGACAGTAATGCACCAGTCAGGCATAACATGATGAACACATACTGATATGATCCTACTTTTGCCATCTTAACAGCCATAAAGGTCTGCTGTAGTCTCTGGCATCAGGATGTCTTTATTTCCCTTCAGATCTTATTAAATACTTTTCAGCCCTATCTATTAATTGTTCCTCAACATTTTTTGCCTTTCCTTTTGTGTTTTGTTTTTTGTTTTGGTTCTTTTGTTTTGTTTTTGGTTAATTTCTATCTGGTTTCTGAGATATTGTTGGTTTGTTTTGTGCTGTTTAGCTTCTCATCTAACTTGTCTGCCTCAGGTTTCTACTAAATTCATACTTGCCAATAATCTTCACTCACAAATAATTAATTTTTTTAGAAAGTTACAAAGTTATTATTCATTACCTTCCTCTATGATACCTCTCAATATTGGTTATCGGCACATTGACTCACTTCATAACAAAGCATGTCCCTGTATTGTGTATTGAGGCTTAGAATAAGAAAAAAAGGACAGGAGGTTCCTTTAAACTTCATTATATTTCTTAAAATAAATGGGACATAAAGTTTGGAGAGACTGTTATCTATACTGTAAATACCACATTTACACATTATCTCGATCTCTCCTTATTTTGCTACTTGCTCTACTACCCCTGCTTCTGCGTAAACCTCTTCTGCAGCAATCTTTGATTAGTTTCTACTATCTTTGCATATCTGCACTCCTGGGATTTAATTTTCAAAAAGAAATTTCCTTTACAAATGCTTAGCTTGGCTCCCAAACATCTGTCTCCTTGCTGAAACAGAGACGTGACTACACTGTTTTATTTCAGTGTCCTTACTGTACTTGGACATCACCACCTGTGAAGCTTCTGCTGAAAAGAGCTTCTGCCAGAATTGTCAGAGTAAACAAACAAATATTGCAGGTTTTCAAACACATGAATGCCAAACTAGCTGAACCGGTTCCAATTAAAATTATCAACAAAGCAGACAATTTCATAATGTTGAAACAGAAATGTACTTCAATCCAACTGCAGGCAACCAGGAGATCAGGATTTATAAAGGAGCCTTCTGTTTAGCCACGCTGAAACAATGACAGCTCACAGTGACAACATAAATCAACTGTTTTATAGAAGACTGAAAAAATGCTCCAGCACAAAAAGATGTTATATGTTATATTTTCCAGTGTTAATTGGTGAATGCCAATTATCTTTTAATGTCAAGTGTTATTAAAATTGTCCGGTATCTTACAGAATGTGCACAAGGAGAACAGGACGTAGAGAACAGTCAGCGTAACGAAAGAATGCTATTATGAGCAATGAAAATCAGTGAGCTTAATCATATAAATGTGTAACTGTGTTGGAGAGGAAAGGAGGAAAAATAGGGCGAAGTAAGACATAAAAATTAAGACCTGAACTACAAACTCATCTAAGAGCGTAAATTAAAACATACAGGTAGCACACGACCCTTAACCTCCACAGCCAGAGCTATACTGGAAGGGTTTTGATCAAAGAAAATTCATATCTTAGAAAAGTCCAAAGTCCAAACGTATCAAATTGAGGATATGCGGCAAAGCTTCAACATTTTATTTTTCATTGCTGACTTCTCTCCAAATTGACTTTGAGGTCTTCTGCAAAGAAGAATAGCCAAAATCTCCGTACATGTGTGTGTGCTAGGCTAGTAGAGGGTATAGCCTCACAACAAAGATTTTCTGTGCAAATGTGAGGACAATAAATATAAGACAATTTTCAATTATAAAACCTTCCATTTTCCTGCATTTATGCAGTACTTCTTGCTACTTCTAATACATAAATTACTGTAAAGTGAAAGTTGCAAGGTATCGGAATAATCTCGCAGACTGTTGAATCTGGAAATTTTATTTCATGTTAGCAAAGCCATGCTTGGCTAGTTTTCAGTCTGCTGGAAAGAAACAGCTTGTTAGGGGAAGCAGCTACTGTAAGGGAGGACTTTAGCCTTGGAGTGATGCTCAGTCTGCAGTCATTTTTTCAAAAACAGTATCTACTACATGAAGGCTGAGCCCAAATACTAAAACAGAGCATCTTATCTTGACTGGATGTGTATCCTGTCTTTTTAATGTTCATGTGCATCATACAATATAAAGCATGATTGCTGCACATTCAATAACAACCCTCTTCTGTGATATAACGATAAGATTTTTATTTTTTTTTTCTAGAAGAGAAAGAGCTCGCATCATCTGTACAGGGACAATGCGGCAGGCAGGCAGCCTTACTACCACAGTGGTATGGCAGGTTCAGCTGAAGGAGAGGCGCTGACACCCATACTAATGAGACTCTATACAGCGCAATGACCAAGCATATGCAGGCAGAAACAATCATCCAGCTTCAGCTTGTGCATGCGGCTTAAAGCCCGTCAGCTCTCCCTTGAGCACATCTTCTTATCCCAGCTTTGGGACACTGTGACAAATGATAAAGCATCTTCTATCATATAAATACCATCATAATTGCTGCTATAATAACAGTGACCACCAGTAGGTACAGAAATACGCAGCAGGCTAAGGAGGAAACCTGCTTAAGTTTATTACATAACAGATTACTGCAAGGTTTCTGATTTAAATCTTGGCACAGGTTTCAATAGGAATAGTCACAATATACACAATTTGCACATTCTTCCTGTTTATGAGAGATACTACCTGCAACACACCTCAATCAAATGCATGCATACTTTACATCCTTTGTAAAGCTGCATGACTGAATGCCGATCAGGGAATTGTGACATATGTTTCGGGGTTGTCAGACAGTGGATGAATCTAAAAGTAGCAGTATAGTGGTGCTTGAAAGCAGGGGTTGGGCATCATTGGTCTACACTTTAGTCCACTTAAAGTGTTGTGTTTAGTACACTTAATATTTAATTATATTTAATTAAATCTTAAATTTAGGTTTTTTGGTGTCAGTGGAACCCCCACACTGATATTCACAGTAAAAAAGCAGTAAAACAGGACATATTGGTCACTGCAAACTGTTTTCTTTCTTTTAGCCATGATGCAACCTGCTCAGCCAAGGCTCAACCAACATCTGTGTGGGAGGCCCAAACACAGTGCAATGCAACACTGTAATGCTAGTCATTAATAATTACGACATTCAAAACAAAGCGCTAGCTTATGATGCAGGAGAAAAACTTGATTTAATTCAATCAAATTACCTTTGAAGGTATAGGAGAGGATCTTTTTAATAGAAACATTTAAATGGAAAATCCCATTGAAAATGACAGCCAATCAAAAACGACAATTGGTGAAAAGTAACTGGCTGTCAATGCGTAAATAAAATTTACGCGATGACGTTTATCACTAATGTCCCCACCAACCCGACCCGTACAATGCGCGCTCATGTTTGAATTCGCGCATGCGCAGATGTTTGTTCAGAAAGTAAAACGGGACTGACAAGACGCATCATTCACCTTTGAAGAGAGTTTCTCACCGTACGGCAGCAAAAATGGAAGCTCGCAAGAGAAAAACCAGATGTAAACGGACTGCATGTGCTGAGGACGTGCGCGTTCACGATATCAGAGGGCGTTACTGGAGATGAGGTGGCGCATGCGCAGTGTTGCGAAAATGAGAATGAGCTGAAGATCCTCTCCTATATCTTTAACCGAAACTACAAACGAAACCTGTTCATCAAAGCAAATTGTTCCTTTGCTGAAGGTATTTTATGTCATTTCTTGATGATTCAGAATTTCCTTTAACAATACAAAAATAAAGCTGGGAATGTTACAGGTTCATCATTTTTGTTTACAAGTAACATTTACTTGTTTTTCTGTGTCCAACTTGGACATTCAAATGGATATAATGTTGATAAAATGCAGTTTTGATTATTTAAAATATATTATATTCTGGCAAATTAATCATTTCAATATTCACAAGACATAGTTTATTTAAAGAACATTAAAAAAACTTGGTTTTTCTATTGATTCTCTAATGTATACTTTTCATCCAATACTGCAAAAATATCTTTCACAAACCTTTTTTATTTCATCATTTTCTAAGGCTTATGATTGATTGAGAGTACTCTTATATCTTAGTCTACATTAATGATGATTACGCAGCTTAGGGTTCCCCTGAAAGTTATCATAATGAAAGATCCAGCTAAAAAGTGAACCTTCGTTGAGGTACTAAAAAATATTCAAGTGCACCTGAAGTTGCTTCAAACAACTAATAATCCTGCTTTGTTTTACAGGTCCTCTACTTTCCCTGCTGTTTCTTATCCTTTTGTTAACTCACCTTTGCAGCCTTTATTGATCACTCCTAAGCATAAATACTGCTTGTTTCAGTAACTCAGTTGTTAGATCCTCTAATGCTTCCATTGTAGGACCGATATAAGGGCAATTATTTGCTTCTTACTATTTACTCTGCATGTTTGAACCTACCTGGAAATTAAATTTGGACCATTGAAGAAGAAATCTGAGTTTCCAAACTCTGGAAAGGAACTTACATTTTGCCCATAGAGACAGCCAGGATAGCCTCCAGGCATATTGTGGCTTTGAATAAGACAAAGCAGACTTATGGAATACAAACCTTGCAGCATGAATAAAGTAGACCTCAAAGTATCAGACATAAAAGGAGTAAAAATAAAAGCAAACTAGTGGACTGGAGGGGCTGTCACACTGGCAAAAATGACATAAGAAATTATTTTGCACCTAATGCAGGAACAGAGTGCTTGTGTTTTGATGATGAACAGATGTTCTCCATGCAGGTGGTGATTAGCAAGCTTCTTTAGCCATGCATCAGAAAACAAAGTAAACTATGAAAACATTTGAAGCTAAATTAGGATTTCTGCCTTTGGGATCTGCAGTGGAGTCAGTCTGTCACTTTGCAAAGAGCCTAGACTTAAATCTTTCTCAAAGTGATCCAGGATTTGCCTTCTAGCCTTCTTTAAGCCTCAAGAGCATGTTTCCGTCCCTTTGCATAGAAGTCTTCAAGAACTGCCTGCCTCCCACCCTGCTGTGAATTATGCAACACTAGAGCTTACAATGAAGGCACCCTGACTGTGGAAACACAAGCAATGATTTTCAACCTTAATAGGACGTGGTTTGAGGCCACAATAGTCGTGTCTTGTTGTTTCACAGTGTGTGCAACTGAAATTTACAGCAAGACAGCTCAGGGTGACCTGCTTGCTGAGTGATGCACTGAGTTGTCAAAGAAATTGTGCAGACGTGGTAACCTGCACACTGCCACAAACCTGCAAGAGATGAAAAAAAATGTGTTTTTAAAGTTGGTTCCATGTGGGTTTTTGTAAACCTGTGTCGCTGCTACAGAATAACAAATTTTCCTTTACATCCTAATTACTTTACATTCAGCAAAAAGAAGAAGAAAAATTCACCTCCACTGATTCCTTTTTGTTCTCAATGATGAATAAATTGGCCAAAACTTTGATTAGTTTTATCCCGTTTTAGTCTTGCAGGCTTCCATTAAATCTCATTTGGATAGATTTGTAACATTTACCCTGTGTTGTGAAGAACTCTGCTCTCCTTGTGTTTCCTACTACCCATGTGACTTTGAGTGCTATTTAAATACAAGCCCCACAGTGGAAGCACACAAATCCACAATGAATAATATATATACACAGCTAACAGAAGTATAAAAAAATGAGGACAGCTGTGATAAGCGTTAATTCCCTCTGTACTTCTTAACCAAGTTAACGTGTGATCATATTCTTATGCAAATCTCTTCCAGCACTAGATACCGAATCTTCTTAGTTTGGGAGGATTTACACTTTCGAGATTTTCAAAGGACACTGAAACACCTCCTGGCTGTGAAAATTTACATTTCTGTGTATGATATTGCCAAAGTCATAACTTGGAACAATAATGAAAGTTTTTACAACAACACCTCTTTCTAAAAAAGTTATGTGTTTTTATCCTGGACCATAAAGAACCTATACTTGTGGGCGAAGCAGTTCTATCTCCTGATTTTTTTCTTTAGACATTTTGTACAACATGTATGCTAAATATATGCACACCTATCAGGTCCAACAGATGCAAAGAATTATCTTTTAGTTTAGCATCAGATAGCAGATAGCAAATATTTTCTTTAGAAATAATGATGCACGAACTAGATGCACTATAAAAAAGAAATAGGAAAAATAGGAAGAAAGCAGGAAGGGCGTTCCTAAATGAATAAGTTATGCAGATGTTAAATGTTAAATGCAAAGCTTGAAAACACAGGACATTATGGAATACTTCATCCTCTAAAACGATTTATCAGAATTTAAAAACATCTGACAGTACACATATCACCCATAGTCCCGTAAATGTGGTTGACTTTATGATGCCACCTCACCGCCATAAGTTAAAACCAACATAGATAAAGCAAAACTCCTTGACAGGACAGAGTTAAAACCGACAAACAAACCAACAAATAATTACACAAAACTGGATCTATCTATCAAAACCTTTTTTGGGGCTTAGAAGTAGCTAATGGAAATCAGTAACCAATTTACCTTAAGCGTTAAGTTTAGCATCTTTTTGATAGCAGCTACATAACCTTTGAAAAGAGATTTTATTTCCATTTGGTAAAGGTGGACATGCCAATATGGTAATGATAGAATAAATTCATTCAGAGAATAAAATGTAAACATTAGCTAATTTCTGAAATCATAATGTCAACTAAATAAGAGTTGTAATCTTTTTTTTTTTTTTTATTCCAAGCAAATTACCCGATTTACAACTTGATTCAGGCTACAAAATGGTTTCACTAAAATATGTAAAATACACACAGAATCTCTAGCCTGGGAGCGAGGGATAACATGCCCCAGGACCCAGGAGGAGAAAAAGGGCATATCGGAGCTAGCCAGACACAAGCACTGCCTGAACAACCCCACACCAGACCCCAAAGCCAACTTCACCAAGAGACAGAGCAAGACATAAATGCCCACATGGTCCAAAGGAGTCGGTCAACCCATGCAGCCCCTGGGCTAAATAGTTTTAGCCCCCCAAAAGGCTCCAATCAAAATCCAACACACCCCCAAGCCCCCTACAGGCCCCAGTAGGAGACTCTTCAAATGGCCACCACTGGCAAGTGCACACATACCAGCCACATACCCCTGAACACGATTACAGAGATGCAAACACCTTCAAGACAGCTCGGCCCCTCAGTAGGCTGACAAGATCACACCCAGGCAGCCAAAGCTAGGTGGTTTGCAACCAGGTGTTCCACAGATCCAAAAACGTGGCTCCCCAACCACACACGATCCACAGCCCCAAACTCACCAACATTTGACAACTTTTAACTTGATTGGTTATAAAGTGGATGAAAATTAACAAGACATGGACTCACAGATAGATCATTTTGTCTGTAGTTTTATTGCTCCTTATCTTTATGTTAACTATATATTGTTTGTGTTATGTTTTGTATTAGTGATGTCTGGATAACGTTCTGTACTTGTGAATGTTTATTGTTTTGGTTTCTGCCTTTAGACAAAGGATGCAAATTAGCTGTTGTGCTATTTCCAGCATATTTACATTATTGCATGCTGATGACATGTTGATTATCAAGCACTGTCCTTATTTGAATAAAGCAATAAGGAAAATGTAAATCTGATTTTAATCAACGAACCACACTCTTAAGAGTTGAAGCTGCTACCGTGGGAAAACGACTCAGCAAGTTAGCCATTTTTATTATCAAGGCGCTAACAACACATTTAAGGAATACATAGATAAATAGAAGTCATTTACAAAAAAAATGTGTTTTCTATGACATGTGCTCAATAAAATCAGGCTGTATTAGAGCTGGAGTGAGAGTGCAAGAAAGATTTGAACCTGCTGTGCTTAAAGCTTCAACCTGTACGATGCATTATTTGCAAACCTTTAGAAACGTTTGACAATTTGAGAGACGGGGTGTAGTAGATCTACATTAAATACAGTAGCAAAAACTCAAAAACTGCTGTGTTAATATTTATAGCACCAATTTTGTTAATCGGTAATATAAGATGCAAAAATGTCAACTATGTAATCATTTTATCTTTTTTTTTTTTATAAAAGCAAAACCTTGTTTAAAATGGGCTCTCTACACTAGCATAATATCATATCTTATCCTAGTAAGTAAATCATTGTTGAGCAACCAGAGAGAAATATTTTTAGTATTGTTGTCTATGTTATTGTTTGAAAAAGGGGAATCAGTTAAATCAGTGTTTGGGAATTATAGCTTTAGTTGAACAAGCGATAGAAAACCAGCTACAAAGCTGATCAATGCATCTCTTCTTATCTATTTTAAAAAAAAGTTTTGCATAGAGTATGAGGAGAAACTAGATAAATGTTTTGTTTTATATTTTGATTGCTTGATTAACCCTGTATGACATAATACAATTAACTTGGCACAGCTGATAAGGTTTGCAATAAAAATTATAGCACTTCTGGAGTTGTTAACCTTGATTTTACTATGAAGAAATGGCGTACTGTGCAAGATTGTAGCTTTGTGCAAAGGCAGGATTCGGTCAACTTGACTTGAGCACACTTTAATCTCCAGTTTGTAAAAAATGTGAAAGTATTTTCTCATGAAATGCTTCACTGACGTAGGCTTTGTTTGAGGGGGGAAAACATTAACCATGTAATTTGGACAACAAATGCAACCTGGGGCGTTGAAAGATATTCTGACATCCTGCAAGCCCAACTGCTGCATCTCCACGGTCAGGACATGACAGATGAACATTGAGTTCAGCATGCATGTACATCACAAACTGAGGATTTTTTTGGAAATAATTTAATGCTGCTTGAATGCTGACTGTTGGGTTACTGCTGTTTTGGAGAAACCATATTTCTAAATGAAACATGGGTGTCCTCATCCTCTGGCGAGAAGAATAAGAAATATTTAAACAAAATCTCCTGCTTAGTTTTAAAGGAAATTACAAATTATACAAGCATGAAGAAGTCTTGTGGTCCAGATGTTGTTTGGAAAGCCATCTGCCCACCACCGAGACAGATGCTTACTCAGGTCAATCCTTTAAATTGGAATAAAAAAGATTCTGACCTCTGTAATAGTTTGCGTAGCCATTGTTGATGAAATTGCTCTTTAATTTAACACTTTATTGCCAAGGTGTTATGAGAATGCAACATATTTGGTTTTAGTACAAGTTACCTCAACAGTAATAGTTAATTTTCTAAACAAAAAGAAAGAACTGGAACACTTATCAACTATTTCTGTGTATGGTAAGTTGCGGTGGCTGTCACACAGGGACCAGATGGCCAGCTTAAGCGTGAGGGATCCAGAAGTATACAGCACCCGCCTGCAAACCAGCACAAAACTGTCTTCACCGGTAGTTAACAACACTAACAAAGTGTATGTTTGGTGTACTTTTGCAGGAAAGAGACAAAAAGTATTTTCAAAAGTTACTTTTATTGACATTTTACATTGGATATGAAAACTTCCCAACTATCGGGTGCCTATAGTTGACGTATTCTTGTTTTTCTGCTCCATACACTGGAAGCAAATGAGCCTTGCAGCTTCTTAAGCAGTAGCATCTTATAAAAAAGCAAGTCTTGTTTTTACATACCTGGCTTGCAAAACATACATGCATTATTTTATTTCTAAAATAAAAATAAAAATTTCCAGACCAGGTTTCCAACCTAGGACTTTTCTCCTATAAGGCAACAAGGTCATCAACTGAACCACCAAACTACCTCATCAGATGTATGTTTACAAACAAATAAACCTGTGCATATGTGCACATTTTCTACCGCAACAATATAGGGCTGCAAAAGCGGTTGACCACGGCTTCAGATTGTGACTGTGTATCACAACATGTCTAACCTTGAATATATCAATAAACTTCAATGCCTGACAAGGACTCAGCAAGAGTATCGGGAATGCAGTATTATGTGTTTTACTGAAATATGGCTGCAGGATCGTATCCCCGACTCCAATGTCTCTCTGGCGGGTTTCCTAACTATAAGAGAGGATCGGGATTTAAAGAGTAGCAGGAGAAGGAAAGGAGGAGGATAGGCAGTGCTTGTCCCACATCCATCACCATCCACAACAACTCCTTAGTTAAATGAGTTACTCCCAACACCACTTAATTTCCATTTGGGATAAATAAACTATTTTTGATTAGATTGATTTGATCTGACAAAAGACTCCTGATCAGGACTCTCTCTCTGTCTCTCTCTCTCACACACTCTCTCTCTCTTCTCTCTCTCTCTCTTCTCTCTCTCTCTCTGTATTTTCTCATCCAAGAATAAAAATAAAGGGGTTATTATAAACAAAAGTTGTGATATAGAAACACAAAACTTAGTGGCCTCCCTTCGTTAAGCTTTGCATTGCATTTCATGATGTGCACATAATCCTTTGCTTTAATGCTTGCAAAATGGTGATGGCTTCAGGCGTGATAACATGAAATGCTGGGTCCATATGGTGCTCAGGGCTGAAATGCAGGCACACCACACCCCAAGGGTCAAGTCTTGGTTTGACTGAGTTTAATTGATGACATGAGGCAGAAGGCAGCCAGTCAGTGGTGTTAATCTTTAGGGAACTCAGATCTGCTCTCTGACCCTCTAATAAAGCTCAGTGTCTCTGCACAATGACTCGCGATGTTGCACAAAAGATTAATATAATAAGTTAGACATGCCTTTGACAGTCAAACATTGACAATCAGATCGATGAATGAAGCATTTATTTAACAAAATAACACAATCTGCAATACTTTACGAGTATTTACATCCATTTATCTTTTCCTCATTTTGTCAGAAACAACCGAAACATCAATATAACATAGCTGGATTTTATATGATAGGAAAGTACTGCATTCTTGTGAAGAAAAACAAAAAATGGATTCAAAATATATTAACAGATAAAAATCTTATAAAAAAACATTTTGCCTGAAGGAAGACTGCATTTCCCATGAGGACAAGCGCATACAGTAAAATCATGATCTCCCAGTCGCCTGCAGTTGGATTGAATAGTGATGAGGATGAATGAATCCAATTGTGGCGAAACAATGTCATAAGATGATGTTGAAAATAAGACACAGGGCAAGTGATGTATCCCTTAAAGCAGTCAGCACATGTTTTGTTGTTTTGTATGGCAGGGTTCCTGCCACCCTCCTCAAAGTTGCTCAGTGCCGGTTAAAGGGATACGGACCCCCTCAGCCCAATGCAAAGTTGTCGTTGAAGGAGCTGTAAGTCGACAAATAATCACAAAAGTTATGAAAATAGTTTATAAAGGTTAAAAAGTTACTTAGTGTTACTTTTAACCTGCTGTTTACAGACGCTGTATCTCCAGCCTGTCTGAGCTTGAGCTAATCTGCAAACCAAAATGTGTAAAGGTGGTTCTACAAAGTGTAGACCCAGGAGGCTTAATACCAAAAAAACACACTTTTCAGGTTTTTGTTTAGTAAAAGCATGTTTTATTTTCCTTTTAATTCATAATAGAGAGCTATTTTATTCTAGTTCACATAAAATCTCCATAGATCACATGAAGGTGTGCAGCTGTTTTGTGAACTCCATCTTTTTTTTTTCAAACCAAGGGGTATCCTTGCATTTGTGTACAGTGTGCCCACATGCTCCTTCAAAGCAACACCACAGTGAATATTAGAGTGCTTCTCTGTTATCCCGCTGGTCTCCAAAATATGCATGCGAACCGGTCGAGACACTGCAGAGAAACAGATTTCAAAATTGCAATTTATTTTAGCTCATGATTTTTTTTCTCTTTTTCACTGTAGGTCTACACAGAAATAATTAAACCAAACTTAGGATTCAAGGCCAGTAGATATTGTGGTGAAACCCTATGAGCTGTTGTTCTGTCTAAAGGATATTTTTACATTTACACCTCCACCCACAGACACCAACAAATGGCCCCAGAAATCCATGCAGAGGTTGAGGAAATTCTTCTTTCTAGTCACGAAATAAAACATCCTAAAGCTTTAAATACCACCATGGCTTATGGGATATCTGCACACTTCAGCTTATCTTCCTGTACGCATCAAATGTTTGCCATAATTTCATAATGATGCTCAAATTATTTTGTTTTCACATGCATTTCTTTTTCCTGCTAGCCTACGTATCAGAATAGTAAATTTGTTTAAGCATACTCATTTCGTATTCTACATATACGGAGTGTTTTTGTCTCTGAAGGATGTGTGAAGAGATGAAAACAGTGACATAAACAAACAGCTGCTCCCAGGTTGCTTTGGACACATGAGACGTTATTAATCACCAAGAGGCTCAGACTCATTAACGGCTCCGTGCTGATTAATTGTCCCAATAGACCACTCAGTTTAACATGCAAATATGTGTCAGAGGATCCTTTCTGTGATGAGGGCCAGGCTGGGACTTTTTTTGTAAAATGACACAAGCGCAGAAGATAACAAGACTATCATCAGGGGGCTTACTGTAAAACTCTCGCTGCTATTTTGAGCTCCAGTTGACAGATGCTTCAAAGAAATTTGGGAGGTTTAACAGAAATGTAACATCTTTATGAACTTTATGGCATTTTATGGCCCTCCATATGTTCTCCCTCTCGTTTGATAAAAACCGTAAGCTGAAGCAGAGGCAGAAAAGGGACCAGGAAGAGGGGGGGGGGCTTGTTGAAGACAGTGACCCAGAGCCAGTAAAGCTCACTGACGCAGCAGCCCTGAGAGGCATCAACACTGGTAGACTTTCATGACCTATCGCCACCTTCATCAGCTCGGGTATGAAATGGACTCAGAACAGTATTACCCAGGTCATAAAATCACTCTCGGTGAAGAAGCAATAGGACTGAAGCAGCCGCTCTCCTCGGAAATGAAATCAAGCCATTCCTGCTCTTCGTCTGAGTTTTCTGCCTCCACAAATTTAAAAGGGTGATGATGAGACAATAGATGAACAGATGGAGCACTAAGACATTTCACCAGTGATGGCGAAAAAGCGTAAGCGAGCTCATTCTCCTGTTTGAACTGGAGTTACACGGATGCCTTGTTGCTATGGTTAATATAGTGAAATAGTGTATATAAACTAGCTTCCCTGGCAGTGAGCATGGTATGATTCATAAAAGAACACTGTAATATTTCGTATCTTGAAGCCTGACTTTTTGTGTGATGATTTCCGTAAATCAGACTTAACTCAATAATAATGTTATGGAACCTGAGACTCTGACATTTCCGGATGGTCACCTATTCATCTGAATATGTATTTAGAGCTGAAACTACAATCTATTTTAATGATTAGGTTAAGGAAATTACACTTGCAGCTTTGACAAGTACTTGAATTACCTTGAAATGTTTATGCTTATAAAACACTAATAATGCGCAATAATCAGCATATCAAAAAAATATTTACTTGTCAAGAAAAGGTTAATGTTGGACCACTAAGTTTCAAATTCAGCTAAATTCTGTTGACATCAAAGTTTCTCTTGTTCTTCTATCCTCTTTTTTTTTAGAGGTCTTAACATTCACAAACATGAGACATTCCCTCAGACCACTTTGATGTCTGACCAGGACAAATTTAATTTGTACATAATGAACATATTGTGTAAAAAGGGGGGGTCTCTTGGAGGTGTGATTTAAACATAAAGGGTTAACGTTTATTCAGGGAAAAATCTTTACGTTTAACTTTAAAAAACGCTTGTGTTTAAAATGAATAAAAAAATGTATTCAAGTAACAGTCGGGACACAACAAAATTAAAAAATAATGCTGTTGTGATTTCGCAGGTATATTTTACGTTGATGACAGCATCCACTGCAGTGAGACTCCTTCCAATAGACTTAGTATCTTATTGGCATGCGAAAAGTGTACTCCTGGCACTTAGAATATTGTAGCCAACAAGCCCATTTGTCCATTTCAAAGTACAACATAATTTCTATTGGCAGTAAGATTACAGGTTGATAACATTTCCGCATTTCAATTTTGGATCAATGGTAGATTTTACTTGAGGTCTAAAAAAAAAGGTCAAGTTGTGACAACCTTTATGTATGTATGTTGCAGTGGGACAATAAGAGCAAAACCTCCATAGCAGAGAAGATTTTGTGATCAATATTGATTATGGTTGTGGAACTGTATAATTTAATTTAGTATAGAATAACAATTGACTTGAATGGCAAATGAAGCCGCTGTATGGTAATTACCTCCTGTTCATCTAATCTCACACAATGAACCGCTGATGTTTGAAGAGGTTGGCTCAGCAATGCCGCAAGTTTATAAAATAGAGAAAGAGAGGGACAAATAGAAGAAAGAAGAGAAGTTGTCTACAGTTCCATTCAAACGCCAATAAGGCCAATACTTGGTGAAATTCCTACTCTCTCTCTTACAATGACAAAAGTCATGCTCCCCTCATTTGATCTCGATGTTTCCATGTTTCCTTATATTTGACTTTGTTCTCATGCGGAAGGCCAGAAAAAAAAATTTATTTCCTCTTTTGGCTTTTATTCCAGCAGCGGCAACAGTGTTTAGATATTTTTATTCAAACAGACTCCAAATCACAAAACATACCACACTCTATGCTTGCAGCTTTTTTGTGGTTTCTTGTAATGTGTTTTACCATATTGTGGAAAAAAAAGATCACAATTTACAAACTGAAAGATTTTTAGTTGACTGGTCGAAAAACTGCGTTCTTCACATTCATTTGGTATAAAACCCTGGCAGAAAGGTCATTGTTTTAGTAAAAACGCTGCAGTTTTTTCTTCACAAACACATCTTCGTCTGTTTCTGTTGCACACCACGATCAATCAAGATTCTATTTAAAACTCTCAGCTGGTCTGTGTCAACAATGCTGTTTTATGTTGACTTAATTCAAAACTAATTTGAATTGACTCACAAATATGACTGTCGTTTGCCCCCCCACTTACAGGTTTCCTTAATTTTTGCTTTATTTCCTGACACACTAAATCCTTTTACATAAAAAAACATATTTTGCTAACTGAGACCAACTGAGTAAATAGAAATATAGCTTAATCATACATTTATTAAAGAGAAAAGCAACCCAAACTGACCGTTATGAAAAAAAAAATGGCTGCTCGATAGCTCAATATGAAAGTGAACTGACTTTCAAGCTGGGGTCCTGGGTTTAAATCCAGGCCGTGGCAAAGATATACACCAACGTCCTCCAGTGTGGTTCCTTAGGCAAGACTCTTTGCACTACTGCCTACTCTGTAAGTCGCTTTGGATAAAAGTTTCTGGTAAATACATAAACACAAATAACTGCAGTTTAAACTTAATAATTGGTTGTGTTGGTTTATAACAGTAAGGGCATCAGGAGGGGCAGATCTGTGCTAAACTATGCTCTAAGCGGTAATACATTACTTATTTAATTCTCTCAACTTTTATAGCATTTAATGTAAAAATTATTTTAAATATTTGGTGTGACACCATAAATAAGAAATAAGAGGTGATTTTCGAATAGTAACTCTTCCAAATGTTAACATACCATGAACAAAAGATATGGATTAATTAAAAAGACAGAACATGTTTGATCGTTTCATCCAACATCAACATTTTAATCATAAAATATCTTGTCCTACAAATTAACTTCCAACATCCAGCTCTGACTATTATATGTGTGTTATCTGATAGCAATTTAGTATTCAAATAGTGTTCGTATTTCTCTGAGAAGTCTTTGTTAAATTATTGCTTTTAACTCTGGTTTTTAATTTTTAACCCTTACACTCTCAGGGCATTCCCTGAAATAGGGAATAGTGGAGCCTCATTTCCTCAGTAAAGGATTTTCAGAAATTCCTCATTAGGAAAATACATTTAAAGGAATATAGATCTATTTGGGGGATATAAAATATAGACATATTTGAATATAGACAAATTTGGAGAAGTGTAATAATGTTGTCTCACATAGTGTGAACTGAAAAAAATCTTTTAAAGACCAAACTTGAGTACTTTTAAACAATATCCTGATTAATCAATTTGTCCTACAGATGTCTAGATGTTAACTTAACGTAATCAGTGTGACTGTTCTGACTTGGCCTGATGCACTATTCTACAAAATCCTGGTGGGAAAATACTTTACATATTTTTGCCGCATCTTGGCGTTATCAGTACGCGATTTATCTTCTCCAATCTCTCCCTGCAGCGCAGGCCTGACTAAGCCCGTTTTTAACACCCCCACCACACTGGACCAGAGCCAGCTGGGTTTCCTTCTGACTTCGTGGTAGAGGCTCAACATGGGCAACAGATGTGACACTGACACCAAAGTGAGACGCTCCACGGTCCACCACCAACAGAGTACTTCCTGTGCCGGGTTTGTCTGTCCACACTCCACTCTGACTACACCGAGTCTGTGTGATCTTCTGCTTACAACCACGCACTCATTAAAACGGGGCGGTCAGGAATCAAAACCTCCACTATTCTGCATGCATTGTAACGTGTTGTTTCTCAACACGGCTCTATGACATGCTTAGGCACGCCATCCACAGATTTATGGTGCCATTGAGCAGAGGATAAAATGTTAACCATCGTTCTGCAAAAAGAAATTGGCTTTTAATTGGAGCAAGAGGTGTTAAAGAAGGACATCTAAAGCATGGGACGTATTATTAATCAAACGCAATCCTTGGATGCTGACTAGAAATGGGCCAATCAATCCATCACAGTTGAGAAGCGACCAGTTTAATCTCCAAAGCCTCTCTGCGATTACCTTCATTTTGAATACTGAAAAAATCGAGGGGCATGCGTTTTTATTTTATTTTATTTAAAACATCCAAACTATAAAATCCTATCATTTCTAGTGTGCGTCTTTAATTATAGTAAAATCATGTATTGGGTTTAGCAGGTCAGCTCTAAATACATTTTTTAGTAACTTAACCTGTTTGTAACTGCAACATGATTTGATGACATTGAAGTAATGCACACATATAAAAAAAATCATAAAATAAATTAGTCCCTAAGTTATGGAACAATTTTTGAACATGCTCACTGAAATCCATTGAACATTTACTCATTTTCTCAGGATGTCTCCTGTCTGGAGAAAGTAGCTGCCTCCATTGTTCGGTTGTGATTTTGACCCATTCTAAAGTTGTTGTTGTTTTTTTAATCTTCAAGGGTCTTCAGGCTTGTTTTGTGTAGCCTAATCTTTAGATCTCAAAAAAATATATATTATTAACTGGTATAAAACTGGACTGTTTTTACTTTTGGGTGTAAACTGAGGATGCATATTGTCTATTACCTTCAGGTTCTTAACTAGGTAAAAGTAGTGAAACCGAACTTTCTAGACAACGATGTACAGTTTCAAAGCAAATTAATCCAGTTTCAAAGTATTAAATTCAGTTTCAATTTAGTGAAATTCATTTTCAACCCAATACATTTACTTTCAAATTTTTCAAATACAGATTCAGTCTAAGAACTTCAGATTCAGATTCTGAGGGCACAGGTTTCTTCCCATAGCTTATCCAAATTATTCTGCAACAATTTTAAAACAAGCTACAACAAGCTCTTCCTTCTTCAGTGGAGCCTCGTGCAGTCAGAGGAGCAACAATTTTTGGAAAACTGTCAATTCCAGAAATGTAAAGCTCTATGCAGGGATAGTTCTTAGATACCTCTCTTAAGTATTTTTTACATCCTTCGTCATAAATTGTCTCCAGAGCCTCTGGTTTTGACTACATTTGTTGTCCTCCATTCCTTACTTGCTCACCTGAACATTCAGTAGTGTAGAAAAATGGCTTTAACCGATGTAAACAGTTGGATTTGCTGAAGAGCTTTTAAGACAAGACTTGGCTATTATTATTCATGAGATGCTTCTTCTGCATCACCTGTCCTGTAAAAAGCCTAACGTTTTTACAGGACATTGGACCAAACCAGACGATTTTTATTTTAAGCCCATAATGACCATGATTGCTTCTAAACACTGACAGAAGTTTAAATGTCATTTTCTTAATTTGTTCAATGCTTATACCCTTTGTCATTCCATTTATATAAAATCTACTATATAATTTGATTTTAAAAATATAATTTCATTTATTATGTTGTTTTAATTACCAATACTAATAGCTGGTGTGAATTTATTGTAAGTGGCCTTTCAGGAATATTTCACAGACAAACGTGCTATAAATAGGAACAATCTTCTAGGTAATTATTATTTTGCTTTTTGATGGGTTACAGTCCTTTAGAATAAAAAAATCTGAATGAATGTCAAATGGCGCCCTTTTAAGGCTGTTTTCCAATTCTCTGCAGATTAAGGGTAGATTATTTATTTTTTTTAAACAGCGGCACTTTTTTAAGAAAAGAAGGATAAAACTTCAAACAGAGAACAGTGTCTGATCTCAAATGCTTTGCTCATTCATAAAAAAAACAAATAAGGGGGAAAAAGCCCAGTCAAGAACAAGCAAATGTTGATTGAAAAGTAATCAAAACTACAAATTTTCCTTCTTTAGGCTGAAAAATTTAGATTTTTTTTTCCAAAATAAAAATAATGAAGTGAGGAATCTGACATCCAGCAGTCATTGAAGTGATGATGAAAGAAATGTATGAAATATTTCCAGGTGCCATTCTCCCAGCAAGGGTCCTACTAAAAGGCAAGAATCCCAATAACAAAGGCTAAATTATCTGCATCAAGTATCCTCATCAGTCCACAGGTTAACTGAAAAAAATAAATCAGAAATTTTAACTCAGGAGAGAGAGAGAGAGAGAGAGAGAGAGAGAGACTGGGTGCAACAATGCATCCTGATGAGCCCCTTTCCAGATATAAGCCTGTTTTATTACATGAAAAAACCCTGCAAAATCCCGTCGATAATCCTGAATCCATCCACGGTCTTACCTCTGTCGTGGTGTTGAAATCAGATGCAGATGGGTGTCGCTCACACAAGAATAGTTATCCAACGTCAAGCCAGCTGTTTCTGTCTATCAGCCTCGTAAACAAGCCGGATTCACAACGTATTAGTCTTTCTTCTGATCCCTCTGTTATTTGTTGTCAGGCGGTTCTGCTCTCCACGGTTCGGGCTTCAGCGGTTCACCGGGGAAACGGGTGTGCTGAGGCTGATGCTGCTGATGCTGCGGCAGCGTTCAGGTCCGTCGAGACGCGGGATGAGGGAGGTGGGTGGGCGACGGGGGGTGAGGTGGGGGCATCCGAGGGCCCACGACAGAAACAGTCGGCTCCCGATAAATGAACTCATCGGAGTCCAGATCTCTGTTGATGAATCATTGTGAGTGAGCATCATCAGAGAGGGAGGCAGCACGGCTGCGTGAGCGTGTGTTTTTTTGTTTGTTTTTCATTCCCTCCGTGGGTCAGGAGTGATGCTGCTCGATTTTGATGTGGGAGAGAAAGAGATGAAGGACTATAAACGGAAATTCACTATAAATATACCCTACATCATCCCCCCAATCTCCCTGCGCTTTGCCATAAGTTTTGGTTTGAGGTAATTGGTTGCTCAGGTCGTTGTCAGGATACTTTTCAAAATAAACATTGTTGCGTCATTTTTTATCAAACGAGGTACAATTCCTGACGTCATAGGCTTTAAAAATAAAAAGTGGTTAACATTTAAGGAAGTTTCAATTCGGTTTCTTTTATTTTATCTATCTATCTATCTATCTATCTATCTATCTATCTATCTATCTATCTATCTATCTATCTATCTATCTATCTATCTATCTATCTGTCTATCTATCATCTATCTATCTATCTATCTATCTATCTATCTATCTATCTATCTATCTATCTATCATCTATCTATCTATCTATCATCTATCTATCTATCATCTATCTATCTATCTATCTATCTATCTATCATCTATCTATCTATCTATCTATCTATCTATCTATCTATCTATCTATCTATCTATCTATCTATCTATCTATCTATCTAGTTTTTAGTTTTTTATATATATATTAGAATTATATATATATATATATATATATATATATATATATATATATATTATATATAATTCTCCTCAGTCATCCTTAATAACTCTCATTAAAATAAATATCTGCTTAAAATCCAGCTTAATTCTGTCATTTCATCAAAACATTCAGATCATTTACATGAAATATATATATGATATGATAATAGCAAGGATTAGGTTTGTTGCACAGAGTGCCATGAAATGAGGGATGTATGATCACCTTTACTGTTGTTTTACCTTTTCGGGGTTTTGCAGTAGGGAAACTTTATAGTTGAACAACCAGATTGTCCAACTAGGTTGTCATTTTCCCTGCAATGAATATAATGTCAGGTCTTGGTTTAGGCAACATAGACAGCTGTGTAGAGCTGAACATAGTGCTGCACTGGCAACTGAAAAAATAAAAATAATACGACAAATGGTACCGTTTTTGTTTTGTTTTTGTTTTGTTTTGTTTTTTGGATGAAAATGCATCTTTGTTTTAGTCAGTTTTAGCTATTTCTAAATGTACAAGTAGGCTATAAGTCCAGTTCTAGACAAAAATCTTTCTTTTAGTCAACTTTATGGGGAAAAGGAAGAAAGTACTATTTGTTACAAACTGACTTGAATAAGCGGTGGTAACAGTATTAAAAAAACTACTCCAAAAATAAAAGAAACACTCCTTAACACATTTTAAAATCTGTCTTCTATTGATTCCTGTTGTTCAGTCAGATATATGTAGCTTCACATTCAAAACTGTATTTTTGTAAGAAGTTATAGAAATAAATACTTTTAGTATGGCTGCAGCACTCCATCACAGGTCCTGCAGTCCTGTCACAATAGTTTTGCTGGTCTTATTTTTTTCCTGTATCCTATTTTTTATCCTAATTGTTATTTTTTGTGTTACTGTGTGTGGCAGACATGTCCGACTGATCTTTCTGTGAATTACTTCTAGAAAATACAAATCAAATTTCCGACCTTTATCAGTTCAAAACTAAACGCAACATCCATCCATTATCCAACCTGCTTATCCTTGTGGGGTCACAGGGTCTGCTGGCGCCTAGCTCCAGCTTACGATGGGCGATAGGCAGGGGTACACCCTGAACAGGTCGCCAATCCATCGCAATAAATGCAACATTAAACTGCTAAATACATGACTTGGCTTTGCCATGAATCGCAGCCCATTTAGACAGAGCCCTTATAGCAAAACTCTGAAGCTAAGCTAACAAAGTAACTTTATAGCCCAACAAAGCTAACTATGTGGCCTGAAGTTTTTGTCCATATGTGGAAGGACTTATATGAAAAGTTTTATTTTAAAAACTAAAAGAGGTGATTGCCAAATTATCTAATATTTTATCAGGAGTCTACTTTACGGCATACGCCACTTCCCCCGTTTCTTATTTTCAACTTCATCATATGACGTTGTTTCGCCAAAATTAAATTTATGACCTCATCCACATTCATCCCTAACACAGCCACTGGAAACAGAATTGTACTTCAATCCAACTGCAGGTGAACAGGAGATCATGACTTTACGACGCTGTGCGCCAGTCCTCATGGGAAATGCAGTCTTCCTTCAGGCCAAAAATTACCACTTTTGTCCACAGTGGCCGCCAAAATCGTTCGAAACTGAAACTTCTTTAGTGTTGCTTTAAATTAATTTTCAGAAAGTCTGAGTATGAATGATAAACTTTCTAACATAATATAGTTGAGCTAAATATAATTCTAAAGCAGTCCGATTTCTAGATTGCGTTCATGGGTCTGAATGCAGAGCAAAATACCCACCACACTTTTCCTATTTTATTTGTGACATTTTCTTTTAATTTACAATTATGCAGTACATAGAAATTGTGGATTTAATGCAACAAATTGTGGAAAGGTTGATCGAGTCTGAACATGTCTAGAAATTGTGTTGTTTTAATTGCATGGAGAAATGCGTAAATCATCTCTTCGATATGTGGTCTCCTCAGCTTTCAGGAAGCCAATATGGTACAGCAACTATTTTCCTTCCCTCTTTTTGGCCTTAATCATAGAAAGTCTGTTCATATGCTGACATTCTTTGAACGAATGAAAAGAGCGATGTGAAACTATAAATAGTATTGTTCATTCAAGCAAAAAGAAAGTTGAATGTTCGAATGCCTAAACTCATCCATTGCTGGTCCCTGACCCTGTGTAGCTTAAGTGCTTCAACAGCCCCTTGGTTAAAGAATGTTTCTACCTACCTTTCCTTCATATGAAAGCCACTTAAAAAGGAAAAAGTCACTTCACACAACCATGAGGTCTCTGCCTCCAGCAGAATATGACTGAATATGACTAATCCCCAGGATGAAATCAAGCTGACAATAAAACACAATTCTTCCTCCCCAGAGTATTGCCCACGAGCATGAGCATTAAGGATGGCTGATTGAATATGACCATGACGAATCTCATCATCTGATCTGTGGCTCAATATCCAAAGGAGGGACAGAGGCAGCCAATTGTACAATTTTAAAATGAGTCCTTCAGCTGCACCTTTTTCAAAAAGCAGAAGAAAGTTATCTGGCCAGAATGTCAACACAAGCTGTCTGTGAATATAATAGACATTTTACTATAGCTCAACTGTTATAGCTTCACTCTTTCTGGCTGGATATCAACCCATCCATTTTCTAAACATGCTTAACGGTGCTCAGCGAAAGGCTGGTCCATATCTTCCAAGGGCAAAATGCAAAGAAAATATCAACTTTAGGGCCACAGTCTAACTGATGCTGACATTCTTACCCTTTTAATGCATTAAATCGATTGCAAGTTTTTGAATTCTGTTCATCCTCCTGGTTTTTAAGAACTCAACAGAAGTTGTCAGTGGGGTAAAGATCACCGATTGTTCTGATTTTAAGGTCCTTTGTGAATGCAGGCAAATACACAGACTACTACTGGATCTTACTGAAACCTTCTTTCATTAACAGCATTGTTAAAGTACTAAGACCCACCCTGATGCCATAAGCTATGCACCAGTGGGATTGCAATTGCTTCTAGCCTCTTTTTGATGCTATTTGACAATCTGGAGTGTTCCCAACAGCCGAACATCTAAATTCGTTAATAATATGGCAAACAGTTCCTTCATCTGCAATATTCTTAGCAACACTTTCTTCCATGTGAGAAAATTCAGATGTAAAGCAATGATGGCCACAAACTTTTTTCCTATAAACACATTAGTAATTCACATGGAGGCAAAAATTTTAAACACATTCACCCTTTTTATATGGCAAACACAACCAATTAGATTGAGTCTTTTCAGTTATAATATCTCACAGCTTGGTTACACTTATAATTTGGCCACACTGTGCCTGGAAAAAACAATCCTTTTTTTGGTTCTTTTTTTTTTAAATAAAAATAATGCATTAAATAATGTTTTAAATTATTTCGTACACAATGGAGAAAACTTTAGAGATGTTAAAATTAAAACTGCAGCTAAAACTAGTGAAAACATAGCAAAGGTTTCTAAGATAATGGTTCAAGAATTAAGGCATGTTGTTAACTTATTTGCATGATGAAGCAGAAATGCATGGAGTTAAGTAAAAAGAGGAGAAAGAAGCTGCTTCTCAACATACAGTTTTTTGCTGTTTTAAGACCAAATAATCCAAGATTTTTTCCTAAAATTACATGTATTTATTTTAACTTTCTTTTCTTACCATACTTTATACTATGATTGGTATGGTTTTTAATTTTTACTGTGCTTAGTCATAGATAAAGTTTATTCGAAAGAAAATGTAACTAAAAGCAAAACATTTTATTAGTCTTTTTTCTAGTGGAATTTGATCTTTGAGTAATTCTTTAGTAACAGAAATCGGTGCTTAAAAATACAAAAATTTGTTTGATCTAAACCATTACACTGTAGTTCTATAAGCTGTAACATCTCCCTCTGCCCCCTGGAAATCTCCCTTAGGCGGTGTTTAGGGCATGTTGTCCCAGCCCAGGACATGCTCCCGGTACTGTGCTTCTCAGCTCACCTGGAAGTCTGTATGTCTCTGTAAGCATATGACGGCGAGTAGTAGGGTTTTATTCCCTCTTTCAGGTGATGGATTGAACAGTGTGCTATGACATCGTTTGGGATATTTTCCTAATACCTAAAATCTAAACCAATAAATTCTCCATAACGTCATCAATAATATTTTATTAAAAATATTTTTAATAAAATTAAGGATAAACTACTTTAAAATTTGTCCCTTTCAGACATTAAGTGATACAAACAATGCGGCCAGGACAAAGAACAGCTGCCTTTGTGCACATTTGTTCCTGGGAGCGAGTAAATAGAGTAAGGTGGAGCAGTAATCACAACCCATTAAACGCTATATTAGGTTATGACTTATTTAGCAGGCCTGCTCCCTTCTCATTTTGATCTTAGAAGCTTTAGTAAAGCGAAAATCACATGCAGACTTTTTAGTGAGATGTTTTAGGAGCTCTTCAAACGGTGCGACTATGACCAAAGAAAAGGCTTTGCAACTAGCAAAATGAATCGCTGATAATAATCCGACCTTTCTGTAAGTACTGTAAGTACACTTTAGTCCTTATTGAGAATATCATCATGACCAAGTAAGTGCTTGGAACAGAGCTGTCATTGAAATGTGGCTGTTGATCATGTTCTGGGTGGTGAAATTTTTACATTTGGATGGATTACTGAGTCATAATGTGATTTGAGTGTCTCTGATCAATTCATATTCAATTATGGACCAAATGTCAGTTCCATATCTAGAGCATTTATTTACCTATTTTACTATCTATTTATCCTTGCACAACGTGTCCTTAATGACATTTAACTTACCTTTAGTCAGACTTCCAGTTTGACAATTATTTTGGTGTAGGATTGTTTAATGCAATTGAGTCATGAACATTTCCACAAAAAAAAAAAGCAAAGAAACCCCAAAAATGGTGAGTAGTTTAACATATACTTCAATTTAGCATTTGCTTCAATTAAACAAATCCTGCTTACTGGTGAAAAGCAGGGGAGAATGTCTTGAAAACATCCCAAAAACTGTGATAAGAGCTTGTGCTGTTAGCTGCACAGCAGCTGTTAGCTTAGAGAAGCCTGTTTTTTTATGACTTCACATAGCCTTACTGGTTATTTTTGCTAAACGAAACTTGGATAATTATTTTTTTTTTATTTAGTCTTGGGTTGTATATCCCTATATATGGCCATTTGTCTAGGTGGCCTCCAACTGAATTAACAATAGTAATTTAGGTCAACAGACTCCCAGTCAGACAGTCCATTTAAAGACCAAGCAATGGATTCCATATCTATCAAAGTTCAATTAATAAAGTCTTTCAATTCAAAGACTTATCTGTTCTTATCATTTAGATAAGTCGTGTATCACCTGAACCCTGTTACCTTTTTTCAAGGAGACCGTGCCCAGCTCCATGTGTGACTGAGCTCTTCCTGTGGTGGACTGGCATAAAACTGCAAACTGCTCCTGCCCCCGAGATATCACGCCAATTATTCGTCTCTGTGGGGGAAAACCTATTTGTGGAAGATCCTATGAAAATAAAAGTGGGGAGTCACAGCCACTCCACATCTTTCTGCTTCCTGAATGGACAGTTTACACGGGCACGTGTCACCTCTCGCTGTTACCCCGCAGGGACATCTAGCTATGGCTGTGGAAAGATACTGTAGTGACGTTGCAGTCGCCACACAATCACAGCCGTTTGGATCTTGGTTCACACCCCTGTTGAGACAACTCAGTCCTACTGTGCAACCCTGTACCTCTATTTTTGAGAGTTAACAGATCTGTGCATCTTGCCCAAAGCACTGACAACACAAATATCCCTAAAAGGCATAATAAGCATATAGACGTATAGTGTGTATGCACCAAAATACCAAAATACCAAATATAGATGTATTTCATTACTTCCAGAACTGGGGGTATCATTATTTGTTGTTTTTTGATTGAAATATTAAATAATTTACGTTCTTTTGTAATTTTTTCTCCAGCTGACCTTGATTGAAAGAGCAAATATTTAAACATTTCTACTAATTTCAGCTGTAGAAATAATGTACTGCGACTGGAAATGAAACCATTACCAGTGAAATGTGCAACACACTCACTGTATTGTTTTCATTTTTTCTTTTTAAAATATCAAAATAGTTGCAAAAACAACAGTTTTGATGTGGAAATCTATTTTGAGTGTAAAAAAAACACACAAAAAAACTGGATAATATACATAAGAAGCAGTGGGTTTTAAAACCGTGGAGGCGACTTATGCCAACTTATTAAACTCTTTAATAAGAGGTTGAACTTATGAAACCCGAATACGTCAGTGCAGATATCCAGTATTGGATCTGCTGGGTTTTTTCAATGGTATTTAATAATTATATACACATTAGCCCTTTACATTTAGACCTTTACATTTTACCATTAACTGAATAGCCTTAGTCAAAAACCCATATAGCATAATAGAGGTCTCCTTCATCCACATATTGGACAATAAAACATCCTTTCCCGAAGGTTGGAAAAAAAGTTTTTACACGGTAATGTCTAATGACTTCCCTAATCTGTGGGGTCATATTATATTATACTTTTACTTAAACGCTCAAATAAACTTGTCCTAGCTTCACACCTAAGGTTTGCTGTCCGGGAGATGTGGTTTTCTGTAGCTGCAATAGAACCAGACCGTATCTCCAGCAGGGCTTCTGATTCTCTGTACCTGTCTCTTTCTGCGAGATGTTTCTCTGACCAGTTCTTAAGTATTTTATATTATAAGCATAGACAAGAAGAAGTTTGAACTACACCTCTCAATTAAGACATGACCAGCACAGCTTTTGGTGGAATCTGGGGATGCTAACAAATATATAATCATTATTATTTCATAAATTAAAAACACATATGTTTATTTTTGTATTTGTAAAAGCTAAATATATTTTCTAATATCAAGATAAATTTTTTTCTTGTTGTTATTAACCTCCTAAAGACCGTCTGCATTACACAGTGGCAGTGGGGATTAAGGGACGGTGTACAGGGGCAGGTTAGGTGGGCAACTGGCATTTTGTCATACGAGTTCATGAATGGTAATCAGTGACCACTCATGAATAAAGGAAAGAGCAACGAGAGAGAAACCGAGTGTTTGATGAATGCGTGAGAGAGAAAACTGGGAATAGTGGAACATTAAATAAAACTTAAACAGCAAGTCAGATAGAAAGTGGGTAATAATTAGGGGAAAGGATTATGAGATAGAAATGAACAGTTGATTACATAAGACCCTGCTTGACAGGGGGAGGCACTGGAAAATGGCTGAACATGCAGATTGGTAAAGCTGAAGAGCTTGCACCTCCTCTCACATCAAAGACTTATACTAATTGAAGTTCTTTTGTTAGCAACAGAAGCACCCTAGGACCTTAGGTTCATGTTTTTCCATTCACGCATAGATTCATATTTACAAAAAAAAAAAAAAGTCACATTTTCCATAAACAATACAAGGGGAGAGCATGTCAGACCTTATGGTAAACTTGTTTAGCTGTCTGTCTTTTGACGAGATTTAGAATAAAACACATGCTTTGGGGCTTAACATGGAGGCAGCAACATTGCGGATGGCTTATTAAGTAACTTCCCATATCTACCGCTTGAAAGAAGAGAACAAAGAAACGGAAAGCACCACTACAAACTTTTACCAGTGAGTAACCGGTAAAAACTGTTACAAAGATTTTTTTAATATGTGAAAATTAGCCACAGAAGATAACAGCACATAAACCCTGAAGTCAAGGACATTGTTTCTGTTAGAGCTTTGGTTTATAGAATATTTAGCAGTCAGAGGACTATGAAGGATTGGCTGCTGACAGTAGAAGAGCCACACTTCAACTTTAAAATGGGGGTGCCCTGCATCAGCTTAACACACATAGGCACACGTTAATTTGATAAAATATCCTTCTTTATTTACAAATCATACTATTGAATATACACTATTTATTATAGTTAATAGGCAATAAAATAAATAAATTAGTAATATTATTACTACTTGTAGTAGTAGTGGTAGTTTTTGTAATATTCGGAGCAGTTATAACATGTTGAACTCTAAATATCTAGCAATAAGGTCAGATGGAGGAAAGACTGCGTTGGATGATTTTTGCAACATCTTCTCACAGTGTTATTGAGCCATCTGCTGGATTTATTTACAAATGCAGTAAAAACACAGCAGGAGCAACATACCCTCAAGATCTGTTATCCTTTCAAGCACACAATGTGGGTGATTTGGGTTGCCAGGCATGGCTAAATAAATGTAATACTGTTTCCTATTAGAAACAATTAGGGACTATTATAAACATCAAGTGTCCTCCTTGGGTAAAAACCTGTTACCAGAATGATACACATTAGGAACATTTAAAGTAATTGTTCGGTGATACGAATGAGAAACGATAAGTAAGCTGGCTTTATGTGACAAGATTATTTCCTTTTTTATTTGATTACATTAATGTTATTGATTAATTTATGTCTGGTGCTGCATTAATTTTAAACATGTATAGGATCAAATTGTGTGTTATATTGCAAGATTGCATCCAGGAACTCTTGGAATAATGAAAACTTTTTCATGGAGGCCATTTTTGCCCAGTTTCACACGGACCTCAATTTAGGCAAGTAAGCCCAATCTGGCTACCGACCATTTGGGTTCTCTTAAGACCTCATAGAGGATTTATTGATAAAATGTTGGAGATGTTTTGTATGTTTTAAACTTCTAAAAATGATCAATGTTATTTGCTGAAAACCAGAACCTTAAAATTTACTTTGTAACAATTTACAGACTGATGGAAGCCAGTGAGTCTGTTTTCAATGCAATCTGCTGGACTAAATGCATTATTTTCAGTATATCATATGTTAAGATCAGTTAAACATTTTCATCAAACACTTGCTTGGCTGTAATTTCTTTCACAATCATTGGTATAATATTTTGAAGTTGAGCTAAATTTACAAATATTTTCTTCAGCTTTTACCTAATCTGTGTAATTTATATGAAGAACTCATGTTTAGAAGTCATTGATTGTAACAAAATCATACTGATTTACAACAGAGAACAGTCGTTTGTGAGAGGCGTGGTCGACTCCACCGAGGGGCGTGGCTGACCCAGCGGAGGGGCGTGGTTGCTACTGGGTCAAAGTTGTTTTGTCTTTTGTGCAAAAGCAACAGAGAAGAGTGGAGTCCGAGCAAACAGCGGCGTCTCTTCCCTCTTCCCCGGATCCTTTTAAAACTCCCTCCCGAACCTTTCCCCTTCCACCCTTGCCACCCTCTCCATCCCCTGGACTCTCTTCAGGTAAACACCTCCAGAAATTAACCTCTATGTGCGATTTATTGTTTCCTTTTTCCCTCTTAAAGTGAAGGACGGGGGAGAGGATAAACTCAGCGCGATCCATACATAGGCCGCGAGGGATGCGTCTATTTCCTGGACGCGAGGATGCTAATGCTAACGTGCTGCGAACGGGACATCGCTGTGTTTAACTTATCGGCTGCTCTTTGGTTGTACATTAAACGCGTACAAGTAGAATTCGTGTATTCTTACAGCTTAATTTCGTTTCAAATTGTATTTTCGGCGAAGTTGTGATTAGGTTTGCGTAGGCGCTAATTTAGCTTCCCCAAACCGGTTTTCGCGCGATGCCTCCCCAGTGTCAACGTCACCTTCTACGCTCTGCTGTTCGTCTTAACGCTCAAGTGCTGCGATGCGCTGCTTGTAGTTTAAAAAGCACATATATGGATGTTAAGAAATTAAAAATATTTATTAGGACGAAAAAGTTAGCTCGGTGTCAGGAAGTAGCCACGGCCCAGAGGAGACAGTGGGTCATTGTGTCAGGGGAGAATGAGTGGATCCGGACCCGTCTAACATTAGTTGTATAACATTTCTTACTTCGTGACGATTGAGGCGTTTCAACTTGCCTGTAAAAAAACTGTGAGCTGCCTGGTTTACTGTGTTGATCTGCTGTGAGATACAAGCCTTCACTGGCCACCACGCTTGACTCTGGGATGTTCGAGTAACCACAGCTTCCTAAAGTGTTCATTTTCTTCCCCACTGCAGATTTTCATCCAGTCACCGAAACCCCTACCTTGTTTCTTGGCCAGTGTATTGACAGGACTGAGCATAAGCAGCAGCAATGGACTCCAGTCTAGTTGAAGGAGGACTTAATGTCACCTTAACCATCAGGTTACTCATGCATGGGAAGGTGAGTGAGACTGGATTTCTGCCGACTCATTACATTGTTATGGGACATAATTCTATTTCCAGAAGGTATTTACTCCTTCAAATCCCAATCAAGTGTTCAGATGTGCTCTTTTCTATCTTACAGCTAATAATCCACCCATCCTACAATTACTCTTTACCGCTGCATCATTCTGTGTCTTCTAACAGTTCCTCCATCTGTCCACCTCAGTGTTTCTATCTTTACCTCCCAACAAACTTTACCCTGTCCCCATGGCCGTCCAACAATCCCTCCACCGCTCTCACTCAGCAATCTCCACGTAGTGTAATTCAGCGAATGATCTAAAGTTTGTTTGAAACTGGTGATACGATTGCGTCCTTTCTGTGATATTCAAATTAGTGTTGATCATTTAACTCTTTTGGAGTTTCAATGCCTTTGTATCAAACCTCTAATGTATGAAATTGATTCAACTTCTACAGAAACTTTTATTTGAAACATCCAACAATTCACCATTGCAATGTTACTGTATTTATTCGCTCCTGCCAGTATCGTAGTCGCTTTGACAACTTCTAAAATTTAATAAGTTAAAGCAATGCTTAATATTTTACTCAGTGTGACGCAAGAGGTGTGAGCTAATGATGCAAACCCATAATGCCAAATACTAGGCGTTGTTTGGGTTTCTAACCAGGGGTCATAATGTATCGCATGGAGGCACCTGGCCCTTATCTTATTTGCCACCACAGTAAGAAAAAACTGTTCCAAACAAAAATATCCAGATATGTTGTTGTTCTTGGGTGAAAATGTAAGAGAAATTTGAAAGTGGTCACTTCTTTAAATGTCCTTCTGGTTCTGTCACTCGGCTTTTATTCATTAGTAGATGGACGTGAATAAGGGCGGAGAGCTACAAGGGTTAAAACATTAAGCAAATGGCCTGAGGCCGGGAATTGAACCGGCGACAGCTGTGTTGTTGACTGTGGCGTCTGCATATGGTGCACCTGCTCACCCGCTCATGTATGGCCCAGAACCAACCGTTCCTGTTGTACAAGTCAAGACCGACTAACTCCTGAGAAATGTATTAAACGTGTCAAAATCTTGCCATCCATCTAGTTACTTTGCAGATTCTACAATTTTCACGTAGCTTCCGTTTTGACCGCAGCTTCTCTTCTTTCACTGCAAACCTATGCAAGAAGAGGTGGACCAAGGCTCCTACCCTTATATTGATCTCTTGTTCAGAGAGGAAGTCCAGGCCCGAACGCCCTTTCCCTCGTGCTGTGGGAGGGAAGGAACAGGTGGGCCCGACAGAAGGGCCGCAAGGACTCCCACACAACCGGCCAGACGCTACTCTCCGTTTGAGAGCCTGTGCGAACGTGATGCGTTGCTTTATTTGAAGCATTAACCTAATCTCCAGTCTGTTGCTTCTTTCTGTAAATAAAATGTTTGCCGTGTTTTTCAAAGGTTATTTTTAGGTTCCTGAAGCATTTCCAGACCCTCCATGTTTTTTAGGGATCTGTTAGCTCAGCCAAGATCATCAGTGTTAAGGTCTCAGTTTTAGTTCGTCAGACTGTTTTAATAATGTAATCAGGTTTTAAAGGCATGTAAAGCTTGAATACTTTGGGTTTAAACGGAAACATTCCTTCTCTAAGTTTCAATCCCTTACTGACCGTTTTATATGATAGTAGTGATAATCTAGCGACACGGAAAATGTGGATCTCCTAACTTGGATTGTTTCTGTTGTTGTTTTGCAGGAGGTTGGAAGCATCATCGGCAAGGTGGGTTGTTGTGGTTGTTTTTTACCATTTGAAAGATGTAGTCTGGTCATGTTTGTTTTGTAAATATTGCATATCTGTTTTTTTCTCCACAGAAAGGAGAGTCAGTGAAAAAGATGAGAGAGGAGGTAAAAAAAAAAATATCTACTGTCGCTAAGCAAGTAGAAACCTGTTTTAAATCCATTTTGTGGATTTTTCTCTGTCTGCAGAGTGGTGCTCGCATCAACATCTCAGAGGGGAACTGTCCAGAGAGGATCATTACCCTCGCAGGACCAACCACCTCCATTTTTAAAGCCTTCTCTATGATCATCGAGAAACTGGAGGAGGTCAGACTTGCTCACTGCAGCTTTACTAAGCGGGAAATATTATAATTAGTTTAATAGACGCTATGTTAAAACTACAGAGTAGGAAAAATGATTGAAAAGCCCAGTTTGACTAAATAATACAATTTCCCACATTGTGGTGTTTTATATAATATAGTATAATATGTAAAAGATTTGGTCATGGGAGAGGACTGAATAGTATTTTCTTTTCCCGAAATTGGTTGAATGTTGGCATTCAAAGTCCACCAGTTGTTTGGGTGGATCCTTCTTATATGCTTCATCTGTATCCCGCTGCTCTATTAAATATTGGAGTATAAAGATCGTTTGTCAGTATACAAAAGAATGAAAATTGCGGCTGATATATTGACATAATTGCTTTTGTTATGGCATAACTTTCAGTCCACATGTAGCGTCATAAACATTACATAAATAACTCCAATTCATCTTCTAGGGTTTATTTTCTTAGAGTATTAAATTATCAAAAAGTTGGCAGCAACATTGATTCTAATCATTATTCCACTGGCTTGTCTAGACAAAAAAAAAACATTTATTAAAAACTTTAAGTCTAACTTTAAATTTTAATAAATCCAAATCAGTTTATGTTGCATCAATCCACAGAACTTCTCAAGGGACTTCACAAAAAATGTAGATTGCGCAGTGTCAGTGACTTGGAGCCTTGAGTCTTCCTAGGATGGACACCCTCTTGCACTGTGTCTTTAACTTTGCAGATCCGTCCTATTGAGCATGCAGGTAGCAGCAGCAGCGGAAAGGAAAAACTCTCCTTCAATAACAAGAAACCCTCAGCAGGACCTGGCTTAGTGTGAACAGCTTCAGTCGGATTTGGGACGAAATAGCATATGCATAAAAATAAAATAACGGAACCACTCAAAGTTAATGGTAGTTGTAACTCCTTTAGTGGCTTCATCTAGGAGAAACGGCTAAGCAGATATGATATGAGTATGTTTTCAAACCTGTATGATTACTGTACACAAAAGCTCAGCCAGTAGCTGCGTCTATGAGAGAGACTGGGTTGAGGGTATCACGTTAAAGGTCAACTTTTAGTAGCTCTGCTGATGCCCCTCCCCTGTAGAAACATATTTATTTAATATGTATTTTCTATCACTTCTATATGAGGGATAGTTGCCATTATTCGAGGTTTAATCTCAGACTAGAAAGCAAACGTTTAAGGGTTTGTTGGTCAGGAGTCAAACCCTGAATCTTCCATATGTTACTAATGTAACATGTTCTTTTTTCCTATTTAATATAATCAAAATGACTGGCTAACAGAAGGTGGAGGGATTTTAATTTTAAGTATAGCTTAATGGCTACGCAAAAATACGAACAATAATTGGTGGTTTGAAAGTTTAAAATGGTATAAATTGTCACCATGGTGTTCAAATTTGAAGCGCAACATTTGCGGGAGATGCTGAAGGATTTTTAACGGTCTGAAAATGTTCTAGCCGTAATGCTACGATGATGGCAGCACAGAAGCCGTCTGATATTTTCCAAATGTCGTTGCTGTAACTCGCCTGCAGGACATCAGCACCTCCATGACTAACAGCACGGCCACCAGCAAACCGCCAGTCACCATGCGCCTCGTCGTGCCTGCCAGCCAGTGTGGCTCGCTCATCGGCAAGGGTGGCTGCAAGATCAAAGAAATCCGAGAGGTTTGTCCCCCCCCGCGTCCTCAGCTGAAACATCTTGATGCTCGTGTCTTATCTGCTGCATGTGCTAACATCGATCCCTGTAGTCTGCAGGAGCTCAGGTACAAGTAGCAGGGGACATGTTGCCCAACTCAACGGAGCGTGCCATCACCATCGCAGGGACCCCTCAGTCCATCATCGAGTGTGTCAAGCAGATCTGCGTTGTCATGCTCGAGGTATGAGTGCTGATTGATGTCGGAGTATTGCCTCTTTAACGGTGAAATGCTTGTTCACTAGTCATGGCGTGCTTCTGTTTTTCCAAGTCTCCACCAAAAGGAGTGACCATCCCGTACAGGCCCAAACCCTCAGGCTCTCCTGTCATTTTTGCAGGCGGTCAGGTAAGCAGCACTGTTTTTAATGATTGTTCCCTGAAGTAGATTTGTTCGCATTGCACACAAACCGATGGATATGTTTGCCGCTCCCTCATAACCGCTGCTCTCTCCTTGCAGGCATACGCTGTCCAAGGGCAGCACGCCATTCCACAGCCTGATGTAAGTGAAGGGCCCTCTGTAAGTGATCCAGTGTATTTAAAATCTTTGGTCTTGGGAAGCCATGCCACCCTCTTTTTTGTTGCCACCCATTCTGGATCTACAGCTCCATATTCACTCCTGCAAAAGTGGGAATACCCTTGAACTTTTACCGGGCAAAGGAATGTTTTTGGGAGTTGAGATTTTAAATAAGACCAACATAAAGAAAAAATTCTACGAAACTTTTTTTTTGTGAAAAACCTTTGCACATCTTGATGATCAGGTTGTTGCTCATCCTTCTTTGCAAACTGTTTAAACCTCAGTTGGACTAGATTTAGCTAGCTTTGCTGCAGGTTCTTGATTACATTTAGGTTTGGACTATAACTAGTTTCTTTTTCCCACACTAGGTATATATAAAAAATATCCCAGCATAATCGTTTTTATAATATGTCGCAGACACAGGGTCAGTTTGATGAAAGTTCCATCCAAATGAGTCTTTTGCGATCTCTACAACTTTTCACCCTGTGATTCTCAAAATAACATTGCCAGACTGGCAACTCCTTTATAAATACATATAATTAACACAATTTCCTTAAAAAGGTAATATGAAGTGACAAAGTTAAATTACCTCATAAATTAGTTTAATTTATGAAAAGAAATTTTAATTTGAAATTGGTGGGAGTGAGAAACTTACCAGTACATTTATTTCTATATTAAATTGTGTCTCAAGCTGATGTGACCTTACAGATCATCTATATGTGCCTTTGCATAAAATAACACAAATGCACTTAATTTAATAATTGGGTATTTGACTAAAATCCCCAGCATAAATTTGCCTTTCTTCTTCTGAAGTCATACTTTCCCATCTTCCTTTACAACTATTGACTACTTTGTGTTGGTCTGGCACAGAAAATCCAAATGAAATCTATCGATGTCTGTGATTGCAATGTGTCAAAAGGTAAAAGTTTAAGGGTTTTAACTTTTGCAACATATTCTTAGATTTTAGAATCATGGATTCATTTCACAATTTCGGCTCATTGTCATTTTTAAACGCATACAAAAGGGGATTTGCAACATTTCAGATTAGGATTTCGTTGTTTTTCACAACTATGTTGTTTTTTTATGTATTATTTACCTAACAGCTCACCAAACTTCACCAGCTGGCCATGCAGCAGAGTCCCTTCCCCATCGCACACGGCAACCAGGGCTTCCAGGGTAGGTGGATCTTCTGTTGTAACAAATGTAAGTGTTTTCCACTTACATTTGTTGGATTTCTTCTCATTAGTCTTGTTTCCTCCCACAGCTGGGATGGACGCCTCAGCACAAACTGGCTCTCATGAGTTGACCATTCCAAATGATGTAAGTCGCTTCTAAAAACATTGTGCTTATTGTCTTAACGTACAAGTAAATCAGCTCCCAAGTATTAACCACTACACATTTTTTGTTAGGAAGTAAAAACGTTCCCTTGGTTAAATGGATTTATCTGAACCCGTTTTTCCCCTTGAAGCTCATCGGCTGTATCATAGGCCGTCAGGGTGCAAAGATCAACGAGATCCGTCAGATGTCAGGGGCTCAGATAAAAATCGCCAACCCGGTAGAGGGCTCAACTGACAGACAGGTCACCATCACCGGCTCCCACGCCAGCATCAGCCTGGCTGAGTACCTGATCAACGCTCGGTAAGGGAAAGGCTTCAGATTACTGCAGAGATTTTATGTCTTTTTTTAATAGTTTGCCTTCTTAATGTGAGTTTCTTCAGTTTCAGTTTTAATGTGTGTATTTAGCCTAACATCTTAGCCAAGATAAGGAACCCAAAGTTTATTGAAGGTAACCCTGCCTTAACAACGGCTTTGTTGCTGCAGTTATTGCTGAGCAGTTTCTTTTTATTGGAACGTCTGAATTCAAAATAAAACTATGTCCATTATCCTTTTGACTTTAACCAGGTCATTGCGCCAGACTTTTGTAAAGATTTAAGATGCTGGACGGTGTATGTTTTATCAGATAGTTATAAGATTACTACTTTTCTCACTTGTTTGTATTTTTTATTTTATTTATGGAGAGAATCAAAAGGCAGACATTTAACTCTCTTAATAAATAGAGACATAATAAATGGAGACATACAACTCTTAAGTTTCCTTTGTAACTTGTAGGATGTCGCATTATAAAATATTGGCAATAATTTAGATTTGTATTATGACCTAAAAGCTACGTACATCACAAATCAAAAACCACTCAAATCCGTAGCTAGCATCTGTTTTCCAATATTCTGGTTACAGAAGGGCTTTTTATTATTTATTTTTTTAACATACATTTTTAATTGGGAGGTAAGAAAGCCCTAAACAGCCACCTATTGCTATCCAGAAAATATGCGTCCAGACTATTTCTTTACCAGTGATGATATTCCCTCTGCTGCCAATCTTGGAAGTTTAACACAGTCTAGCGTGAAAATATGATTTTTTTTTTACTTTGTAGAATAAAACGGGGAAGAAATAACACCCGTTTTTCCTTCTTTCTTATTTAACCGCAAAACGGATTCAGCAAACTGGAGTCCTTATAATTTCAAGACCTGCTTTAGTTTTTGCACGGCCATTAAATTCTTACATTTATTTAGCCTCAAGACCTTCTTCAATCAGAGTTTACACTAGCTTTACGTTCAAAATCATGGAAACTTTTTTTTTGATCAATATTTTCTCACAAAGACAAAGATTGTTAAATGGAAGTTTTTTTTTAATCTACACCTCATAACAATATTGAACCAAAAGGCAGTTGAATTTTGGGCAAACCTTTTTTTTGTACTATAGCGGTTTCGCAGACCCCAAACTACACTTAAAAAAATCTGTGTAGTATGAATTTAGGAATTTTTGTTCAGCAGTTTATGTAGAGGTTTCTTTTCAAGTCTTCAAACAAATCAAGTAAAACTAACATTTCACTGGAAGTTTGTTACTCTAGCAAAGTGATTGTTGCATATCCGATAAATCAGTAATAAAAGCATTCCTGTATTTTTTGGGGGGGGTTTAGTTCTAGTTGGCTTAACATTTTATTTTCCTTTTTTGTCTCAGGCTGTCTTCTGAAGCTACTGGCCTTGCAGCCAACTGACATAGAGGATTTTCATCAGCATCAACTTTAACCCCTGCCCCGACTTTTTACCAAGAGGTCCCTTATTGAACTTAATGCAAAAACCAAGTACTATAAATTCACAGCTTTCTCCTGCATTAGTTAGACATCCACTTCAGTTGTGATTACACCATCGAGCTATTGATATTTTATTTATTTATTATGTTTTTAAAATTCTGTTGGCATATGGTTTTCAAGATCTTCTTCTGTTGTATTTTTTTCCTTTTTATTTTGCTGTATATCTGTAAGATCTTCTTGATAAACTGTAAGTATAATGTTTTAGAAAAATCTGAAAAGGCATAAATAATGTTTTTTCTTACGTCAGATTTTTCTTAGAAAATGTAAAAAAAAAAAAAAGGAAAAAAAAACTAACATAATAGATGGACTGTTCTTTCCCCTTCTTTTTAAATATCTATTTATTTTTATTTAATATACAGTTCCTTGTACAAGTAGACGTACATTAATATTTGGCATTTGCTGTTTGACACCGTACTTCCTGAAAGAGGCATTGTGGGTTTAACGGGTTTTAGTGATAAGGAGCTGAATATGTATGCAGGGGAAAAAAAACACTTTTGAAGTCTGAAGGTGATTTCTCTTTGTTTGGTGCGGGTTAAAGGATCCTTTTTAAGCTATATCATGCCTCATGTCTAACTTGCTCGGTAATTGTTTGTGTCATTCCTGTGTTACCATCCGTTTATTTTATTAATCTGGACTTTCGGAGCATTGTGTTGATTTGATAAAGGTTGGTGGACCTCTGAGGACCAGGTGTGGGCCTGGACGTGGGGAAATGTTTTTCTTTTCTCAGAAATAACTAAGACCATTGTAGTGGTGTTGATGATAACATTGAAATATTTGTTTTAAATAGAGAAAATATTTTTTTTAACAGCAGGGCTTGGGGAATGCTGCAAGGGGCAAAACTAAAAGACCCACGCGGTCTTTATAAGTATATTAAGCTGAAGTATTAAATTATGATTAACTAGAAGGAGAACTATAGAATTTAAACACTAGTTTCCTGCTATCCTTTTTTTGCCTGAGTCAGATTTTATTTTTTTTATTCTTTGCAGGATGAAGAAACTCACGTTTTTTGTGCACGTTTTCAAACTATTGTAGATCTGGGTGCAATTAAATTGTTGAAGAATTGAAATGCAAAAATAAAAGATGTTAAATGCTTAAACAGTTGTTCTCTATTGTTTTTTGTCCTGTAATTCAAATCAAACTTGGGATAGACTCGTTCCAGATTGAACGTTAAGCATTTATTTCTGAAAGTTTTAAGAACTGTTAAAGTAAAAGTATGGAAAAAAATGGTTTTCATTATAACTTTAGTAGAAAATTATGATGTGGCATGCACTATCATTGAATAGACTTCACACTACTAGACGTTTACAAATGATAACCACCAAAGAAGCTTGTTAAGTGCTGTATAAAAACATATTAGTGAGAGGAAGCTACAGATGATTTAAAGGGCCCCTTCTTTTTCTGGTCTGTTTGTCTAATGTGAGAGCAGTTTCATAACAGGAAGCAAGAGCCATCTATGCTTCTCTGTTAGGTTTTAAGGAGATGTTTATTTAATTTACAGCAGGACTTCGTATCTGCCAACAGTGCCAATACTGGTTTATTGACAACAATAAAACTTTGCCAGGCCAGAAAACTAGTATTTCATATCCCAAAATAAATTAATGGGGCAAAATTAAGAGGAAGATGAGACCATTTTTAAAGCTACAGTAGATAGGTAGGTCTCTTTAAAGCAATGTGGCAATGAACCAAAACATGCAAAAGGAGCCCTGAACATAGTGTACGTGGTCACTGATTATAGCAGGTTGGCATTAAAATACTTTCTCTTCCATGTTTATATTTTTTTGGTTTAATCTATTATAAAACATAAAATAAATGCTTGCATATAAAATGGTTTAGAGTTGCATGTTTGAACTGAACTATTGAAATAGTTTCGTTATGCTCAGGTTTTTAAAAATTCATTTTTTCTTCCGTAAGACGGAGCTATAATACAAGAAATGACACTGCAACTTTTTGGGCATGCTTAAAGTCATTGAAAATAATTTATTTCTCATTCAGCCGTGTCAGGTGACACAGCAACAGCACAATCTGTAGCTATAACATGGCCCACCGTTCTTTTAAAGTTCATACATTTGTTTTTAACCAATACGTTATTTACTCTTGATCATTATAGTCTGCTTTTGATATAATTTCTATGGTACAGGTACAATGTGCAATGCTGTATATAAAAACAAAATGGATACTTAAAGCCAACGGATACTTAGCTGTCTAGAAACCACCATGGAGAAGTGCTCTACTATTTATTTCGCTACTCCTGCAGTCGTCTTAAAGGGTCACAGGAAAGGATTGAGGTTTTTAAGAGGTCTGCAAACATAACTTTCAAGGAGGCCTTTTGGTTCAATAAAAAAGGGTCACCTCCTAATTGTTCCACAATGATTGCTGATTAAGATTGAACTAAGAACAAGTGACTTATTTTAATGCTGCTTTCATTCAAATGTTACCATAAAGGTGAACTTTCAGACTTGGAAGTGTTTGCACCATGCCAATGTGATAAGCCCTTTTCTAACGGCATTTTCTAAAGCTAATAACAAACCTAATCTAATTGTTTAGTTTTGAAATTTGTGTATCTCGACCTATAGTTCATGTCTGATTGCACAGGATTTAATTGAAGTAACAGGATCTGAGGTTAAAAAACCAACAAAGTGGTCCTTGTGGAAAAACTCAGTAAATAAAATAAACATATATGAACAAATGGACTTAGCGACAGTTGTCACTAACTTTGTAAACAGTGTATGTTTTAGGTTACGTTGAAGTAACAGCAACTTTGCAGTTGCTGCAGACGAAAGCTGTTCAAAACACCAAATTACTTCATTTTGCATTAGCAGCTAGCACAGTTTGAGTTATTATACACGTTGGTGCTGAATGTTTACAAATGAGGCAAAATGAACAAAAAAACTTATTTGGAAAAAAGCAAGATTTCATTATGTGATATTGTTCAATGAGGAAAAAGTGCTGTGCTTAATTTTTTTGTTTGGTTTTAGGTAAAACAGGCCAAAAAGACTAGTTAGCATTAGCAGGTAGGACAGTTTTTATTACGAATTGGCTCCAATGTTTTTACTACAGAATAATTGGTCAAATAAACAAATAGGTCCTTGCCCAAACAAAATCAGTTGCTATTTATAATGTTGCGAGTGAGGACAAAGTACAGTACTAATGGTTTTACCTTATTCAGTTTTAGCTAGCCAAAAAGCACATCAGTCAGTAAAAGCAACTGGCACAGTTTGAGTTGTAATCAAGTTCTGTGCCAAATGTATGCAATTAATAACAATAAAACATGTTTCTTTTTTATCAAGTGAATGTGATCAGCAAAAACAAAGTGCAGTACTCAAAGCTTTAAAAAAAACTTTTAGTATTTAACATTTAGCATTAGCAGCTAGCACCAGGTATGTCGCGGTTCAGGTTAACGCTAAATGTAACAAAAGAAGAATTTGTTAAATTAGAAATAAAGACGATATCTGAGCTTGAAACCTGCCCTGTTTATCTGTATAAATGTGATATTGGTCAGGAAAGACAAAGTGCAGTGGTAAAAAGGTTTAAGTTCCTCGGTTAGTAGGCCCAAAAAACTTGAGTCAGCATTAGCAGCTAGCACAGGTGCGTTGTCAATAAACAACTTAGAGGAATCGGCAGGAAAATGAAGGTGATACCTGCACTTTCTACACCGTTTTAAAGCAGCAAAACAAAATTAATTATCAGATTTCTTAAGTATCTGAAAAATATTTTTTGTCAGCACACTTTGTATTAGACATTGTGGAAATCAAAAACACAAGATACCATGGACATGTTTCGCATGTGACGGCTAACGATGGTGGAGGCGCATTTTGAATTAACCCTAAAGTCTTCCTTCTTTTACTGATTTACTAAACCCAGTAAAAACCTGATGTGTCTAAAATAATGTATCTACTGAAATCCCTGTTCAAGTCTCACGATAAGTGTTTTCATGATAGTTCCATTCATTGTATTATTATAATTATTTTTTTAAATCTTTTATGATGCTGACATTTATTAAACAAAACGTAGATTACTAAAGTAAGACTTTCAGGATTAAAAAAGTGTAAACTTTCACAAAATAGAAAACTGACACATTCAAACCATAAATTATAAACATGTAGTCATGCATTTGTTCACAGGGCTGCATACAGTTTAGTCTAACATCTTATCTTACTTACAAAATTAAGTTAGACATTTCTTGTGGTACGTACTGTATATTTACATTATTTATCATTAGTAGTTGACGCATTAAAGTGTGAGGAATCATGGAGAATGCTCCCAGAGTGAGGGTTAAAGTGTTTTAAGGACTACTTTAGAGTGTAGTATCTTCTTGTGCGTGCACATCTAATGACAGGTTTTTGCTGAACTGGCATAGTGTCTAAGGTTAACGTGGTAAATATATATATTTTTTCCTAAAAACAATCCAACTTAACGTAAATGACATTAAACCGATGTAACAAGCTGCCAAAATACAGTAGTATCTGATTATATCTGTTGTGTTACGTCAAATGTCGTCTTAAATTTTGCTGGCTTTTCCTGGCCAACAAACTTATTCAACACCATACGCCTACTTGTTATTGTCTGAGTGTTGCAGTAGGTGTGATCCTTCATGGCAACAGTAATGTACTGCACTGAACGATTGGTGTACGCCTGTGATGGTTGCTTATTGTACGTTGGCTGGAAGTCTTTGTTTTTGCGTCTGTTGATCTATGGAGGATGTCCTGTGTGTGGCGTCTGTGGAGACCCCTGACAGAGTTGGGATTGCGACACCCAAGCTCCAGCACTGGGGGGTCGACTGGGCTCCCCACTGCCTGACTGGTCCAGCTCAGCGCTGTCACAGTCAGAATCTTCACACAAGGCATGGCTCTAAAGACAAAGGGGCCAGTAAGGAAACATGTGACACATACAGGATAGCATAAATTTACAGGATACAGGATTTATCAGAATGAATGTGCAAGATAAATTAAAACAAAAGCATTAATCGATTTGCATTTGTTTATTTGCTATCCTCTATCCTTTCAGATTATGCTCTACTGCAAAGATTAATTTCTCACACCCTTCCACTTCTTTGGGAGGAAACAACAAAAGGAAAAGCAAATTAATAGCTTCATCCAAATAAAAAACTGTCAGTAAAACGCTCTGTGTCACAATAGCAACAAGCAGAAACAGAGATAAGAATGCAACCTGAAGCAAAACGGTTCTAGTGTTGATTCAATGACTTTAGCCTTCTGATTCAAGATCTTAAAGGCAATGCAACAACGTTGCAGTGATTCATCCACCATGTTAAAAATATTTTCCTGAGTGTAGTTGCAAAAAACTGTCTGCTTTTGTGGAGTAAATATTGATGTTTGTGCAATAGAAATGAAAACTTGCATTAAAGACATGTAATAATAGTACATTAATAGCTCCACACAAAACAGGGTTTAATTATGTTCTACAAGCATAGGAGTAAGACATGCAGGGGGAGGTTTTTTTTGTATTGTATTTCTAGTGTATTGGCATTTTGTTCAGAAACCAGACATTCATATATTAAATAGTCCTGTTAGGTGTTGTACAAAAGATACAGATTTGTTAAATTATTCATACAGCATTTCCACATTTTGCGGCATTATGACCAGCTTATGAGTTTTAATGGGCCTTTCTAATAAGTAATAAACTATCACCTAAGCAAATCCACAGTAAACTTGCTTGTATGTTTTGGTTGCTGTTCTGCTAGAAGGTCTCGGGTTTATTGCAGCCTAGCAAGTTTACTTCAAATATTAACCTATATTTAGCTTTAGCCAACATCCCATCAACCCTTATAAACTGTCTTGTGCTAGCTGAAAAAAAAACCATCTTAACAGCATAATACTCTGTACTCAGGATAATATGCAAGTTTTTTAGTTGTTTTTTTTTGTGCCAGCACCTGGTTTTGCTTGGAAGACAGAAGGTTACATTTTGACCTAAACTCAACCGATGTTTGCAGTTCCCTTAAAGAGATTATGTCAAACTGTGGATGGGAGGTTTAAAAGCATATTTTAAATACTGGCTTGCTTGCTTTAAACCTATTCACAATGTTCATTCTGTGGTGTCTGGTGTATGTCTTGGTCTTCATGATCCTGTTTGGTCTCTAATGATTTCTAACAAACCAAGAATGTGTGAATTTTTGTTGGTCTGTCACTTTGTTATTTTTTCTTACTTTATTTTTTGGTTCTATTTGTGTTGCTCTCTTCTCCTGTCTGAAAGAACAACAAAAAGTGACACATACAAACCCCTATAGAGCGTCTTTTACCTCAATAGGATTCTGCCCGCTGTCCATCTGAGCTTTGCTCTGGCCCAGAGCACCATCCCTCTGCGACAGGCCGTCAGAGGCTTGTGCAGGATCAGTGTTGTCTGCAGGGATCTCCGACCCCTGGGAGAGGAGGTCATCGCTGCGGTCGTCCAACCGGTCGTCTGTGTTCGTGCTGACCACGTCGGGCGTGCCGCTGTGAGAGTGGTCGGTGGTGTGGCCCTCCTCCCCGTCTGATACCGACAGGTTTTCTGAACTGAAGGTAGAAACCGATTGGCACTTGGTGATGCTGGTCGGACGACTAGAGACGGGCAAACAAATGGAAATAACAAAGATATAATAAATTCTTCTTCCTGAAAGCCTGACAGTATGATGCAAACTGGAAAAGGATTCTTGCTTCTATTAATAAATCAGTGACTTGTCAGAGATGGAGGATGGCTTGAGGGAATTTTCTAGTGACGAAAGACAGCAAGTTACTCACCGTCTACGTGGCAACTCAACCTCACTGTCAACTTCACCCTCCTCCTCTTCGGATGAAACCCCACGCCTCTGTAGGAAAACCCAGGAAAATGCACAAATGTGAAAATGCTCAGAGGGCGGCTGAGAAACATGAAGAGTCACTCAGTCCTGTACCTGCTTGCGTGTGATAGCTGCCCTGTACAAAATGGCTGAAGGTGTGAGGTGCTGGGTACCGATCCCTCCAGAAGCCCCCCGAGGTACCCTCACGGCGCTGGCGCCTTCTTCCTTCTCCTCTCCATCATGAGGAAGGCGAGGAGATCCTAGGGATCCTCTTCCAGCAGCTGCTCCTCTCCCACATGGCGAGTCTGGGCTACTGGAGAAAGGGAACGATGCGGCATCCTCGCTGGGAGTGTCACTGCGTGGAGGGGTTTCTGTCAGATCGTCCAGACCTGCCACTCCACCCTCTGACCCCCCTAACCCAGCAGAGGCACTGAGGCTGCCCCCTTTCTCCAGCCCGCTCACCGATGGCTCCCTTTTGCCCTGGCCCTCCACCTCCAGCGTGGTGCAAATGAGGTCGGGGCTGGAGGAGGACAGCTGCCTCTGCTGCTGCTCTAGACTGAGACCCAGCAGGGCTGCCGCTGGCTCCAGGAGCTGCTTGGTAGTGTTGGTGGAGGAGTTGTTAGCCTGCACTGATGTCTCCCTGTTAGAGGACTGATTCGCCTTGAGACCAGCCAGGTCCCCGCTACTGCCCTTGCCAGGCTTGCGATGGCGAGCCTTTACTCTCCGAGACCGGCTGGGAGAGGTGGAGCTCCTGTTGGGGCAGGCCGGGATAGTGACTTGCATTACAGAGGAATCCATTTTGGGAAGGATTACCTCAGACTTCAGGATATCTGGCCTAAAAAGGGGGAAAGGTTTGGTCAACGTCTTTCCTTCACATAAATATTTAATACCATCAGAATTTTTCTGTTGTCAAACATGAGCAGGAAAATGACCTCATACCTCTTTGCGGAGGGCAATTTCTGCGGGACATTTCTCTTTTTGAGGAGTTTGTCCATTGAGTTGGAGGAACTGCTCTGTCTTGAACTGTGATGCTTAAACAAACCTGGATACTTTTTATCCAAAGACTGCTCTCGCCTGAAATGTAATAACAAATAACAAACCAACACACACATTGTTTTATAATTTGCTTTAGCATTACCAGAATTTTAAACATGCTTTAATGGATTTTTACTTCTGCAATTCTTTCTCTTTAAGCTCCAGCTGCAGCATCACCGCACTGAGCTCCATGTAAAGGTTATTGGCCCTCTCCAGTTTCCTCTCATAGTGTTCACGAATGTCCAAAGCATGCCTGAAAAAAAGAGACAGAAATGGTTCTTGTCATTGTGAATCCACATGAGACAACCCAGACCCTCTTCTACAGATGTACACTCAAGGCACTTATATCATCTGCACAGACAGACAAGGGAAAGGCATCAAGAAGCGGAATGGAAGAAAATGGCTTCGTATTTTTGTCATTTTACAGTATCCTGCGAAGGTTTCACATTATTTTCATAGTATTACCTCAAATTGTATTTTATTATGGTAAAAAAATGAAAAAGGGTGACATGCTGTTTTTATTGTTATTCAGACACTCTCCGTTAACACTCTGTTGAACTACTTTTGCTTCAATTACAGCTGGAAGTATTTGAGGGTACTTGCTAGGTTTGCACAACTACATTTTCTACCTATTTCTCTTTTTCAAAACAATCATAGAAAGACTGAATGGAGAGCATTCTCCAAGCGCAATTTTCCAGAATTAAGAAAGATCCCAATTAAGAATAGTTCTGAATAATCGACAATAGATGTCAGACAATCTAGCTCAAGCTGTATGATAAAGGTTTTTCTATTTCAGGAAGGTAAATCTTTGCCCCAGTCAGAAGTCTTTTTCATTCCACCACTTCCAAAGACGTAATGTCTTTAGCTCCATGCACTTTCCCTCAACTTTAGCCAGGTTCAATATCCCTACTGAAAAGCGTCCCCACAGAATGATGCTGCCACCACCATTTATAGTTTCCCTCCTGCACAACACAGTTCTTAGAATTGATGTGTGAGGGTTTATATTTAGAATTATTACTTAATCTTTGCATATTGCATTCTGCATGTATGCCAAAAGGTTAAATAATGCTACTACTGACGAGACCACCTTCCTCCACACTGTTGCTGTGTTTCGTAATTGGTCTGTCACAGACAGCTTTTTCTGTTAAATCTAGATATATTCTGATAGATGTTTGGAGTTGTTGCACTTCTCCAGGGTTACTATGAACATCTTGGCTGTCTCTATACCCAGAGTTTAGTTGGACATCCATGTCTTGACGGTTAGTAGCAGATGGAGTGTTGAACAAGTGAAGAAAAAGTATTTTATACTTTTTGAAGCCATTTTGTAATTATTAAAGAGAAAATCCAAACATTACAAGCAATTACCACGTATGTATTGTTTAAAACCTAACTGTGCTTTGAAGAAAAACTCTGAAGTTTGGGGTTGTAATCAAAAAATATAAGCTAGTGTGCATTTACCTATATTTTGGCAGAGTCTGATGTACTTAGTTAACATCTATAAATATATGTGAGACAAACAAACCTCAGTTCTTCCCTGCGGCGGTTAATCAGTTCCTCGTCGAGCCGATGAAGACAAGTGCCCTCGGATTTAATCTTCTCAAAGTGCTGTTTCACCTCCTCCCTCCATTCAGCCTGATGAGAGCACATTTCTGTTCACCAACTCTGCACTGCCGCAGCTCACACTCCCTTTTTTTGTGGCATTTCATTTAACTGATTACTTAGGGAGCCTGTGTGTGTGTGTGTGTGTGTGTGTGTGTGTGTGTGTGTGTGTGTGTGTGTGTGTGTGTGTGTGTGTGTGTGTGTGTGTGTGTGTGTGTGTG
>JAVLVB010000779.1:4903072-4916026 GCA_032876305.1 Orestias chungarensis | reverse complement strand
TATATATATATATATATATATATATATATATATATATATATATATATATATATATATATATATATATATATATATATATATATATATATATATATATATATATATATATATATATATAATAGATAGATAGATAGATAGATATATTTCTGACTTTTTCTATTCTATTAGTAAAGTAAAAGCATTCACCACATTCATCATTATGATCAGTGTTTGTAAAGCACGATATGGCATCTGCCCATATAAATAGAGGCAATAAAAAACAGACCATAAGCATTAAAGTAGCCATACCTGAGACTTAAAATATGTTTCCTGCGGTGCGGAGAGCACATCAGCTGAGGCTATATCCAGATGAAGGAGGATCTGTCGGAAAGAGGGCCTATTTCTGGGCTTACAGTTCCTGCAAACCCAAAACAGGAAACACAGCTGTGTACACTTTCCATGCACAGTGAAATCAATAAAATCTTCAAAAAAACTGTACACTAACACCTCCCGGTGCCGCTACACTCAAAAACTAGGTCCACAACTCTCATGGTTTAACATCACTTCAAGCCTCTGCTCACCAGCACTGTCTGAGGAGGATCTTAAATCCATCAGGGCAGCTCTCGGGTACAGGCAGCTGCAGACTGTTGTTTCCCACACCCCAGATAATGGCAGAAGAATCTACATCTTTGTAGGGAATCTCCCCGGTAAGCATCTCCCACAACACCACTCCGAAGGACCTTCAAGTGGAGCCAAGATATAAGAAGTTTGCGGCTCAGATGGTAAGTGTTAAATCGCTGTAGTGAATAATTGCAAAATAAAAACAGTTTCTGCATGTTTAGGTAAAATAACAAGTGAAAGTTCAACAAATTTACCAAATATCAACTTTTTCTGACACCGGTTCATTCCGAATGACTTCAGGAGCCATCCAGGCTACAGTGCCAGCGAATGACATCTTGGTGCTCTTATCGCTGAGCTCCTTTGAGGTGCCAAAATCAGAAATCTTTACCATGTCGTCATGTGTGATCAGCATGCTAGAAATGGGATAAATCACAATCAGTTATAGCACTTTATCTCTGAAATTTATAGATTTTTTTAATGCTGAAAGATGCCAGTCTTACTTCGGGGATTTGAGGTCTCGGTGGATGATTTTGTGAAGGTGTAGATAGTTCATGCCTCCTGCTATGCTCATGGACCAGTCAACCAGGAGAGATGGGGTGATTTTACGGCCCGCCCTCAGCACCTCATACAGCTGGCCTTGGGCGCAGTATTCCATCAGGATGCAGTAACATGGAGCCTGGGTGCACACACCTCTGGAAGGAAGACGGTCATTCAGATAGTAACGCGCGGGCAGACAGAAAAGGGGAGAACAATCAGGATGTGATGACTGATAAAGGTTGTCACGGCGACTGCTTCCTCACTTGAAAGTGATTATATTTGGATGCTTCAGTTTTCGCAGGTGTTTGATCTCTGTCTCTTTAATGTCCCGCACTTTCTTTACCGCCACCTCATCTCCGTGCAGCTTCCCGAGGAAGACGGCCCCCTGCGCCCCGCTGCCCACCCACTGCAGGTCAGATATTTCCTCGAAGGGAACCTCCCAGGACTCTGAAGACCAACAAACAAACAAAAAATACCGGGAATGACCCATTGAATTGTTTAATGCTATACAAAATAATCAGGGTTCTCCCGTAACAACTTTCTCACTTCTGAAACAATACCGATACTGCAGTATTTAGTATTGCCCAAAACAAATATTGACCAGATACGATATGAGCATGAATCATAAATACTTACATATTACTGTTGGCGTGTGAAATGTTAGAAAGGGCTTGTTTAAGAGATACTACAGAAATGAAGAACAGCAGTTCACAACAATAGTAAATCAACACTTATGTAGTGATCACTGGACTCTGTATACAAGCCGCTGGAACAGATTGCTTGAGTTGGAGTGCCGATTTTAGAGATTTTAGCTGCAGGTATATAAACCCTATAATATTTTTCTGCTAATTTTGGACCGGTTTCCGATATCGGATAAGGACTCACCTAAAAAACGCCAGTATTTAGTGCCATTGCTATGGTACTAACAGTTGCTTAGAAAAGCACTTATGTAACAGGAACTCTTTCAGTTTATACAACCACAAACATATTTTTTTGGTATTTTATCTGTAACATGCGACGCATAGTGATGAGATGTAAGAGAAATATACAAAAAGGAATTTCCAAATCATTTACTAATCTGATTGTTCTGATTGTCCTGAATAAATGCTGTTAAATTAATTATCTCTTAAATTCAAATTAAACAGTGAATAGACTCTACCTGCGTTCAGTTAAATCACAATATAAATGCAACTATTCTATCAAGCCTTTTGAGGTCTATTAGGTAATATCAGTAAACAAACAGTATCACAAACACCAATGAACACCCCAGATAGTTGATCCACAAATTTAAAAATTATGGCAAGTAAAGCAAGCATGTAGTAATTCTGGATATAAAGATTTGCAGATTAGGTACAAGACGCGTATTGTTTTTCTGCATGCAGAATAAAAGTAGTAAAAACTAATTTTAGACAGAAAACTATGAGCTGTTCCATTTGAAAGTTCCTGCAAGTCATGAAGCAACAAAACATAACAAACATGTGGGAGAAACTCAGATAATGCCTTATATTGAAATTGAAATATCTGGTCTACATCCAAACACTAAACTAACAGTTCACATCATCCTTAACACACCATCCCCATGGTGACACGTCATGTAATCATGCTGGATCACAAACACCTGAAGCAAGAGCTAAAATAGAATCAAATGAAGACACATTCATCTCTTAGGATGACTTACAAAACTTGTGAATGACGTCAGCAGATGCATCTCCATCCAGCCTTATTGAACTAGAGCTACTCTGCAACTAGATGTACAAATCTTGTGGAGCCAAAGGATGCAGCTGTGACTACAGTGAAAGAAGGTGATTACGAAAGATAATGGCTCCAACAGTCGGCATATGCACCCAACATCTTCAACATTTTTGTTCTTAGAAAATCTTGAAAACCATGAGTCATCTTCCTTACTTATTAAGCACTACTTTGTATTGATCTATCGGATAAATCCCAATAAATACAATGAAGTTTGTGGCTGTCACATGACAAAATAAGTCTAAACTTGTCGGTGTGAAGGAAGTGGGGTGGGTGACCACATCCAAATGGCTCAAAAGGACAAACAGCATCACAAGAATCAGCTTCCATGGTCAAACAAGTGAATCATCAGCAGTGCATCAAGCAAGCCATTGCGTTTCTGTCCACAGATACGACAAATGAAGGGAGAGAAACCCAACAATCCAGTCATAGTTTAATCTGTCTGTCATCTGTCAAACTGACATTGCTTAAATGACTGTGAAGGCTCGGTCGCTAAAGACAGACATGCCTGGGAGAGCGAAAGAGACACGCAAATCAATTCTTCATGAGGTCCACTGAAGGGTCGAGATCTCTTGGGAGCAGCAGCTGCGGAGGATGATGATGCACATGATTCCACCTAAACCCCCCAGTTCTCCCGCTAAACCTGACCAGCTGTGATGTTCACTGGGCTGACGGCACCAAAAACACAGACACGTTGCTAGATGGACAAGCGGCACTAAGTAAGCACTGAAAGTAATGAGCAATGTTAGTTTTCTAATGCAGTAAATATAATTGTGTTGTTCTAATTATAGCCGTGGGTTCAGTAGCTTGGATTTATCCTTTTTCTCCCCCTGTTTTTTCTCACAATTCACTAGATTATTATATTTCAGGGCTTCAAAGTGCACCGTTTTTCTTTCTTAACATTAAAAATAGCAGTGGATCATTTTAAAGCATCCCCGAAAAAAATTTGAAGTTAAAAACAATAATCCCTTGTCTGCATTTTGTTTTTCTTAATCTGTGTTAAGAATGGTTTAAATTGGGTACATTTGTTTTTTCCATCTAATGAGAGATGCATCCTTTAGAAAAACACATCAAATCTGAAATATAATGGGCTTTATTTTTAAGATATCCTTGTTACATATTTTAAGGTTTAACTATGAAGAATCTCTAAAATACAAAGCTTTGTTTTTACTTCAGGTCAAACTTCAATATTTCATGTTATCAAATACACTTAAATTCCAGAGAAAGAGGACAAAAATTATGGTTTCAATTATTAATGGGGACCATTCCAACCAACTAATTCAGTAAACACAATATTTGACCAAAGGTCTTAGTGATTATCAAGAGCTTTTAGGGTGAATGATAGCAGGGTTTTTTATTGCATTTAAACCACTTTGGATAAACTTATTTCCGACTCTCTTTCCTTCCTTGAATTATTGGCTCTGACCTTAACTGAATCAATTAAGACCTGCTGTGGTTTAAATGTTGAATTGGATTACTTGTGATTCCCTTGATGAGTTTTTGTTGCGTTATTTTTCTCGGCAGGTCACACGTGACAAGGTTCGCCACTGGTTCTGAATTTCTCAATTATGAATAATGCCTCTCACTGTGATTTACTAAAGTAACAAATCCTTAAAAAATTTAATTCTAAACCTTTTCTGACGGACATTTATCATTAAATTTGATCCTAATTTTTTGTGGAGTTTCTTTTTTCTTGATTCTACAGATCTGACAGTAATCAGGCCCAGATGTGACTACTGAACTTGTAGTGAAGAATTTAAACCAGGCAATTTGAACAGCACGTCCCCTTTCCTGGTGCGGTACTGCCCAGCTCTGTCTTGGGAGAGTGGGAGATCAATAGGCAGATCAGTGTTGGGTCTCCGCTGTAACAGTCTGTGTACAGAGCTGAGCTGAAATATAAAGCTCTAGATTAACCTTCAATCTACTTTCCTGCCTTTATCCATGGTCACAATCGTCTGGTAGTGACCAAAATAACTAGATTATGATTATGATTATGATTATGAACTGAAATTAGTTTTCTCCTGGGGGTGTATGTCAGGGCTCTCCCTTAGAGATAGCCTGGTCATCCTGGAGAGGGCCCAAGTTAAGTTGATGTTCCTCCCAATCAGAGTAGCCAATCAAGGTGGCTCGAATGTGTTGGAGACCCAAAGGAAGACTACGGACATTCTGGAGAAACTTTGTTTCTCGACTGGCCGGAAAGCACCTTCAGATTCTCTCAGAGCAGTTGGTCTAAGTGGCCGGATAGAAGGAAGTCTGGACTTCTGTTCTTAGGCTGCTTCCACCACGGAAAAGCAGAAAACAGTAAAAAAAATTCATGGAATTGAGTTTCAACAATCAGTTAATTCATGAGTACAAAAAGAGAACAAAATAAACTTGACAGAGTTCAAATGTAAGGATTCTACAATGTTTAGGTTTCGAGCTTTCCGGTCTTGGTATTTTTCTTACTGATCAATCACAGTTGTGATTTGTTTTTGTTTTTCTGTCTTATTTTTAGATTAGTCTGATGGTTATGTTAGTTAGATCATGATTGGTTATTCTTTGTGTTTATTCATTGTTTTTTTTTTCTGCTAGAATATAGTTATGGGAAGAAACCTGTACCATCAGAAACTGAATCTAAATTGTTCAGACCAAAGTCACTGTACATGAAGGTTCTCTTTTTCCTAATTAAAAATTTCCAATACTAGAATCAATCTGTACTTTAAACTTTGGTTACAATGTTTAACCTTGACGGTCTTTTAGTTCATTACACTCATAATACATTAAGAAGAAATACATAATTAATAACACCAGTTACAGCAGTTTGTCTATAAAGTCAAATTGTTCTGACATGTTTTGTGAAAATTAATATATTCCTTTTTTGCTTGGTCTCGTATCCCATTCTGATTGGATGATCAGCCCTTCCTAACATCTCCTCTCCCAAAACTACGTGCTGCTGAGACGTGAGCTAAGCCCAGGGTGATTTAGGGACATGCAACTCTGAATCACTCCAGACTCAACAAGTTGGGTCCAAAAGTTTTAATTCCCTCATTTACCTTTCCCCTCTCAAAGTAAAAACTTAACTTTAAACAAAATGTTTTTGAATTTTCAAATCCCAAGCCATGAAAGATCCACTTTTTTATTTGTTTTTGTTTGTTGCTTTTCTAAATAGATATTACTTTGCTTGACCATTCAATTTGCATCTGATTAACAAAATGTTTAGTTCCAATTGATTTGTGTATATATATATATATATATATATATTTTTTTTTTTTTCATTTCATATTGTTCATAAAATTATTTTATTATTGTCATAAATAGGTCTAAAAACAATATTAATATATATATAAACTACAGATTTTGCAAACTAAAGAAAACAATTTATTTCTTGGAACGATCTTTACATAATGAAACTGATAATGTCATCTGTTGATATAGTTTATTGTTGCTAACTCATCCTGCATATCACAATAGAACAATCTCTAATAAGCAGCAGGAGAACAATGGAATCATACCTTCATGGTTATGTTTGTGTTCAGTGGAGTAAGCCTTGCCAATCATGGTCCAGACCGGCTTCAGGCAGCCAAATAATCCCTCCAAAAATCCTCCACTGCCTGACTGGAGCCTATTGTTCTCCGATTGGCTCCGGACAGCTCCAGCCTCCGGACTGTGGCCCGCCTCGGCGCCACCACTGCCGCCACACTGGCAGGCCTCATGTTCATGGAGTTTTAGCACGGTGTTGTCGAAGTGGGCCGTGCATCCATCACTTGGACTTGGGCTGCTGCCACCCGGGGCCCCGTGTACAATAGGTTCAATGGACAGTACGTTACGAAGCACACACTGTGTGGGGGTCAGGTCTGTTTCGGGGGTGCAGGCAGGAGTGTCTCCATCAAGTCTCCGATAGGGGGGTTCTGAGATGGGGGTGCTGAAGCCTGACAGGGAAGGGGAAGGGGCGTGGGGCTCATGGATACAGGTCCCACTCATCAGGGGTTACCCCAACACCGCAGGTAAGGGAGGATGGAGGAGCCACAGATTAAAAAAAAGCCTAGAGAGGAAAAAGAAAAGCATTAAAGACATTTTAAGCATACTCCATTATCAACCAAGAAGATGGTTTGGTTTATTTAGTTGTTTTTCCCACAAAATATTAATGATTCAGATTATAAAGATACCCATCCACTGGCACATTTTTACAAAATAAAAACCCAGTGAAAAATAACACTGCTGTAAAAGGAAATATAGATTTACAATGTGTGCTTTCAGAACGGATAGATTGTCTTGAAAAATTGCACAGAAAAAATGCTTCTTCTGCTCTTTTGTTTGTACTTAGATTATTTTCCTCACAAGAAGCACCATAACTGAGATCTTGAGCTGACATAGTAGACTTTGTGGCAGATAAGTCACTTTTCACAGATTTTTGACTTAAAAGTCCTACCATGTTGTCATGATTAAATGTTTCTTTTAAAAGTAACTGCTTCAAATTTGTTTATGTTTATTTTAATTGAACTTATATGGTATTAACCACACAAATGTTTAAAGCAATCTTTTGCTAGTTTTACCCTGATTCTGTTTCCACTATGTAGAACTGCATGCGTTCAAATGACCTTAGCTAACCAATTTATTTTCTTGTATTAAGCAATGCTTTTTATTTTTACCTCTTCGTTATGGGGTTGAGTGGAACTAAGGTGTAGACCTTCCTGCGAGTGTAGCTTGAAAGGGGAAACTAACTTGTGGAACTGGACTTAATATCGCCTCATATAATTTGTTGCTTCATAAAAATACGAAAGATGCTATTGCGTGTGTTGAAATTGTAGTTGAAAAGTCAAAAGGGGAAAATACCACAATCAACAGATTTGTTGCAATGGTTGAAAGGTTATTGGGCTAGCTGAAATAGGCTCACAAATACTCTACTTTCAATGTCTTTGATTAGAGAGCATGGGTATTCAACCCTAGTCCTTATGATCCACTGTCTTCAAGGGATTTAGATGCAACCCTGCTTCACAAACACCTGAATCAAATGATTGGTTAGTTACAAGGCTTTCTCCAAACTTGATGGCATGCTGAATCATTTAATTCATCATTTGATGATATGCATGATATGTAGGGCAGCAGATCTTGAGGACCAGGGTTGAAGACTTCTGGTTTAGAAAAAAAAAATTGTTGCATGGGCAATAAAACTTAGGTTTTCAACATATTTTCTGTGCTAAATAAAGATGTTTGCTCAACTTTGTTTAGTAATAAAAACTAATGTCTAGCATTTGGAACAGTAGATGTGTCTGCATGGCATTTTTATTTGAAATCTACCAAGATAAGATACTCTTAAGAAAACGTTAAAACATTACTTAAGGTGTTTGACAAGAGTGAAGAACTAAAAGAAAAGAACTGATCATCCCATCGTGTTATATTGGTGATAAACTATGTCACAGAACAGTCTGGCCAGCAGCTTGAACATGTTGGAGCTGTCCAGTGCTGAAATTGATTCACTACTATCCATATCTTTTTAAGTTGACATACACTTCTTATAATAAGCATATTGAATATACAAAAAGTTGACCCGGAGAAGCCATTATAAGAGGTTCTGTGTTTCATGAATTTTAGAAATAAAACACAAGACCTGTATTTTTCAGACACATGGTTGCATCGTACACAATCAAGTAAGTTTGTTCCACGTATGTGTTGGCTGTAAACTGGCCACAGGTTCTTTAAAAATACTTTTTTTTTTAAAATAAGCCATTAAACGTTATGTTTGCCATAAGTAAGAAATTAGATTAAACAAATAGATAACTAAATTAAACTTTTGTTTGACTGAAAACAGTCTAAACAAACCATTGCCTTGAGTAAGCAAGGTGTGACGGCATCATGCTGTGTGCTGTAAAGGTCTGGACCAAGTGTGACCTTGCTTAAAACAAAACTGAATGATTCCGATGAAAATCGTATGCATATTTTAAAAAGGCCCAGTCAAAGTCCAGACCTACATCCATTAAGAAATCTTTGGATCTTCATCAGACTGTAGATGTACAAACGTTCAGGTTGATCCACTACATCAAATCCCAATGAAAAATATTCATATGTATGATTGCAAAATGCAGAAAACGTCGCATGTGTTTGCGTCTGCAAACAGCCCAGAGGAAATTGACTTTATGAATGAACGTGGAGGTTTCTCGCACTGTCTAACACACCTGCTGGTCACCTGTCCTTCTAACAGGACCGTCAGCAGAGCGCCCATTGTGTGCGCTGAAGAATTGCATAACCAACACAGTGCGTGTGTTTGCACGCATACGGACGTGCATGCGTGGCGGAGGGGGGTACATGCATGCGTGAGAGCGAAAAAAAGCACATGTAGCAGAAAGCACATACCGTCCACCAGCTCTGCAGCGCTGCATGAGTGGAGCTGCTGCATAGGGGAGCGAAACGAATGGAAAAGGGTGAGCACACGTGCGCCGACGCGTGCACGCACTCACGCAGGAAGATCAATCTTTAAATAACCGAGAATATGATGATGACACTCAACAGCATCATAGACGTGCATGAGCTGCAAGCCTACTATGGTCCGTGCCAAGCGCGACTGCGGCAGCGGCTGTCCGTGGACGCAGCGCTGCCACCAACACTCCACGTATATAAATATAAATACAAATATTTGCGCTTTCTTTGCGCACAAGTATGATTTATATATGAATACAAATAAAATATATACATTAGGCTTTTACTTTTGGTAGCGCTCATCAACGGAGCTTCTCCTCGCAGGGAAGCGTCGGTTTCAGTGATGCAGCGTGAAAACAGCGCACCATTGAAAAAGCTGCACAGAAACGATGCAGAATCGCTTCATCCGTTCAGCGCTGAAACATTCACATTCCCGAACATTTCTGCCTGTGTTTGATGTCGCGTTGTCAGGTGAGAGGCTGGGCTGGTCCGCCTCGTAGAAAGAGCTGCTGCTGGTTGTTGTTGTTGTTGTTTTCCCTCCGTTTTCAGTCTCTCCTCTTCCCAGCGACTGTTTCCACGAGTGTATTTTTTTTCTTTACCCCCCCACGTTACTGGGAAGGATCCCGGCGGCGTTAACGGCGTTATCAGTAACACCGGACCCACGCAACGTGAGGTTTGCAGGGGGAGGAGTAGGAGGAGAGGAGCTGTCTCCTTCCCAGTGCTGAATTGACGTCACGGAAGCTGGAGTTGTGCCGCTAGGGTGCGTCTGCACACAGGCATATCTTTTTCTTTGATTTCATTCGAAAAATGTGACTTAAATGCTCGATGCCATTCACTGATTTTTTTTTTTTTTTTTGACATCATGATTTTAGATGAACAGCATGTGAACTGCATCTGCTGAAGTGCACTCCAGCAAGACACTGTAACTCCTCACCAGGTACATGGATCCTGGTGTTCCACCAACCATCTCCATGTACATAAAATAAGATGAACAATTCTTGAGGTATGGAGATAACTATATGGACATTTAACATTAAAACAGTGAAGCGGTTCACCTCAGTTTCAAAATCTTCATTTAGGGAATTCAATACAAACAAAAATAAATGAAAAAAAGGGTAAATGATGGGTAAATATGATGAAAATCAAAGATAAATCAAAGTAAATGCATTACATAAACAAAAGGCCAAATTAAAAAATGTCACAACATATAACCTGCAGCTTAAAAATTAACATTAGAATTAAGACAGAAAATTGAAAGCCACGTTTTCATATAACAGCATAAACAGTGTACAAGAGTAAAAGTATAAACTAAGAGTGTATAACATGTTTGACGATAAACGTGAAAGAATAACTGCATAAGATGACCAAAAATTATTCTTATTTTGAAGCACACACAAAATAATTAGGTCTGAAATCCAGAATTTTCCTCGAGAAAAAGAGGTGAAAAGTTCAAAACAGTAAAACTAAAAAACAAATTCCATTTCAACCTTTCATGGTATCTGCTGAAGCATCGGGTATCTTTTAAGTATCCACCACAGTTAACATCAACATTTCCCTTTTAATAAAAAAGAACACTCTTGTTTGCTTTGACCTTATGTTTGACCTTTAACCTTTTTTTCTGCTGCCCAAGCAACTGTCCCAAATTAACAGGATTAGAAATCAGCACATTGGTTTAGGTGATAATTAGTTAATTAGTCTATTTCGAAACTCGTATGTTGCAGTAATTTAATACACATTGAGATAAATACTTCAGGTAAATATTTGCTAAACAGGAGTTGCAGATGCTGAAAATATAAAATAATTCACAGACAAATATATGTAACAAACCATTATCTACAGATTAAAAAGTAACATTATAATACAAACTGAAAATCAAACTCGAACAAAGTTCAGATTTAAAGCACGGTTGACAACAAACCTAAGAAAATAGCTAAGAATTTAACAGAAAACAACAACAGAACAGATTTTTTTTTCATTACATAAGATGCACAAATAACAAAAAAGATAATATATTTAAAAGCAAAAACTAAAAATTAGGTCTGCAACAGCATAAATGACCAAAAATGCACAAAATTATACCAATTAACCCAACAGTTATGATTATGGGCTGTGGAAGGAAACTGGAATACCTGAAGAGAAACCATGCAAACACATGGAGAACTGCAAACTCCATGCAAAGACTCATGACTCAATTCGAACCCAAACATTTTTGTTTGCAAGCTAACAATGCTAATAACTGCAACGCTGTGCAAGAGAGAAGATCATGCAAATAACATTATTGAAAACAATAATAAACAATAAAAAAAAGTTTTTCCAAAGCAAGAAACAGCTAAACGGGGAAAAATATTGTAACAGTGGAATTATCATATGTCCATCAGCTCATCCATTATCTGCTTATCACAGGTTGGGTTGCTGAGACAGAGAGGCCCAGACTAGGACCAGCTCCTCCAGGTGAATCTCAGTCTGTTCCCAGGACCCCCGAGCATGTTCTGAGTCTCCTCAGCAGCGGAGCGTTCCGGGAGGCCTCCTAACCAGATACCGTCTCAACTGGCTCCTTTCAGTAAGGAGGAACAGCGGCTCTCCTCTCAGGCCCTCCTGAATGACATTAGTGTCTAATGTAGTACATAAAAACTCTAAATCATCTGTATTTTTTACTTTAGAAATCAAGCAACTTCTCTGGCCATTAATAAATTAATTACATAATACAGTTTAGTGAAGCTGTTTTGTTTATTAGAACATTCTGCTGATATAGATTTATTTACTCTGTACATGTCAGATTCCTGATTTCATCTATATAATTCCTCAGATAACTCTGCAGTTGTTGGGTGTATCAAAGACAGACAAGAAGCTGAGTACAGAGAGCTTTTGGAGAGCTTGGTAGCAACAACCATCACATCTTGAGATGTGAATGAAACAAAGACGATGATTGTAGATTTCAGGAGAAACAGGGTCGGATCAAACCCCTATTTCCATCAAGGGAGAAGAAGTGGAGGAATATAAATACCTCTGTGTCACCTGGAAAACAGACTAGACTGGAGATGCAACTGTGAAGCCCTGAGAAGAGTGTGCTCTGTCTGATGGTGCAGATCTTTTATACTGTTGTTGAGAGTGTCATCTTCTCCGCGGCAGCAGAGAAAGGAACATAAAAAGGCTCAACAACCTAATAAAGAAGGCTGGTTCCGTTCTGAGGACAACTATGGAACCATTGTAGATGACGATTCCAAAAAAAGGATTTTTAAATAAAATCAAGAAAATCATTGATAACCCTGAACATCCTCATCACGACACTATCATTGGAAAACAGTCTTTTCAGTCAGAAGCTTCTTCAGCTTAGTTGTAAAAGAGACTGCTACAGGCGATCTTTCCTGCGCCACCCATCACACCCTCTAGAATAACTCCCTAATTAAATTTGTTACCTCAACAACATTTAACTCCCTTTTGGGATAAATAAAATTCTTTTTGATTGATTGATTGACCGGAAACTTGGTCGAGAGGGACGAGGGAGGAGACGGAAGCAGACAGTTTGGCGGCAAAAACAAAACAAAAAATATATCGGAGTCGGAAAAGGCGGATTGAGCATAAACTGGTATGTGAATGGTTCGGATGGAAATGGAGGTAGGAAATGAGGAAGACATGGATTTTGGAGGGTGGACGCCAGTGGGGAGAGGAAGAGGG
>JAVLVB010000779.1:4849241-4902972 GCA_032876305.1 Orestias chungarensis | reverse complement strand
TGTGTGTGTGAATGTATGAATGATATAGAGGGGTAGAATAAATAGTAATGTATAAGTGTGTGTGTGTGTGTGTGTATATATATAGTATTTATTTATAGACCATCTCGAACCACACTCCATACCAGTAAGTGGCGGTAATGCTACTATAAGTTTGTTGCCAACCGCCAATAAAATCAAACAAGAAGAAGAAGAAGAAGATTGATTGACCTCTGACTCATATTTCGATTCACCCAGCGTGCAAAACCACGCAGCTTCCAGGGGATGGCAGCAGCAGTTTTTGTGTTTTGAAAAACATGCTCCATTTCTCTCTGTCTCGCACTCTGTCTTTTTGTTCTTTTAGGCTTGCCGTAGTTAAGAACGGCGGGATTGACTGAAAGTGTGACACCATAGCATGTGCTGCCAAACTGTTTTTAAAATCCACTAAATTGACCTTTTTTTCTCCACGTAGAAGTAGGAAAGAACTGACAGGACAAGAAACGCTTTAATAGTAACCTTTCCAAAGACAACTAGCTAGCTATGTGTTATTTAGCTGACTAGCTAGCCAGGTAGCTAGGTTGTTAGCTAAATAACACTAAGTTCAACCGCCTGTGACCAGCCAAGAGCTCCATGGTTAATGTCCCGGATCTGACAGCAAACTTTAACCGCTGTGAAGATGAAGATTTGCTCGTTGTCTCTGTTTCCTCCTCCTCTCCCTCCCGGACAGACGACTCTGTGCGAGTCCAACAACGAACTGCTGTACGGCGCCAGCAGCTCCGAGGAGACGCTGGTCCGAGGCTTGTCATGCTTGGGTGTTGTTTTTGGTTTTTAATAGATGTATCCGTCGTGTAGTTTGATCAAGTTGCTTGTTTTTTTCCCCCCATGCAGGAATCCGGTCCTCTGAGTCTGCATTTCCCCAGGGAGTCTCTGAAGCTCCACAGCCGCACAGAGAGCAGCAGCAAAGCCGCCTTCCTAGACCACTGCGAAACTCTGTGGACGAGAAGCGCTGCAGCCTGGTAGGAAAACTGGAGCCAAAATAATACTTAATAGTCTAGATCTGTGCAACAAAAACACAATTTCCCTGTAGAATTCAGTGCCTTAACATGACTGACATTTGTGGGCTTACCTGAAGCGCATCCCCAGCGAAGGCTGCATAGCTTCAGTCACCTGTCATCCCATGTCTCTTATGAAGTATTTATAAGACTAATTTGCCAAATATCCAACCCTTGCATTTCCCTCTGTTAAAAAAGAGGTGAAAAGTTCAAAACAATAAAACTGAGATTTTTTTTTTTACATTAGCCTTCCTGGTATCTGCTAAAAAATTCAACAGAAAACGACAACAAAACATATTTTTATTGCTTTTCATTGCATAAGGTGACCAAAACAATGCAAGGTAGTATTTTAAAACGCACACAAAATAATTAGGTCTTAGATCCAGCATTTTGAAAGTTCAAAACTGAAAATATTTCCATATCAACCTTTCTGTTGTCTACTGAAGTATCTGCTTTCTCTTTTAAGTATCCATACTGTGCCAAATGAACAGGGTTAGAAATGAGCACATTAGTTTAGGCGATAATTACAACCTTGTATTGAGAACATCTATCTATCTCGAAACTCGTATGAATTCATCACACATGGAGATAAATATAAATATTGTTTCAAAACTTTTAAATATTAAATAGGATCAATTCTAAAAATGTATATTTTTATCAAATATGTCAGGCTTCCAAAATGTAGGTTCCTTTTTATGGAGCCAGTAATTTGGTTGGATCAATGCGTGGAGGCAATCAGCCTGCGGCTCTTCTGAGGCGTAATGGAAACCCAGGTCTTCAAGTCATCTACCTTTTGGGTCTGGTGTCTCTCCTTTTTTTTAAAGATGATTCTTATAGCCCATTTGAAAGATCTGTCTGTGCCAGGACGCTTTTGATGTGCTGACTCCGGGCTTCAATTTTCCCTTTTTCTTGTACAATTTTTTATACAGCATCTTTTCCTTCCTCCTAACTACTTTTGGATATTCTTGCTCAAAAAATTTATGAACAGCCAGCTTGTTTACAAATTGCCTTTTAAGGTTTACCTGTTTGTGGATTGTGATTTCATTATGATATCGCTATTATAATGATATAAAGTCTTTCCTTAGGGAGCATAAAAACTTGACATATTAAATAACTGAATCTTTTTGCCTTTTTTTTTTTTTTACACAACGTAAGATGAGTCTAAAAGGCCAAAAAGAACCATAAATGGGTTAAAAGAGATGAAAAGTCCATTAAGGTGTGCTGAAGCATCTAAAACCTGCAAGACATTAGCTCTCGAGGACCAGGGTTGGAGACCCCTGACATAGACCGTTCCCAAGTAGTTGCCATTAAATTAATGTTCTGTGTGTTTCAGGCGGGATGGTGGGTTAACTGGACTGCTTAATGAAATCACCACATCACATGCGGAGGGTGGGTAAAACTCCATCATCTCATGTGTTATGATGACTTTTAAGTCTTTGTTGCTGCACGGCATCTGAGGTGAACACTGTCCCCTGTAACAGCGCCAAAGTGGCTGTCGGTGTCGTCCGGATGTATCCTGGCGCTGCTCCGATGGGTCTCCTCCTTTCACGGCTCCCTGTATCCTCATGTCACCGTAAGTTGTTTCTGGTCGCTTGGTAAGAAGAATAATGCTAAAGTGTTTTATTTATTTATTTCTTATTATTTCTTAAAGCTGAGCAGCGAGGACATGATTGCTGAGTTTTCACAGGTGCTAAACTGGTAAGAGGCGTTTGTGATAAAACATGCTCCGTTCACCAAAATATGAAACAATTTTTTTTTACTTTTAAATGAATGATGACAAAATTGAAGCTTTACATAACCGAGCGAAACTGCAACCTTTCTGTTTCTGTCCCTGTTCTGTGTTGCCAGGCCTGACTGTGTGGTGCGAGCTTTCGCCTGGCATCCCCACACCGACAAATTTGCTGTAGCATTGTTGGATGACTCCATCAAGATCTACAACCCCAAAAGGTGACATTGATAATACCCAAAAGGCCCCAGTGGTGCAGAGATGGCAACAAAGATTTGGTCTGACATGCTGTTGCTTTCTGTTCATTTCATAGGTTAAGCTCTAAAATCTTTAAAACATAACTGGTTTCCATTACCAAAAAAAGAATCATGCTGTTTATGGTTTTCATGCAGGTGTTTCATTTGAAACACCATGTTTCAGATTTTCAATGCTTTAAAACGGCAGATAACAGTCTCTCCAGAATTCATAAGCAGATCTGTATCAAATAAAAAAAACAAAACCAGGATCTGTCTTCATAGGATAACTTTTTATCTAGTCCTTGGGTAAAAAGGTTCTTAGATATTTTAACCTGAGACAGATATAGTTAATAGAGCTAATATTAAGCTCATTTTTACTTCCTTAAGTAAAATATCTCAGACTCCCCTCGAGCTTGAACGAAATGGTGCTCCCAAGCTTTTCATCAGATCTTTATCCATATTCAATTCAGTTTGCTTTTATAGCGGCAATTTACATCATGTGTCGTCTCAAGGCACTTTACAAGAAAATGATTTCATTCTAATCATAAATACATGATGAACAAATCAGTTTAAAAGTTTACAAACTTGTAGCATTCAGTCCTGCATGGTTACACATGTTATCTTCTAATACTTACTTGCAATGAAAGCATTGAACTTTCTGTCTCTGATTTACTGAATCACTCTTTTTGCCATACCTCTGTCATTTAATAAAAATAAAAAAATCTCTCAGTGCCATAACTCCAACACTGAAGCATCGTCTACAAAGGAATGTGGCAGAGGTGCAGTGGAAGCCTCTGTGTGCGTCTGCGCTAGCAGTGGCTTGTCAGAACTGTTTGCTGGTGTGGAACGTTGACCCCTGCTCGCTGTCTACGAGGTAATTCACAACCAAGGACATCTATAGGTCCAAGTTATATTTATATTGTTTTTTAGAGTCACTGTTATTACAATATACATCTTTTTAATGTCCTTCTGGGATGTTTTTTCTGTTATAGCTTTGTCCGGATTCATTCTTCTCCCTTTTAATTTGCACTGAAGCTGAAGAATATGAAGCTTTCGGGCTTTTCCTTATTCTTCTTTGTGGTGCTGCCGCCCTGACGTCTAACGGTCTTGAAGTGTCACATTCAGCTTGTAGATACGTTTCTTCATTTAGCATTTGACTTGTTCACATGCAGACAAGCAAGTTTCACCCAAGCTTAAGGATGGGTTGTTTGTTTAAGCTCATGTTGATTTAAAACTTGCTTCATAGTAGACCCTGAAAATTCTGACATAGCTATGATCCCAAATACACGTAAAAACATGTTATGGATAAAGCTTCCAGAATGGCCTCTCCTAAATACCAGTCTTCTTGGTAAATTAACTTAACCAAGAAGACGGTGGAAATATTCTACAATAATTATAGAGGATACTTATGAATGGCCTCAAAGCATCTCTCTGAGGAACTTTTGCCAAATGTTAGCAGGACCTAAGAAAAGATGTATGCATTTTTAAACAAAGCAAACATGTACCTGTTTTAATCAAAATTATCCAATTGAAAATCTACCAAAGAGAATTTATAATAATTAGGTGAATTGGAGTTTTATTTATAGATGCACTTAAAGGAAACACCTTATTGATTGGATGATACAGGCGAGAAAACTAAAAGAAAACCATCCAGGGTGTGAGATTCAGGTGCTTATTTTTATAGTTTGAGTTGTTGATATACCTCTCTTCCCTGGTTGGCAGGCCTTCATCTGGATGTGCTCAAGTTCTGTCCCACCCTGGTCACTCTCCGGTCACGGCCATCGCCTGGTCTCCAAGCGGATCTCTCCTGGTGTCAGCCTCCCCGCTGGACACCTCCATGATGGTTCGATGCAACTGTGTCTCCTTTATTCTCTTCTCAGGCTGTGCTGCTTCCTGTTTTCATAGCTGTTTCTTTGATGTTTATGCATGTTTTAGGTTTGGGATGTTGCCGCAGAGAGCTGTGTTCCCTTGCAGCGTGTTGGTGGGGGGGGTGTTACCTTCCTCTCTTGGTCCCCAGACGGCAGCCACATCCTGGCATCCACGCCGTCTGCCTTGTTCAGGTTGGATAAAACGTCTTAAGTTTCTTTCTTCGCCTTCTTTTGTTTTAAACCAGCTGAAACTCTAAAAATGCATCTTTGTGATAATTATTTTGAACATTTAAGGGTTTCTGCAAAATGTTACAAAGTTGTAGAAATTGTGGTTACATTCATTTTAAGTCCTAAAAATAAAAATACACTCAGATTTAGCATATTTTCTCAGTAAATATTTATTAATATTTTTAAATGTTTCCTGACTTTTATCTGTTTTATTTTTATTCCAAGTGTGCCTGTGGCATTAGTTTGTTGAATGGTTTATAGTTGAGTAATTCTTATTTATTTATTTTTTTTGTTTGATAAAACTATAAAACTCATAATGCAGTCTAGCAATAAGCTGCTTGAAAAAATCTCTATACAATCAACCTTTTCAAAGAAATCTGTGGAAGGACTTTTCTTAAAAGCTTTATATATTTAATGCTTACGTAGTCAAAGTCATTTTTATTATATCATCAATTTCAATAGTTGGCTAAACTTGGTACGAGTTATAAGCTAATAAAGTCTCAGTTGCAGAACATGAAGAAACGCCTATATAAGCTGACAGTGTTACATGTAACTTGCCTTAAATTACTGGACTATTGTATCAGTATAAATTAACATATTTTGCTTGGGTTTTGGATGTAAATCCATAAATTAAAAAATATAACTTGTAGTTTTCTCATTTGTAACCTTTAGTCCAAGTCTGCTAACAGGCCAACAGGAGGATGTGGCAGAAAGTTCAAGACATATAAAAGCACTTTCTATCCAAAAATGAACATTAGAGACACAGTAAATGTTTTGGTGGGATTGTATATTTCAGCTGATTTCTATCTAACATCCTGATTAACCTTTTGGAAAGTTGAGGGGAAATAATTTCATGTATTTAGTTTGTAGTTCAAAAACCTGCCACTGGTAGAGGAGTGTGTACATTTCAAGAATGTTTTTCTTCAGGGTTTGGGAGACCAGGATGTGGACCTGTGAACGTTGGCCTTGTATAAAAGGGCGCTGCCAGGTAAAAGCTCATTGCTCTGTAGGAAATGGTTAATTCGGGAGAGAAAGTGTCCCTTAAATCTAGTGTTTAAATGTTTTACTCGTTAAGTCTGGCTGTTGGAGTCCAGATGGGAGTCGGCTTCTCTTTACAGTTCAAGGAGAGACGGTCATCTACGCTCTGACCTTCTCTGGATCACCAGGTTAGCCGTTCCTGACGGACAACCATTTAAGTTACTGGGTTAATTTGCTTGATAGTTTAGCAGCTCGTGTTTAGATTGAAGGTAATATGTGGCATTAAAGAATAAATCACAACCAACGGATGATGTCTTTGTTTTCTGCAGGAGTTCCTCCCAGCTTGGTGAAAGGGCCACAGGCTGCAGTTGTTGTTGCTGATCTATCAGAGACAACTTTTAACAGTCCGGAAGGAGACCTCATGTAAGGGATTTTAATATTTTATTGCAACATGGTTTCACTGTTGGACTTCAACAGAGAAATAAATGCCTCAAGGTATAAAAGAAAGGAACACGCCGTCTGATCAGATGTGTGGTTTGTAAACAACTGTTAAAAAGGCCACATCACAGTAAAACATAGTGGTGGCAGAATCATTCTGTCTGGATTCAGTAGAGACAGAAAGGTTGTGGGAGCAGGGGTCAAAGGGTATGGCATAGGACTAACACTTGCAAATTTAATAAACTGGACACCTTACATTTCTATAAGTAAAAAAAAAAAAAATATATATATGTATTGTATTCTTTTTACTTCATAAATATGCACTAGATTGTTTTGTACTGTGACAAAACATGGAACGTTTTTAATAATTGAAGGAATGCAATGCATTCTGCACACTTGACTGATTCTACCCCATTTTGTGTTTGCTAGTGTTGGTGGAGAGATTCAGTCTCTTTCCTGGGATCCAAAGGGAGAACGACTCGCAGTGCTTATTAAAGGTCCCGCGTGTCTCCTGTTTTACCCTCATGAAACCTGTGAGTATTTTACATTTGATAACTCATCTCAGCCTCATCCTGTCTCTCAGGCGATCCGCAAGCACCAAACCGGCCTGCTATCATTGCTGTCTTCAAAACAAGAGCCAACCCTATCTTTGAGCTTCTACCCTGGTGTGTATTTTGACCTATTTATCTTTGTTTCGTAATTTAGCTTTTCCCTACAAGGGCGCTTCCATTCACAATGCTATTTATTTTTATTAAGTGGGTTCATTCAAGGAGAACTAGGCACAGAACCGAGACTGATGCAGTTTCATCCGAGTTTCCAGCATGGGGCTCTGCTCACTGTGGTCAGTGTACATTCAATTACTATTATTATTGGTTTTACTGTTGAAGTGTCAGTAAAATTCTTTTTTAAGTCTGGATAAATATTGATAAAGGAATATCTATTCATTGTCCCTCTATTTATAATTAACCCTTTTGCATATACTTGTATTTTTGTCTGTTTCTGTTTGTCTGAACTTTGATTAATCTGTTTATTCATCCGTCAATCCACCTGACTTATTGTCCAATGATTCTGTTTATGTTTCTGTGAATTCATTTAACAGTCTATTCACTCCTTGTTATCCATTTATTTATATATTCATCCATTTATCTGTCATGTTCTCCACACATCCATCCCATATTTCTGTTTCTTTCTCTCTCTTTTGATTTTAATCTTTAAGGTTCCATAATAAACGTCTGACTATTGTCAAAATATTTTCTATAAACTCGTTGTGAATCCCGGTATACATATGTTAGGAATGGAAAAGGATGGAAATGTGAAGGCTTTGTCCATTTGCAAACCGGCAACCGTTGCAAATGTGAAAACTGTTTTGGTTTTCTCAGTCTAGTGTAGTTTGGACCTGTTGAATCAAGACACATTGATTTTTGGAGAAGCATCTTTCTTCAGAATGAGAGCCTCCTAACTAAATCAGCTGGATTTAAATGATTTGTTGCTAGATGAAACATGTTTTTCATCTACTGCTCTTTTACGCTTACGGTTATTTTAAAGTCAAGCTTTGACTTATTTTTTTTCCACGACATATTTAAGTTATTCTGCTTAAACCCTTAAAAAAGAGTAAGTTGTCTGCCAACTCTTTCACCTGCTCTAAAATAATGTCCCCGTCTCCTTTCTCAGTGTTGGTCTAGCGGAAAAATTAGCCACATCCCTTTCTACTTCCTAAGCTCTGGCGTCTCCCACGTTGGCCTCAGTGGGAGTCCGCAACTGCCTCACCCACAGGAAAGACCCGCCGACCTTCCTAATCAGTCACTCTTCACCGAGCTCATCTCCTGACACGAAACTGCAAACGTTAGAAAAGCTGCTTTTTTGATTAAAGATTGTTAATAAAATAGTGTAAAAGTTCATCATACATTGTTTTCCTCCATCTGTTTCAAACATTCATGTAGGTAAATGCATTTAGATATAGAATCTGAACGTGCTGAAACATTTAGTGTTCAGGTAAAAGATTTTTATTAAAACTTAAAAAAAGAACAACTATGAAAAAATGCACAGAAATCCAAATTTGGACTATAGAAAGAAGCTTACAAAAAAAGTACAATATAAATACTATTAGAAAACATTTTGCCAAAGTTAAAAGTATCTTATCAACTCATTCAACTATCTTCACTCATGGTGACGCTTTGGTCAGGAAGGGTCTCTAATAGCAGTCAGTCTTGCAGTGAGACTAAGGAGATCTCTTACTGAAGACTGACTTGCTAGCAGCTCATATTCAATTAAATTCAATTAAACCCGTTAAAAATGCCAAAGAGAATTTAATGTAACTCATTAAAGCTTCTATAAAGACCAGTAGATGCTGGGGGTCTCTAGCAGGGAAGATCTCCTTTAGCAGTCTGTCTTACTGTAGATACAAGGAAGCCTCTAAAGGCACTCCACAGTGTCCACAGCATCCAGCTTGTTAGCTAGCCATCCCCAACTGATAGGTGATGGATATTCTGGGCAGACGACATCTTACAGTAAGGTCACCTGGATGAGAACATCTGTTGATGGCAAGCACTGCTAATCCACCTCAGTTGCTTTCGCCGCTTTTGAAATCTGGTGGTTTTGTTAGAATTAGAGACAATGGAGTCTAGGATGTGATGTTTGTCCATTATGATTAATTAAAAATGATTTAAGCCTCCCCTTCTGCTCTTTGGTCCTGCTCTTCTTCTTCCATGAGACTCTAGGGTTTCTTTTTTTGTTTGTTTGATTTCAAGATTCTATTTAGATGGTTGTATTTTTTTAAATAATACCCTACCTACAAGTATCCATTTATAAAAAAATTTTAAAAAAAACTTTGCAACTGCACAGCATCCAACACCAGAGGGACTCATTTTCTAAGCATGCAACACATCAGTTAAAAACATGAACAAAAATCTCCAAATGTTCGCAATTATAGAATTTAAGTGTTGCTCTGTCCTTCCATGGATGCCACACAACATTTTTGGCATGTTTAGTATTTATTTATAGTCCTTGCAATGGATTTTTTTCCCCCACCCCAGGCTTTACATATCTTTTTTGTGTCCTATTGTGTTTGACTTCCAACTTCACATTGATTGACTCTTAAGACTATGTCTAGATCAATTTCAAGTAGTTTCTGTTGCAGCCTGAGCTAAGCACTTAATTCAGACCGAGGACCAAGTTGGCCAAAATCTGGTCAATTAGTTAAGCTGCTCTTTGTGTTCATCGGCCAGCACTTCCTGGCCCCACCATCAAACTGCACAATGATAAAAAGTGCTTGGATTGCTTTTGTTTAGGCGGTTCTTTGAACAAGCACACTGTACAGCCTTTGGCTTTGGAAGATAGCATCTGATGCTGAGTGACATGTTTACTAAAGGAACATAAACAAACACACGATGGCTTCCATCTAAAGAAACAAACCCACCACTTCCCTTTTATTTTAAAATTAAAAAAAAATCACATTTATTCTGAAGTTAGTTTTCCTTTTATTTTCCAATTTACATTAATTACCGGTGTAACAAAACAAAGACAATACAATTTATTCAAGAGAAAAAAGAAAAAAAAATGTACATGCCCTCACGCACATAGAGACAACCCACCCTGGTTGTCTGTGAGTGACTTGTCCAAGGAGTCCCGTGTAAAGCTTTGGGAGTCCGCAGGGAGGCCTTCAAGCAGCCTACCCTGTCTTACCTCCTTCCAGGGTGGAGTGTGAGTGTGTGCTGTGAGGCTAGTGGGAATCAATGAAAGGGTGGGTGGATGGGAGAAGAGAGGGACTCTTAGCACCTTCTGAGAAAAAGAGCAACCCAAAACAAAGATGGCCGTCCAACCTTTCTTACATGCATCCAAAAGTTTTCGTCGGATTGGAATGTGACATTTTCTTTTTTTTTTCTTTTTTTTTATACCTTGAGGTAGATTAACGAATCTGGTGCGACTACACAAGAAATGCAGAAGCAGTTTCCCTTTGTAGTTTTTATAAAGCCAATTTTCGGACGGGTGGCAGGACATGAAAACACACGACCCAAATGGCACCTCTTTCCAAAAAAGTGTTTGTGTGCATTTAGACACATGTACACATTGTGTGGAAATATATATATATATATATATATATATATAAGACCATCTGGCTGTTTATAAACACAGACTTATACAAATTTAGAACCAAATATTTATTATACACAGAAAGGGGCAGGATAGATTTAACTTGATGAGAAATACAATTTGGTCTACACTGATTTAAAACGGCGTACTTATGTGTCGGGAGGGAAACGAAGGGAGGCGCCGTCGGACCGGGACAGAGGTGCAGCTGTTCTCTAGTGGAAATTAAGGAGGCTTCTGTTAAATACAAAAATGAGCCCGTCCTCTCCTATCCCAACTCTGCATCCCAACTCTGCCCACTCCGGTTAGACAATAAATAAGTGACATCGAGTCATGTTTCTGTTCTCCATAACGTTGTTTCTTGGCCCCACTTCTTCCTCCTTCCTGGCTTAGACTCATTCCCGTCATTGGTTGGGTGAGGGAAACATGACTGGATCTCAGGAAGTGGGCTGGTGTTTTTGTACAGATATTGCCGGTGCCCTTCAGTGCTCGCATCCAAGAAGTATGACCTGTAGAGCACTTTGTTGTGAGAAAATAAAAAAGTATAACATTTCTTTTTTTTTTTTGTTATTTTCCAGTCTCCTTTATTGTGGAAGTGTGTTGAATGTTTTCACAGTCAGATTTTCTTAATTAATATTATTATGTCCTGCATTTTGGGGGGAAGAGGCCATGCTGTAATCCAGTTTACAAGAAGCAGACGGCGCCTACATCCATTCCGAATTCTTGATCTGCTCCTCCGATGTCCATTGGAGCAATGTCTACAATAGGCAGACGGGAGGTTTTCTGTGTTTTGTACTCAATGACAGTCTTGCCCCACCGGCCTGTATGACTCTGTTAGATGAGAGAAGAAACATTTGTAACTTTGGCGTTAATGCTTTCAGAAATACGGCGCTATCAAGTTTTGTTCTGCACCAACCTTGCAGCCATCCTCCAAAACGCTGTACGTGAAGCGACTGTTTCCCTCGGCGCGGATCTCCACGTCGTTGGAGCCCTGCAGCAGCAATGCCTTCTTCAGGTTTCCTGAGGCCTGATCCATGTAGGCAATGCTGTTTTTGCAGTGATAAGTGACCATCTGGGACGCTTCAGTGGACAGAAGCCTCAAGAAGGTCAGCTGGATGCTGGCGGCGTTGGGAGCAGGACCATCCTGAGCATAGCTGAACTGGGGAACCAAAACCGCAGATTGGAATGCTTCATTGGGTCTGTTGTGCTGAGAAAGTGAATGTTAATGTTTGTTTTTATCGTTCTTACGTGGAAGCCACCATTCATGGTCTCGCCAAACCAGATGTGTTTGCGGTCCTCGCTCTTGCTGGTCCACCAGCTCTTCTTTGGTACTTTGGCAATGCTTGGGTAGACACAGGTCTCACCAGTCTCCATGTTACAGAAGACCTTGATTGCATCAGCTGTGCATCCGATGTTGGGATCGACCCAATAGTCGCCTGAAGACACAATAGTGGTACGACTAGTAGAAGGAACAGCTTGCTTTTTCAATGAAAAGTTTATCGGGAATCTTTCACTGGGAATTACCCTTTAACCCAGGCAAGATGTGGTTACTGGAAAGTATTCATACCTATTAAACATTTTTACCAAAGTTCAATTTTGAAACCCTAAGTTAAGAAACAAGTTGTAGTAGCTCTGTTACTTGTTTTTTTTTGCATTTGATAACTTTTATTCCTCTGTTTGTGGCAGAACCTCTACTTTTAGTTTGACAAGTATTCTCTGATTTTTAAATGCAATGCTGCCTAGATGGAAGGATTTTCCTGATACCTTTTTATCCTGTTAGCAACAAGGTGGTTTACAACAACAAAAGCTTGAATAATACATCAACTGCAGCCCTAAATTCTAGAAAGGTTAAAAACATAATCTATCTCTTCCATGGATCATCACAAGATTAGTTAACGAGATGGATGCTGTGAACCTCCTGCAAAAAAGTTTTCTTTATCAAATGAACAACATTATAGATAACCATGAGTATACTCTTCATTAGAAGATCATAGAACAACAGTGTCTTCAATCAGATGCTTCTTCGAGACCGCAGTAATACAGACTACTACATCTACTTACGACCGTCTACCTCTAATCAATAAATAAACTCGAGCAGTAATTTGAATAGAATTAGAGCAATCTTTTCATGTTGTCGGTCAGTTAGAATTACCAGAAGAAAGTCCTTATTTGGTAGCACTCCCTTTGAACTGTGTGACCTGGGTCTAACATTTCGTTTATCCTTCCAAAACCTTCTGACAATAGTTTGTTGTAGTTCTGATCCATTTCTCCTAACAGAACTGGTGTGTCATACAGGTTTTTTCACATCTTGTTTATTTTACTTGCAAAATGGTCCAAATGTTGTGAGATGCCATGCTAGTACTTTAGCTTAATTTGATCTAAACAATCCTATTGGAGCTTTCGATGTATAGTTTGGAAATGAAGTATTTCGGTAAGGTAAAACCTCTCCAAAATCTTCAGTTCATCGCAGAAAACAAGCAATTGTTTGTCACACCAAATACATCGAAGTCCAAGTTTGGTATGTGATAACATCTTAAAAGGTTCCATAGATTTAGTTAAAACAAGTCTATTTTACTGTTGCTACAGAATTTCTTGTTGTTTCTTGTTATTCAGAAACAGCGAAAATTAGATTTTGATGTTTGATATACTTACCACTCTTCCAGTCAGGGTGGGTCAGCTTGAGATCTCTGCAACACCGAGCAGGATTTTTCCGGGTGCCATCAGGACTGCGCAAGTTCTCAATCTGGGTGTTGAGGGACTTGAGTGTAGAATCAACTTCAATGTCATGCTGCCTCAGGGAGCTGGAGGCTTCGTCGGCCCTCATGTACCTGAGAGGATCTGGGGACTTCTCGGTCTGACCCATGCCAGCGAAGGCGGAGATGTCAATGCCTGGGCCTGGTGGACCAGGAGGTCCAGGGGGTCCAGTGTTACCAGGAGGACCCTGAAAAAGGGACAAACAAGTGGAAATGTGACCTTTTGAAAATAAAAAAATTACAAATTGATATGAAAGTAGTGTATGTAGCTTTCACATACAGCAGGACCAGTTTCTCCAGAGCGCCCTCGAGGTCCAGTGGGTCCAATTGGGCCAGGCTGTCCATTAGATCCGTCTTTGCCTGCAGGTCCCAGTGGTCCATGGGGTCCCTACAGAAAGATGAGACAGTCAGAGAATTTAACCTCATTTAGCAAACTTCTGCCTGAAAAACTGAAACTTTATTTGTTGTCTTTGATTCAACTTTAAGTCTGAATCTGATAAAGACGTTTAACATTTAGCTTCTGATGCTTTCCTCTAATATCAATGAGGATAATTTGTGTGTTGATTTTCTTATCATGTGCAGTTCTTTGCCAATCTACATAAGGGACGAAAATACATCTCCTATCTTGGAGTGAGTGGGGTTTTTTTTACAAATCAAAACCTTTGATGCCTGTCTGCCACGTTTCTTCATGCCGTTAAGTACAAAAAGCCTCGGCTATAAATCTTATCGCTGTGACGGATAATTACAAAATGCACAATTTCTACTCTATGTCTTCATCTTTCTGATTGGAGACTTGCAGAAAAAACCCTGACCTGTTCACTTCATTACGATTTCATATCTGGAGGACAGAACTGCTTTAATTTACTTTTTTGTTTGTTCTTGCCACCCTCATTTTCTGCTAACTGACCTTAGCGCCGCTTGGTCCAGCGGGCCCAGAGGCTCCAGCGTCTCCAGCAGGACCCTGTCAGACCAAGGACAGTAGATGTTTAACGGATGGATATTTCAGATAAAACTCACTCTGGAAACATGAGCTGCTAAAGCACTTACTGGAGGTCCAGGAAGTCCCTGCAGGCCGGTGAAGCCACGATGACCTTTCTGACCCCTCTCTCCAGGCTCACCTGCCTCCCCCTTGTCCCCACGTGGTCCTTGAGGTCCCTAAATTAAAGTTTTACCAACTAGTGAAATTTAAGTCTAAATATTCAGCCCTTTAATTGCACTGATTAGTGATACTTACAGCAATTCCTCTAGCGCCGGCTAGTCCAGGCGGTCCAGCAGGTCCTTGAGCACCCTATAAAAAAATAATTCAGAATATTTTCTCATGTTCATAATAAATATAATTTGATGCTAAGTCGTATTTAGGTGCCACAGGCAGAGTGTCACTTACAGCCTCTCCTCTGTCTCCCTGCTTGCCAAGTGGCCCAACTGGCCCGGGAGCACCAGGTGCACCGGGGGCCCCGGGAGCGCCTGCAGGTCCGGTGTTACCTCGCTCCCCCTACAAGAACATGTGAGGTTTTGATGCAGAATAATACATATTATGCAACAAACTGACTTAGCGGGCTAGCTTTAAGGTTTTAAGGCAAAAATAATGGTAACTGGACATAAAAATCCTTTTCTCAATAAATACATTTCTAATGACCACACTGATGTAAAATACTCACAGGATGTCAGTAAAAACCCAAGTAACCCAAAAAGGCCAAAAATAATAATCCTTATACTAAAATATATGTAATAAGAGAAAAAAAGTATTAAAATGCTGACAAACCTATCATTTCTAACCAATAATCTTAATGAGATTATTGGTTAGATTGTTTGTTTAAAACTCATTGAGACACCAAACAGCGCAAAGGAATATCAGTTGGTTTAGTGTCATTATCTCAGTATTGTCCCGATAAGTTTTTTTCTCGCAAAACATCTGTATTAGGTACAGATATTTTTCTAAATTTCTAAATGCATCATTAGGAGCATCATTAGGATCAATACCTAAAGAAGGGAACATAATTTCACCATGAACCAAAATACAACTCGTTGCCCCTCACAAGATTTCTCATCCACCATTGTCTCTGTGCATGCTCATTGCACAACACTCCACTCCAGAAGAAAAAACATGTTGAAGCTTACTGGGGGAAATTCAGACAGACTATAGTAGTCGGGTTAGATCATAATTTCAATGCAAACACCAAGGAGGGAGGAGGAAAGCCAAATTATCCAACAACATTCTTAAAATTGTTGGGGATTAAAGGTAAGAAAGTTTGACAGGGTGCCTTCTATCATATGTTTACGGTTATGTATTTAGCAAGCCCCTTTTTTCCAAAGCGACTTACAAAGTAGACACAGTGTTACACTTATTATAAATCTGACCATAAGCTATCAAGAGAAAAATTCTAAGTCAGAGTTAGTGGTGACAGTGAAGAGATAGAGGGAAGTACAGAGAGAGTAGTAGAGGGGGTATAGAGTTATGGGTAAGAGTTAGGATAGGAGATGCTCTTTGAAGAGGTGGGTCTTCAAGAGTTTCTAGAAGATTGACAGGGAAGCTGCTGTTCTTGGTAGGTCATTCCACCATCTTGGAACAACACAATACTAGAGTTTTGATTGTCTTAAGCGTGATGTAGGCACTGCTAGATGACAATCCATTGATGACCGAAGCGACCGAGCTGTGACATAAGCCTTTGCAAGAGTATTCAAGTAGATGGGAGCCATACCCTTAAGTACTTTGTAGGCTAGCATATTGTACTAGGAGGATTTACAACCACTGAAGGAAAGATGAATCACAACAGCCCTTAATGTTGGATTTTCAGCAAGACCATATTTCCAAACATCCAGGCATGGAGACTCCCAGTTAGTTTCAGAGAAAGAAAGTTAAGGCCAATTACTAAACTTGAATCCAAAGTACAATCTAACAAAGGAACTAAACAACAGATTGCACATAAGAGATTCCCAGAACCTTCAAGGCTTTAAAGTTCATAAAAGAGACTGGGACAAAATCTCAAGTAGACCTGCTGGTGACTGTATGCAGTGGTGTTCTGGTGAGATGTGTTAGTTTTTGTGATAGTTTTAACATGTTTTTTTGTTTTTTGTATTACTTGGGTTGTTACTGATCCCTGATGTAAATTTCAATAAAAATTTACACATTCAATGCTTTCTTCCCCCGGTTTCAACTCCTCACCTTGACTCCAGCAGATCCATCTCTACCAGGAGGTCCGTCTGATCCGGGGGTTCCCTAGAAAAAAAACATTGTTTTTTCATGCTTTGGGATGCAGATGATATTCTACCATTTATATTTGCGGTATCGTACAAATGACTGTTTGGCTGTTATTGTTTAGGTCTGACCTCTCTGCCGGGCTCTCCCGCAGGTCCGCTGAGCCCAGGAGGCCCAACGGGTCCAGGAGGTCCACGGTCACCAGCACCACCGGGTGCTCCCTGTTTACCAGGTTCTCCCTAAAACCAGAGGACAGATACTCATTGCATTTCAACAACTCCTGTTAGAAAACAAGAGTACAGTTGCATACTGGTAACCAAGGTTTAACACCAGAAATCAAAGATAAACATCAATCTAACATCTTTAGACATTTAAGACCAAATGTTATTAAGCCAGCAATCATATATAGGTGGAAGTGCTTACAGAAGGTCCAGGCAGACCGGAGAAACCTCTCTCACCACGCTGACCAGGCAAACCAACACTACCACGACTTCCAACAAAACCTTGAGGACCTGAGGGACCTTCAGCTCCCTACAACACAAAACCAAAGATTTCTGTGTAATTAAATGGCTTTTCTTAATCTGTGGCTGGAAAAGATAATAGGTAATTATATCAATCAGCTCACTCACAGATAACACCAAACCATTATAAGGTAGAAGTATCTAACTCACAGGATCTCCATTCTTTCCAGGCTCTCCCTTCTCTCCGGGAGGCCCAGCGAGTCCACGAACCCCAGCATCTCCTGGTCTTCCTGGAGGACCAGCATCTCCGCGAACACCTTTCGGGCCGTCTTTACCAGCAGGACCAGCAGGACCGGCAGCGCCAGGGTTACCCTGTGATGGAAAGACACTTTTAACAAAGAAACTGTTGTTTAAATGCACTTTACCAAAGTTCAGACACTCACATTGGAACCAGGAGGTCCAACTCTGCCAGCAGCACCTGGGAAACCAGTGGCACCCTGTCAAACAAAAGAGAATTTTTTCATGTGATAAAAAGTTTTTTTGTGTTTTTTTTTAACCTAAAAATAGAGAATACAAAATGTTTTTTTTAATAAATTAAAAGAAAAACCAAGTAGGTTTTGAATTTTAAGATAACAACATTAATCAAGTGTAAAAGAGGAACATCATATTATCAAAATTATTTTATATAACAATAACTAATATAAACCTATTATATCATCTTATGGATGTCTGGCTAATAGACAAACAGACATGGGTGATATTGATCTGGTCTATTGAGTCTATCTGACTAAGTCCTATCTATATTCAGTAATGTATTACACAGAGTGGTATTTTTGAAGTGTTTATTTCTGTTAGTTTTAATGATTATGTGTTAAAGGTCATGAAAGCAATGAAAGTTCTGTAAATTTTAATATTACATAAACCAAACAAAAACTTGATAAAGAAATTCCAGCCTTCTCAAAATCTTTAAGTATCGTTTTTTGTGCTGTAAGCACTCAATGGTCAGAGCTATTTTAGCATTTCAACATGTAATAGAAATAGGATGTTACAATATTATAAATGTTATGATGACATTATCTGGCTGGATATGTACCTATTTTCTTCTGTCCTCTATGTTTGACTTTTGACCTACTAGCTAAATATAGCATAAGATCAAACAAATTATTAACTATTGATTACTAACACAAAGGTGTTCTTTCTGGTGTGAATATTGACAACACTAATATTGCAATGAAGCCATTATTGTGCATATAAGGTTGCTTTAGTTTGTCTACATTGTTGGTTCTGGTGTCTCCCATCTTCCTGTTGATAATACCCAATATGTTGCTTATAGGGTTTATTTCACATTCTAAAAAAACTACTCTCTATATTTAACTTGCTACCTCAGCAATATTGATTTGTTTGGTTTATCCTGCTAATGGATTGTGTCCATGACTGCAAGCTGGATGGCTGTCAAATCCGCCAAATAACTGCCTAGCCTATAACAATCTACAATATAATAATAACTCGGTCTATATATATATTTATTTATTTTTTTGTTTTTTTTGTTTTGTTTTGTTTTTATATCATTGGTTGCACTTTTTTTGAATTACTGAAATAAGTTAACCTTTCAATGATTTCTTAATTTACTAAGGTGGATCTGTAAATTATTGGAAGATTTGTCTTTATTTTTATATATTTAACTGAATCATTAAAACACTGCTTCATGCAAAGACCATTTAAGACAAAGTTTTTACACTGACACTTATTGAATTAAACAGTCACCACATATATACATTATTTTATTTAGGTAAAATAAATATGTGTAAAGAATGAATAAATGTTGCACAACTACCTTGTATGTAACACCATTAAACCATATCAGAGTTAAAATGAAAAATGCTATGGTTTAGGAGGCCTTTTAACATTTTAATCATCGACAGCTTTCTAAATTAAACATAATTTAATTTAATTTCCCTTTGGGATAAATCAAGTATTTTTAATTGATTGATTTAACTGATTTATTAGAACAGTTCAAATAATAAGAGATCTTATTAAAATTCTTCAGTTTTTGAATCTTGCTTTTTTTGGTGCAGGTTTAGCAAGGCTTACATCATTGCTTTTCCTTCTTTGAATAGTTAAAGTGTCCAACGTGAAGAAAGGTTTTTCATGCTACCAGAGCTGGCTGCAGTTTTCTTTCTATAATTAATCACGGCTGGATTCCATTTATAGACACATTTGCCTTCTTTAGATGTGAGTCTGAGATGAGAGCTACATCATCCTGTTTTTTTATTATGTAACGCATTGTTAAACTGTCCTCTCTACTTTGTTCAGTCCATCCACACTCATTTGCCTGATGTATTTCTGCTCAGTCAGAATAACTGAAGCAGCAAAAAGAAGGCATGTATGGAAAGTGCACAATAGAAAAAAATTATGTAAATGGTTGTTATCCAGTTAACTAACTTATTTGTGTGATTTATTGTTTTATTTGCTATCTTAATATGTTCTTGGACAATTGATGTCAAATATACATTTTTTTATTCTTTTGACTTCTCTACAACATTTCTAAAAAGGCAAATAATTTATTATTTAGCATATTCAGATTAACCTAATGCTTCCTATTCATTATAATCATCAAATAATGTATTGAGGTTTTAATATGATTTTGTAACATGAATGAGTTTATTTAAACCCGTTGTTAAACTATAAACCTTAATTTTTCATTTTATATATAAAAAAAAGATGCTAAAAGGGTCACAAATCTATAGCTATGCACTGACGGAGACATCTTTAGCTCTAGGTTTGATTGCAGCAAAGCTACCTGGATCTCTTTCTTGCTGTGTGCTCAATAATGTATGTTTAGCAGCTGAGGCTGATTAGAAATCTGATTAGATCAGATCTTATGAAAATAAATTGGACTCAGGTGACTTAAAGCAATACTAAAGAAGTTATAGTTTTTGTCGATTTTGGCGGCCCAGTGTGGACAAAAGCCATAGTGTTTTGCCTGAAGGAAGACTGCTTTTCCCATGAGGACAAGCACATAGCGTCGTAAAATCCTGATCTCCTGGCCGCCTGCAGTTGGATTGAAGTACATTTCTGTTTTCAGTGGCTGTGTGAAGGATGAATAGTTATGAGGTGATGAATCTAATTGTGGTCAAACAATGTCACATGATGATATTGAAAATAAGAAACGGGGCAAGTGAGGAATGCCGTAAAGCGGTCAGCACATTTATAGTTGTTTTGTGTGGCAGGGTTCCTGCCACGCTCCTCAAAGTTTCTTAGTGCCAGTTAAAGTGATAAGGACCCCTTCTGGCCATGACAGAGGTGTCATTCAACAAGCTGTAACCCGACGTATAATCACTAAAGTTATGAAAATATTTTATGATGGTTTAAAAGTTACTTAGTGTTGCTTTAAGGATAGTCTTACAAAAACTAAGTCAGTTTTCTAAGGACCTTGTTATTCAGTTATGACTCAGAGCAATACGATGTTCTGTGTTTTTGATGAAGGAGTTACTCACAGGAGCTCCCTGAGCACCACGCGCTCCCTTAGGTCCAGATACACCGGTAGGTCCCTAAAAAAAATAGGAACAATAATTACTCATAATGATGGAGATACTAAAGTAGCTAACAGCTATAACTACTACATTTTACTTTGTGTTTACATGTCTGGTTTAAAATGGGTACAACATATGAAGCATCTGATTCCATCTTTTTATTTTTTTGGCCCAAATACTCACCACCGGCCCAGGAGCTCCGGATGGTCCCTGAGGCCCAGAAGTACCAGCTTCTCCCTTCTGTCCGGCCTCACCGAGCTCTCCCTTGGAGCCTGGCTGCCCATCTGCACCCTGGATATCATTTAGAGCAGGAACATTAGCATGTTGGTCAAAACAGAAATGACCAAACAATGTTTTATTACTCACAGGAGGTCCGGCAAAGCCAGCTGGTCCAGGAGGACCAACCTCACCACGGTCACCCTGCATGAATACAGAACAGGACAGGCTGCGTATAAAATTATGTTGAAAAAACAAGTAAAAGATTGACAGAAATCAACCACTTTTCCTGTAATGAAGTAGAAAATCTGAAAAAAACCCCAACTCTTATAACAAGATTAGCTATGGACGTAAAGTTCATACAATACAGTACAGTATATTATTTAATGGTGTTTCATTCAAAATTTCAACAGGGATCTACTTTAAGACGTTTTTATTTTATTCCAGTGAACAAAATATGTATTTGACTCCCTGATGAGCCTGTAAAATCAATCAATCAATCAATTACTCAACTATCTCAACTTAGTCAAAGTCAAAGTAACCTTTGTTGTCAGTAAACTGTGCAAATATACACTACACAAAGACTGAAATTGTGTGTCCTCAGATTTGCAGAACAAAAGCGAAAAATGGTCACTTGACTAAGATATAAACGAAAATGTACATATAACTAAGTATATTACATAAAATGCAGATAAACATCAAGGTGACAAAAGTAACAACAGAAAAGTTAACACAGCAAATATACAACAGTGTGTTTACATTGTTAAGACTGCCCAGTGTTCAGAAGTGGTCAGTTGAGTATGTTACTTAATGTATGTTACCTGGTCAACTTCTTTAACTTAGATTTCCCCACCACCATGAGAAATAAGCTTCAATTAAAGGATGCGAGTAACACCACTACAGGTTTCAAATGGGCTTCAAGACCATTATCAAATTGGAAGCTACATATAGAAAGTAAAGTGCTGTATATCTACAATTACTATGAAATCCCCTAAAGCAACGTTTTCCGGGATGATGAACTCTCGATTCTGGAAGGATCACTGAAGGGCAAGAGTTACCAAAAGCACCACTGATATCACACTATGCTGTAATTGACTGAAATCTTTCTACCCTAGAGCTGTAGATGGCTCCTTTTAAGTTTGTCAGTTAACAGTGACTTCACTGCCTTACATATTGTTGTTAAATTAGACCAAAATTGTTGACTTTAGAACCAGTTTCACCTCCAGTGTTTGAAGGAATGTGCATTTTCAGTAAGACTTGGATCAGGTAAGACCTGGGCAAAGCAACTTTCCATAAGACCTGGTGAAAACAAGATGGTACTGGTTCTGTTTTTGTGCTAATAGACCATGTGACTTCATTCCCTTAAGGGGTAATTGTGATGTTCTAGTGATGTTCTGGTACATTGAGTAGTTGCACTGAGTGCTTGATGCTCTCTCTTGTATTCTACTTATTGTTCCATGGCGATTGTGGTGTATTCTGGGGTGTCTACTGAATTCTGTACTGTGTTTTGTGGGCTGTATTGTACTCTGTATACTCTGGCACAACAATTTATTTTGGGATCAATAAAGTCCATCTTTTCTTCTCTTATCATTGGATGATGTAAAAAGAAAAACCCTAACATCTTGGGCAATAACCGTCTTACCTAAAAAAAAACCCCAGTAAAGATGGATTATAATTGGATGGGAATTCCAGAATGACATGACTGACAAAGAACTGGCAGAAGAAAAACTACGTTTTATGTATCTTATCATTAAGGATTTACTTACAGGAGTACCACGAACCCCAGGAGCACCAGTAGGGCCAGTAGGTCCAGTCTCACCCTAGAAGGAGAAGGAAACACTGGTTAACACAAGTAATAAACACCTAAAACCAATCTAGATTTCACTTTTAATTCAATCCTCAATTTCTTCAGAATTCCAGTGAGCAACAACATGATTCTTACCTTGGCACCATTGGGGCCAGCTGGGCCAGGAGGACCAATAGGACCAGTCAAACCCTAAAAAAGAGAAGACTATGTATTAAGACTTAGGGAAACACAAATGAAAGGGAACATAGGTATGAAACCTGTTTTGAACCTTAGCAACAGTTTAAGGATATATTTTGTACTCACTCTAGAGCCGTCTTTTCCAGGAGCGCCCTCAGGCCCTTTCTGTCCATTGTCACCCTGTTAGACAAACACAGTGGAACTGAAAGTGTTTCTTTTGTACTGCAGTAGAACTACACTGCATTATAAATACAAGGTATGGTTTAAATTTTTGTAAAATTTGTAGAGAGCAACAATCTGTGTCATACTCTGTCTCCCTTGGCTCCTGGGATACCACCAGTTCCTCTCTCTCCAGGCATACCCTGCAGACCTGTGTTTCCTTGAATTCCAGGGGCCCCAGAGGCTCCAATTGCTCCCTGATAAGTCAAGGTGGACATGTAATCAGCAATTCTCTTTCATTTTTTTCACATATACTTTATACTCAACAAGAGTGTTCCGATTCCCTTCTAGCTTTCAATATCTGGGGTGTTGTATTGACACAGCAGGACTTCACAAGTCTTAAAAGTATATTTTATACAAAACAATCCTATAAAAATCTACATTGAGCTGAGAGGTTGAACAAGGCTGGAGACCCATAAAGGAAAAGCCAATTATGTTTTTAAGCTTAAGCACTAACTGTGGATGTGTACAGTATTTTTTGATTCTTAATATTTCTCCCGTTACAAATAAATTATTAATATAAACACGTTTGTGCTTATTAGTTTGATTACTATAAAAAGAAAAACAGTGGAAATAGAACAAAATCACATTTCCATAAGTAATAATGAATCCATTAGCTCAGCTCAAAATATGGCCACATAGGCATGCTATTTAGCTATTTTAGCTTTTTTTTATTTTTAACTCAAAACATAAAACAAAACATAATTTATTACATACACTGAGCTAGTGATGTATTAAAAACATTTGTGAGTTAATATTAATTCATTTTGTGTTAAAACCAAACAAATCCTGATTTAGAATACTTTTTACTAATTTATGACGATGATGAGCTTATGATAGCATCCAAGGCTAAGTAATAATTAGGAAAACGTATGTATGTGATCTTCAAACTAATTTTATTAACTGACAAAGATAAACTGGTTGAATTCAAAATGCAGTTCTCCCCTACTAGGAGTGAAATACTACTCTACTCTACCACTAGAATTTCCTTGATTTAACCCCAGTGGATTGCTTTTGAGCTTGAGAGGGGTCTTTAAGGCCATGTCACAGCATCTCAGTAGATTCCAAAGTTTTAACGTATCATTTCATAGTCTTATTTTTCTTTTTGCCATTAAGAGTTGTACTCCCTACTTATTTTTGATCATTGTCCTCCCATATAACCCAAATCTGCTTCACTTAAAGGCACAAATCGAGGACATGTCTTCTTTACGATTTTCTAAAAGCACTATTAATGGTTCCATTGACTCTGGCCATCCAGGTTCTAAAGCAGCAAATGAGCTCCAGTCCATCCCACCTGGTTTGACTGGTTAAACAAAGTGGTTGACCTCAGGTTATTTTTCTATAATGTTGTCTTAGTACAGATCTAAATGGACACACACCTTCCAAAAGACTGTCTGATAGCCTCTACTGTTCTTTCTGATCAAAGGTGGTTTTCACCTCAGAACTCTCCAAGGATGATGTTATGCATAGGCCTTTTTTTTGTGGAATCATGAACTAGGAGCTTAGATAAAAAAAAAAAAAAAAGCTTTATTATTTTGTAACCCCCTTGATGAGACTTCTTTGAGACATTTTTGTAGGCTGGCGACTCCTGGCAAGATTCACTGAAAATGGCTTTTTATTCTTTGCAACTATTGTTGCAACTTGTTGAATTTCTTTACATTGGGCCATGGTGTGTTGCTTATAGCTTACTTCATGTTGTCACACAGGTACATTTTAAGTAATTTTTTTGATGTATGATTGCTAATACTAAGCAATACACAGTTGATATCTTAACAAGGGGCTTTGGGACAATCACAATTTTATATTATAATTACTGAGGTAGTTACTCTCTAAGAATAAAGCAAGGCTGATAAGCAAAATGATTAAAATGCATTCAACGCAAAAAGTATAAACCGACTAAATTTACATGGCGTCCAGGACTTTCTTAATGCTTTTTGTTTGTCCTGAAGATATGGACTTGCTCAATTTGTTGATAAATAGCATAACTAATCAGTTTGGGTTTGAGATTGTTCACTTCACTTTAATTATAGCTTCCAGACTCTACAGGTCGATTACCCTGAGATCTGAATGTTTTTTAGCCACAGTTGCACAATGAAGCGGCTTCAGAAACAGAAATTGCACACTTTGAAGTGGTTGTGTAAATGAAATATTCTGAATATTTACAATAACTTCTGGCAACTCATTTTTTTGATGCTAGAATAAGTGAATGTTTATCAGCCTGTTAGAAATTGAGCTATGCAACAATTTATGTTGGTATAGGAATCAGCTACTTACCTTGGGTCCATCACTTCCAGGTGTTCCAGGAAGTCCACGAGGTCCTTGAAGACCCTGAGATCCAGCACCACCCCTCTCACCAGGGAAACCACGCTCACCCTGTGAGCGAGGGAAAAGAAGTCTGTCAATCGGCAGAATACATAAATGCTAATCTTGAATTATAAAATGAAGTTCTTTATGTATGAAACTAGTTTGCTTTTTAACTAACAGGTCTAATGACAAAAAACATTGTCACTCACTCTCGGTCCAACAGCACCAGGAACTCCACCTTCTCCAGGAACACCCTGTGAAGTGCAAGAATAATCTTTTCATACTGCATAATTCTTCTGCTCCAACAAAAGCAGAATCCTAGAAATCGTAGAAATTGGTGGCCCCGGTCCATCTCCCCATATAGGTACGTTTTCAGAAATTATTCAAACTTGAATTTGGTACTAAAGAGAAATGGTTATCATAGGTTTTTCTTGCAAAAATGGGATTCATATACTCAGTACAAGGACATGTCCACCATTTCTATAAAAGCGTACATTTAATATCAGAAAGGATGCTGCAATACGTCAATGCATATGTTTATGATTAGTAAAGTATGACATAATTACGATTAGGTAAAGTAGAGGTTAGTTCATCCTCCACATTTGAAGACTTGTATCCAGTTTCTGGTGCGAACTGTAATCGTTTCTTTACAAGGGCTGAAGAGACATGTTGAAAACCGACACAGCAACCAATGCAACAAATCTCTTATGATTATATCTCACCTGATCTCCAGGTTTCCCAGACTCTCCTGGGGAACCGGTTGGTCCAGGCAGACCCTGTTAATGAAGTCATATTAACGATAAAAAAGGAAGCTTTTATAATGACTTAATAGTTGTTATTTTATTTCTTTTTACAGTTTTGTTGAAATGCAAACTTACCTGAAACCCGGGAGGTCCAGGCTGTCCTTGCTCTCCTCTCTCTCCTACAGGTCCCTAAATTGATATCATCAAACATTAGGTTTAGTTAAGTCCGAATGTTCGGAGACTGCAAGAGGATGTTTGGATAAATCTAAAACACTAAAACACTCACAGCAGGTCCAGAAGGTCCAGAAGGACCAGTCTCACCATCTTTTCCAGGCAATCCCTGGATATTGAAGAATATTTAAATTAGAATAGAAATAGAGATGAATTGTAATATTTATATTTTTTGTGGGGGAAGAGGTTTTTTTTTTATGCTGAACGTCTACTCACTTTCTGACCGGTTTGACCAAGGAGTCCCTTCTCTCCTGGCTTTCCAGGTTCACCCTATTAATGACAAGGTTACTTTAATTACATTGTTTCTATGCACTTATTTAGATTTATGTGTTTCATTCAATTCTCAGAGTGAATGAGAAGCGACGTAAATTTGAAATTGCCTTGTCTTTATGTATTTATCTTAATTAATCTTTAATTATCTTAGTTGAATTTTAAACATTTTTCAAACATACAAAACAATCCCTACCCCCACCCTAGAACCCCATTCAGACTCTATCAGCAAAAAAGTATAATTCACATGTCACAATCTTTCACACGGTGCAAGATAAAAAATCCTCTGGTTTTCCTCTCATAATGTGGGTCAGTTTCTACACTAGCAGGTTGCTAGACATTAGTTTATTCCACTGCTTTACCTTTGGTTTTTCTATACTCTTCCAGTTCAGAGCAATTACATGTTTAGCCTGTAATAAACAAAAGCTAAAAGGCTTCCTCTCTTTTTTTTGTGTGTGTAGTCCCTTTAAAACCGTTAGGAAAAATGTGCTGTAAAGCAGATTTTACAGGTACATTTGATCAAATGGGAAATAAATGTAATAGCCTTCTACCAAAAAAAACTGAAGATCTGGACACTGCCACATACAGGTCAGCAGAGAGGATTATTGGTTGTAAACTGCCAACGCCTTAGGAGATCTACACCAGTAGGGGGAGGAAGTGTGCTGGCAAAATCCCAACAGAGCCCTCACATCCTGGACACCAAACCTTTCGAACTCTCTATCAAAACCAGCACAACCCAACATGCAAACAGCTTCTTCCCCACAGCTGTAGCGCTCCTCAACCACAGCAGACTCCTCTGAATCGGATTTACTATTTACTAACTTGCACTATGCTAATTTGCACAGCCGCACTGACGTTATATTGGCATCTGCTACTCTCCATAAACAATATTTAATATAAACCTACCTCACAGTACATATTCTGTTTTATTTTTCTTTCAATCTCTCACAGTTTAATGTTTGCAAATAGTTGTTACAATTGATACATGTGTCGCCCTCACCAAGAGAAATTGCTTGTATATTTAATATACTTGGCAAAATAAAGGGATTTTCATACAGTAAAGAAGAGAGCCCTCATCTACACCACATTTAACACAGACATTGGGTAAATTGGAATTAAAATGGTGAAGTTTTACAGGAGTACTAAAGGTTCTAAGTAACCATTTTCTACTGCAGCAATCTAAACTTGACCTATTTAGATTTCTATATCGTGTTCAATCCTCACAGTGAATTTTTTATTGTACATACATTTGCTCCTTTTGGTCCGGGGAATCCCATGACTCCTGGCTGTCCGCGTGCCCCCAGGGGGCCGGGTGGTCCAGGACGACCATCCTCACCAGGAGCTCCCTTTTAAAGGAACAGGAAGTAAATCAGACGAGAAGCATCTTCTAAAGTCTGTAACGAGGACCAGCTCAAAAAGTAATAAACTACTTGAAGGATATCGGTTCATTTATTATTCACTGTAACTGAGGAAAGTGAGAAAATATTTGTTTTTTGTTCTGAATTAAGAATAGCATAATCCCTTTAACATCAAATATTTTGCTGGGATTAATGTAATTTATGAAATTTCATAATGATTTCAATATTTTACTTACAGAAGGTCCAACTTTGCCCTGTGGACCAGTATCTCCAGGACGACCAGTAAGACCCTAAAAAAAAGTACATGAATGTTAAATATCTGAACAAGGCGTAAATCTATAATAAAGCAAACCCAATCTGATGTGTTCTGGTAATCCAAAACTCTATTTGTGCAGTATTAGTGTTAACCTAGGAACCTCTTATAATTAGTAATAATTGCAGAGGATGTCTCTGATCTTAATCCTGTGCGAATGTGCAATGTCTGTGATTTGTAAAGTAATAATTCAATGTTGCAAATCTGCTTCTCAATGACTGGACGATGTTTGTTGTTTTATCAGAGTTGAGTGATGGAGGCTGCGTTTGAAATTACGAACGGCAGTTTTAAAAGCACTTTAGGTCCAAAATTAAGTGTCTCTTGGCAAAATATCTGGAGACAAATCCACAGAATGAGATCCATCAAAGGGGCTCAATGTCGCAGAACAACGATGTGGATGATACGTGTAGCAGCATGCAGTAAGCAACATTTTTGATAATATTATCAAGCTATTTATTAGCTATAAGGCTTCCTTAAATGTGAGCAGAATTGAAAGCAATCTGGTTTCCATTTGTACTTTAAAAGTTGTGATTTATCACAGGTGCATAGTGTGTGGAGATGATGTTGCGACAGTTTTTACATCATATCCGGGCCTTAACGTCAGTAAGTTTAAGTAAAACGCAGACTTCGCTTATCCTGTGCAAATGTGCCACAGGTAACACAATGGAGGGGGTGGGGATTGGTGGGGTGATTTACACATTATCAGAGGTCCCTAGGACATACTAATCCCAAGCGAATAAGGCTTTAGATGCAAAACTAACTCTGGCTCCAGGAAGGCCAGCCTCGCCGGTACGTCCGGGATCTCCAGTGGCACCTTTGGGCCCAGCAGCGCCAGGGACGCCTCGTTCACCAGGGGCACCCTAAAGGAGGCAACATGAATCCACTTTAGTAAAAAAAAAAAAAAAATCACTTTGTTTACAGAGTCGACGTGTTACAATGATTCTGACTGACCAACCTTGGCACCAGCAAGACCATCCTGACCTGGGAAACCACGGTTACCAGGAGCTCCCTGGAGGGAAAAACAGCTTAGATTAGCATGTGTGGTGTAACATGTATATGTATTATTATTATTACATGTATTATGGTGTATTAATATTGATATTGTCCAATAATAACTGCACAGCAGCACAGTTGGTAGCACTGTTGCCTTGCAGCAAGAAGGTTCTGGGTTCAATTCCACCTGGGGTCCAAGAGTTTGCATGTTCTCCATGTGCATGTATGGGTTTTCTCCGGGTATTCCAACTTCTTCCCACAGTCCAGACTGTTAGATTGGGTATTTTAAATTGTCCTTAGGTGTGAGTGTGTGTCTCTGTCCTGTCTGTCTATGTGTTGTCCTGTGATGGACTGGTGACCTGTCCGGGTGTACTCCCTAACTCTTGCCAATTATTAGCCAGAGATAAGCACCTGCAGACCCCCACGACCCCTCAAGTATAACCGGGTTGGATAATGGATGAATAAGCTGTTCAATAACTGATTCATTGTAATCTCCAATTGATTTCTTACCCTTTCGCCTGGTGGTCCAATTGGTCCGGCAGATCCCGGCTCTCCTCTTGTACCCCTCTTCCCTTCTTCGCCAGCAGGGCCCAGAGCCCCTTGAGGACCAACGGGGCCCTAAAAATATATCAGGATTTCAGTTAATACGTTGTGCACTCATATCACCTGGAGTCTCCCAGTATTCATCATCAGTCAAATTAGAACCACTTACAAGCTCTCCCTTTGGTCCAGCTTCACCCTTCAATCCTGGCAGACCAGGGTCTCCCTAAAAATCAAACAGAAACAGATAAAACAAGATAAATTACACCATAAGCAAGCTAATAAATATTTCTGGTGTTTTATAGATGGCTTACAGATTGGCCTTTTGGCCCAAGAGGCCCAGTGGCACCCTGTGGTCCGGGTGGACCTCTGGGGCCGGGGAATCCAGGAGCACCAGCAATACCAGGAGCGCCCTGTGTTCAGAAAGACACAAGGAAGTATTAAAGTGAAGGAAAATAACACATAATGAATACAAGGATGATAACTAAAACTCTGACTTACAGCAGAACCTTTGGCTCCAGGAATGCCATCAGTTCCAGGGTTACCCTGCAGAAATGCAGAGGAAGCATTACTTTACACTACATCAATGAAAAACTGATCATGGGTCTAATTAATGGTACATCAAGACAAACAAACCCCTGCTCCGGCTGGTCCTGACGATCCTGGGGTACCAGCCTCTCCACGGGGTCCCTGTGCTCCCTCAGCTCCACGGGCACCAGTGGGTCCTGCTTCACCCTGTCAGGAAACAACAGGTTCTTCATTTGCACTCAAAAAAAAATTTACTCTGCTTTCAGTTGCTCAACTCACTGACACTATTTACCGTTAAACCTACTGACTGTAACATGAAACTGTGTTTTTACAATCTAATTGTAAGTAAATTAAATTATATTTAATAGGGTGTTACAGTCTTATATACGTTGTCTCTATAACAATAAGACACCCTATTAAAGATTCCTCCACAAACACTAATCCATGTGTGCTTATTACTACACTGGGTTCAATCAGTACTTGGTTCTTACTTACTGGACTATGTTTAAACTTGTGCCTTGCATTGTGATGTTCTGATACTTTGAGAAGTTGCACTCAGTTTTTTGTCTTGTTTCTTGTATTGTACTCATTGTTTAATGGATATTATGGTGTATTCTGGGGTGTCTCGTGTATTCTTTACTGTGTTTTGTGTTATGTTGTATTGTACTCTTTGTACTCTGGCAAAACAATTTCCTTCGGGAGCAATAAAATCCATCTTATCTTATCTTATCTTATATAAACTAAATGCTTTGTTTTGTTAGGAATAAAGATAAATATAACATTTCTAGTTAGCAAAAGGTGACACTCCTACTTATCAAATTAAGTTGTAGAAACCAGAAGAATTCATTGAAAAATATGGGATGTTTTTTTCTTCTTTTTTTTCAAATAAAAAAAAACGAAATGTCATAGTTTTTTTATCCACTATATGAGATCTGACGCAAATAAATATTTATCAGTACAAACCTTTGATCCTGGAGATCCTGGAAATCCAGGAGCTCCAGCAGGGCCGACAGGACCCTACAAAAGTTAATTTGTTTGTTAGTTTTAGTAGCAACTTTCTCGCTTCATTACAATAATTATGATATTGAAGATAAAGCAAATACAAAACAATTATACGTACTGGAGGCCCAGCGGGACCAGGCAAGCCATCATTTCCACGAGCACCCTGAAGAGAACAAAGATGGGAGAGTTATCTCTGAAAATCTAAATAAAGAGTTATTATGGATGTTAAATTAGCAGGAAATGAGAGCAGGTAACTCACTGCAGCGCCTGCAGCACCAGGACGTCCCCTCTCACCAGGCAGACCTCGTGGGCCCTACGACAGGATATAAGTGACCAGTTTTTTTATTTTTAACTATTATTTCTAATAAATACATAGCTAGTTTTAATCTGCTGTGGTTTGGTCGGTAGAGCAGATCTGAAAGGCTCACCATCGAGCCAGGACTGCCGTTTTCTCCAGAGGCACCAGCCTCTCCCTTTAAAGGAGGATGAAAAACAATGTAAAATATACAAAAATATAAGACTTTAGGAAAAAACATTATGTTGCTTTTAATTTACTGTACCTTGGCTCCTGCAGCTCCGGTCTCTCCCTTCGCTCCATCCAGCCCAGGGTGACCCTACAGGGAAGAATAACATGAGGCTAAACCCTAATCACCTAAATGGGATTCATGAGTAAGTTATTCAGCCTTTTCCGGTAATCAGTGATGGTTTTTAAAACTCACTCTATGTCCTTTAATTCCAGGGAGTCCAGGCGTTCCAGGGAATCCACGAGCTCCCTAAAAAAAACAAAAAAAAACAAAGGAAACAGTTTTATATCTGAATTTCTACTAGTTTTGTAGTGATGATGGTGTTATTGAGATACAAATAAATCATTAAATGAAGAATGATTAGTAAATTCCCACCTGAGGCCCTGCTGGTCCACGGTCACCGGGTTTGCCAGATTTGCCAGGGTCACCCTAACAAAGCAAATTTTTATTTTTGTAAAAAATATATAGGTGGATAAAAAAATTGAAAAACTGGAACATGCAGTATTTCACTAGAGTGGAAGGCGTCTGAATGAATAATGTTTAATCTGCTGGCACTGATCAGAGACAAACACTGCCTTCTGCTGGTTAAGAGGGTTTATTTCTAAATATCTGGGTGAAAAATAGTGAAATACAGCAGAACGCTTAATATTAAATTCAGGGATTCACATTTTAAATATTAATAGGATTTACGATTTTCAAAAGGAAAGAATGTTTTTTTGGGTGTATGGCTTAATCTGATTTTTTTCCCTTCATAATTCGGTGAACTACAATTTCAACTACAACTTCATGTGTTAAGAAATAAGAGCGCTTACGTCACTTCCTGGTTTTCCAGATGGTCCAAGTGCCCCTCGAGGTCCTACTGGCCCCTGTCAGAAAAACAAAAGGGAATAAAATTTCACATAATCATAATTTTTACATAATTTAGTTGCATCACTAAGGTAAAGATCTTATTAGACTGAGAATGATGACCCACATTTCATACATTTTTGATTTAACAAGAAAAATTACAACGTAAATATTTCATTCCTCCTTAAAAACTAAAATCATTTTTTTGGGCGTCCAGAAATATTGTGTGATTTATGCCAGAACTTACAGCTGGGCCGGACTCTCCTGTCTCTCCAGGTGCACCTTGGAAACCCTGTGGCCCCTGTTAGTATAAATACGATAAGCAAATGTGTTTATCAACCCAAATGTAACTAAAGGTTTTAAAGTTTCAAACGACGTAAAATCTTGTCGTGTAATGTGGTTGGAATAAATACGAATAAACTTACAGGCGCTCCGGTCGGTCCGGGTGGACCGCGGGGACCCATGGGACCCTGTATTGATACACAACACACGTATTATGAACTCATAATTCATGATACATTACATTTTGTCAAGAGGTTATTCGTCATTTACATACTAATGTAGCTAAAGTATGATAATTCAAGTAAAGCTTTTTATGTGGTGCAAAGTATTCAAAAGTGAGAAAAATCAATGCTCTCCACTTTGTGAAGGCTTTACAGTTACAATATAATTTATTGTTTAGTTCATATTGCCATTCATTTATATTTATAAAAATAAATAATGCACAAAGATATTGTACATACCTCATTCTGAAATGAGGTTTTAGTAGTGGAGAAAAATCCACAAGGTGTCAGCACTGCCAACATCTTAAACTGGATTTTTACTTGCTTTATATACATATATATTTATATATGTATAAATTAAAGAACGAAAGTTGATCGCAGAAAAAGTGTCAAGATCTTTAAAAAAAACTCCCTGCTGACCATCGGTCCTTGCATCACACCCATCTGAACTACCCCGGCCTTCTCATCGAAGCCTCCAGCCATCTGAGCAGCAAAGTTCTGCAAAAAGATAAAGAACAATTTCCAAATGTTTTCAGCCTTTGGTTCATAAGAGATAAAGTCAAATAAATTAGGCTTAGATGTGCTTGCTAAAACCTAAACTTTGTGTACATATATATCAGTCAGTGCATCTGCTTTGTTTGTCCTCTTTACTGTTTCAGAAACACAGCATAGTTTGTGTTGCTGGGTTGAGTCAACTACATCCAAGGTAAATCTTTGGAAACGTCCATATTTGTTTTTTTTCCCCTGTTTTCCGACAGCACATCAATAGAAGATGGCGATATCCTCTCTGTTTGTGATGTCTCTCACTGCAGGGATGAAGTTTGTCTGGTGCAACAAAGAAATGATGCTGGGTTGTTTGAGTTTGTTTCCTCATGCTTACCCCTCCGAGACCTGGTGGTCCAGATGATCCAGGTGGGCCGGCGGGTCCAGGGTTACCAGGTGTGCCAGGTTCGCCATCTCTCCCTCTTGGTCCAGGACTTCCCTGAGAAGAAAAACCATGGTTTCCAAACCATGGAAGTTTCCAATAATTTACTGTAATGTAGCTAATAACTAGGGAAAAACACGCTATCCAGACTCCTTCCATTGAATACGGCTTTGTGTTTACTACCAAAGGGCTTTGGTTTAACTCTAGTTTATATAGCTTTTAAGGAATTGTCTCTGTAATATCAAACTTCTTTGTTCACACTGGGATTTTTGTTGTAGCTGAACTTCAGATAGTTCACGATTAAGTATTCATTTCACTAGTACACTGTCATTTTTTATCAGACAGTTCTTTAAAAACTCAGTCTTGGTATTACTGGCAGCATTAAATCCTAAAGCTGTTCTTTTTCTGTTTCTGGTCCTTTACCTTGTCCCCCTTTGCGCCAGCTTCTCCGCGTAGTCCTTGCTCACCTGGTGGGCCCTGGGAAAGCGAGTAAGAATATTCATCTTCCAACAAAATTTCCTGTTCCAAGTAAAATGACTTTTAGTAGTATAAAATATTATGTGAAAAGAAACCTTAAAACATACCATAGGGCCTGGTGGTCCACTAGGTCCTACAACCTGGACAAACAAATGAACATCTTTTGTTCGTTTTCAGTCTTTGTTTTTACCCAAGAGACGTTTCTCTGGTACCTGCTATACCAGATAGCATTCCATCTTAGCAGGAGGTGAACAAACCTGAACTCAAAACCTAATCTGACAATGATTTCATCTGACAAGATGATCCCCCCCCCCACACTCTTAAACCGTCACCTCCTTCGACCCCTCGTTGGGCTGACTTTTGTTACCCGACGTTTCAAGGAAAGCTGCTGAGAAGGTTTAAAAGGATTTTTCAGGGTTCATTATGCACCTGGAATGCTGTGTTTTTCATCCTTTAATATAGTTGGTGACATTACAACTAGTTATGGAAGAACCAGCATATTAATTTGATTTATAAAAGAAAACTTTAAAATTGCTCGCAAAGTGGAAAAAATTGAAAAGCATAAACAGATTCAAGAAAATTTCTTAAAACTCTTTAAATAACTTTTTTCAAAAGTAAAATGAACTTAAATGCCTTGTTGTAAAGTAGCAGCCAAATCTTACTTTTTGAAAAACAATAAAGGCATAAAACTTATAGCAAACTTTTAATAAGGAGGGAAGCGGGTAGACTTACATCTGCAATCTCTCCTGGTTCTCCCTTCTGGCCCTGATAGACAAAATACATCATATTCTCACATTCAATAAGATGATGTGATAAACAAAGATTCAATCAATTTTTACACAAATTTCTGTATTTTTATGTTTCTGTCTCACCTTAGCACCAAATGCCTCTGCAGGTGGATGGACGAGAGGAAAGGAAGAAAAAAAACAACCCTTATTAAAAGTGACATCATTGAAGCAAAACGTTGTAAACACAGGATTTATTTGAAACTCAGTCTGATTCCTGAGAACCGGAGAACCGGAGTAAAATTTAAAGATGCTACAGAGATCAAACGACTTTCACTAAACCCATTCTAGATTATATTAAAGATGCACAGGAAGCAGCAGAAGCAAGTGTGAGCTGAGCCCACAGGGTTAGTTTTAACAATTGTAAACATAAGTAATAGTTAATAGATAGTTATTCAAGTGTAAACATCCATTTTATGCTTGATGGATTTGACAGAAAAACTTTTCCCCAAAGACAATAAAGCAAAACCAAAGCATATTCCTGTTCACATGTTTTAGATAAATAGTCGCTAACATGCTAAGAAAACTATTGATTTAGTTTTTTGGGTGGGTAAATTTATAATTTGGTTTAAACCTTTTGCTTTTTTTAAGAAACCTAATAACAACTAAAAGCATATTTGGCAACATAACAATACATTTTCAGCAGTCAGGTGTCAAGAAATTTCTAAATTAATAGGTGAACTATATGCATGGTATATAATTTTTAACAGACATTTTGAAAGACTCCAAGCAGGTCAGGTTTTAATTACTGCCTTAGTTGAACCATAGATGTTGCTTTGAGGAAAACTGAGCAGAAGAGAGGATTTAGGTGGAGACAATAGGCAGCACATTTTAGGATCTATATCCCACATTTAAAGGAAGTGAATAACTTATATTGGTCCTATAATCTCCATAAATCGCACGCAGAGAGGGACTTTTGAATAGGAAACAATGGAGCCTCATAGCACTGTAGTATAACTGAAGCCAAATTAATAAATTCACAGAAACAAGCAATTGGCTCCAAAGTCTGTTCCAGATTCAAAAGTCTTCACTTGGGGTGGATTTAAATGCAAGCAAGGAGAGTAATTTATTTATAGGTGTGTGAATAAATAAATTACAACCAATAGGGACAGTGGCATCAGTGGGGCAGATGGGGCAGCATTCTCCAGATGGGATGATAGGGTTGGCACACTCTTTGATCTCCTCGCAGATGATCTCGTCGCACAGAACCGCTCCGCTGTCGCACACACAGATGCGGCACGGCTCTGGCTTCCAGACATCCTTATCATTATACTGCTGGGCGTCCTGGATGCAGACACCTGCCTCCTCTGTGGTGGCCAGCAGGAGGCGGATGTCAGGGGAGGGACAGCAGTGAATGTTTATTGAGGGAAAGTTTAGAGAGATGAAGAAAGCAGGATGAGTTGGTTGAGAAGATCATGATGGATTAGAAGAAGAAAGTAGGGATAATGGGGTCAAAGCGGGAAAGTTAGGAAGTGGAAGGGGTTATTGAGTACAAAGGAGGGGCATAAAGAAATTATGATACATCAAAAAAAGTTAAATAAAAGATCTCAACTGTTCAATTAACAAAACATGTTCTTTCATTTGCACGAATAAAGAGTTAGAAAATGTTTCTTCTTATTAACAATGAAAGTCTTTAGCCTTATATGATTGCTTAAACAATTGATCCTAATTCCCTTAAATAAACATCCTATAGCTACATTACATTATATGTACACAAGTACATTTACAGGTACTAGAGCAAACAGTTTAATCTGAAGGCTGAGCTAAGGTATTTCACAGAGCTGACTGAGTGTATTTAACCTGCTTCACTGCTGCTATGAATGAACCTCTCTTATTCGGATACTGGGCCCAATTGACAGGCTGGTGCTGTGAATAAACAGAGGCTCCTTCTAAATTTCTCCGCCTGGGTATCGCTGCTGTGCAAAACGCCAGTGTAAACATAGATGGAGAGTAAGAATAGGTGGCTTGTTTTATGCTTGCATCAGAGGAATGGCAGTATTAACCTACAGTATTTTTACTCTGAACTGAACTATGAATGAACTTTTAGATAATGCTGTGTTAAATGCAAAGGAAATTGAAGTTGCAACAAGGCGACACAGTGCGCGTCCAGGTCGCTTTGAATATGTCTTGCATCTACTGCTGGCTGACCCCCCTGTTGTGCACAGTTCTTCCTCTTAAAACCGTTCCTGCAACACTTTTAACCTTAAAATCTGAGGCCAAGCATTATCTGACTTCAGGATTTGTTTTTATTCCAGCTGCCAGACTGTAGCTAATGTTACTAAAAACATTTAAATACCATTAAAGAGTCTCAGAAGGATCAAACACCACAGAAAATTGTGTGACAGTTTCCAACAAACACAAATTAACCTTTATACCTTTAACAAGACAATTAACCAACCTATTTTACAAAAGTATTTGATGTTTAGCAGATTACATTTAAGAGATTAAGGAATAGAAAAAATATTCAACAGATTCATATGACACTAATAATATTAAAAAAAAAAAATTCCAGAGTGTTTCAAGCAAAAATGAAATGAAAAAGTTTTTTTTTTGTGACTTACGGTCATCTTCTTCCTGACATCTGATCACAGATAATAAAACAACTTGGGATGCTACAAGTAGCAGAACAGTCCTTGAGTCCACAAAGCTGAACATGTCTAAATATTAGACATGCAGGAGCTTGGGGTGAGAAGTGAGAGAGACCCCGGAGACCAGGCTTTTCAGGTGGAGCGTTAGAGGTATGAGTTCCCAGAGACTTATGACACCATGCAGTCAAACCTTCCAAAAAACTAAGAGGAATCCAATGCGGGGCCCCGGCTGGCACTCTGCACCCAGCTCGTCAGGGCAAGCACAGCGGTTTTATGTCCACCGTGCCTTGTATGGATCTTCGTATATTCCAAAATTCAAGTCCTTCCCCCAGACCCCTCGTCAGGCCGAAACCTGAACCTCCTTTCCCTCCCCTCTTAATCTGGTGGCAGCTAAGATTAAGGGTTATTTTTTTCTAACCAAATCTCTGCTTCATGGCTTGACCTGCAGGGCCTGGCCAGGAGATGCACCTCAACCTTAACTTTAAAAAAAGTGATGAACAGGCCGCCACACAGCTCATATACAGAGGCTACAGTGCTCTGTTTTCCTGGGTTCAATTCCCATTTGCTGCATGTTTTCCCCATTTATCTCTACTTTTCATCCTGTCCAGCTGAAGAAAAAGCCAAAGTTTATAAAAAAGACAATAAAATACCAACTGGATTCGGCTGCCTGCAACTTGAACATTTGAGAGTTGATCAAACCACTAATAAAGGTTTAAGTAAATGAGGAATACAACGATCCTTCAAAATAAAGTTCTCCTTTGCATAAAACTATGGTATCATGAATTATTTTAAGTTAAGAGTTTTTAAATTTCTAGTGAGTACTTAGCTTGTTTCCCTTAATTGTATGTTTCAATTTTTTTCAGTTTTTTCTGCTCTTGTTTTTGAGTTTAAAAATAACTTTTAAAATTTAAATATCTTACTCAAGTGGACAACCCTGTTGTTTTGTTGCATTGTCAATACAAAACAAAAACCTACCAAAAGTTCCTGTCCTTGTTTGGAATCAAGACATATAGAACAGAGCAGACCGACCCAACCTGAAGAACTACCATACTATGGTCTTTATAAACTAACTTTATTTTATTTTAAGTAAAACTTATTGCTCTGCAAAGTTGTTTTACTTGAACACCACCAGTTTTTCCCCAAACTGCATACACAGACTGATAATCCCTATTGTGAAGCTTGGCCAGAGGTGTGATGAAACACATGAATGATCTTTATTAAGTATGTCTAGGAGAGATAATCTGAAATGAGTGGACTACAAAAGAGGGTCTTTGTTGCTGAGGAGAGCCACAATAATGCTTCGGTTGTGACCTTCTAGTAAGCCATCTTCATTCATTCATATATATATATATATATATATATATATATATATATATATATATATATATATATATGAATGAATTTTAACATTTAAACAAATCAGCGGTCACTACTCCTTAAACAGGAACAGAAACACACTTTCACTCCTTACTCACACTTTGTTCAAAAAGTTGCAAGTTTAAAACATATTTCTTATGTAATATGATAAAAATAAGCCTAAATGTTTGTAGGAATTCCTTATTAACATTAGGATATGACCCAATAATGTTGTGGCAAATCTAGATTCATCCATAGTCAAACATCGACCAAACACATCAACAGGTTGTGTTAGGATCCAGGTGGCAAATCTGATGTAATCAATGTGTTAAATCTTCCCAATGCAGAAAATAGCACAACGAGTTGCAAGGACCTCACCAATAAACTCAGCTGTGCAGCACAGCAACAGCCTCCAATGAATTTCAGCACAACCTCACTACAGGTCTGTGTCAGCATCCAGCCTGAATACTGAGTCCATACTGCCTTCTGTCGTCTCACCGGCACACACAATAGGCCTCTGTGTGCACGGTCCTCGGAATGCTGCGAGATGGCAGGGCAGTGGGATAGCTGCACGGGGAGGATGAGGGGGTTGGTGGGTGAGGAAGGGTGTGGAAGCTATTAAGATGAAAAAAGGGCGAAAAAAAGAAAAAGGGGAGGTGAGGGAGGTAGCTGTGGTTTGAAGGTAGGGGGAAATGAAGGGATGGCTAGGATTGCAGGAAGGTGTGTGGTGTGGGGTGAGGGTGGGGGGGTTTGTACTGTACAGGTTCACACAGGCTCCAGGGGTCTACAGGGTGTCCAGGTTTGGACACAGGGGCTGTGTTCAAGCGGCAGCTCTGTGCTTCAGTGTGAGAAAACAACAACTGACTGGAGGGAAAGTCACCGCTCACCCGGAGGTTTGGAGCAACAAACCTATTTTAAAAATACTCTCCATTTATTTAAACAAAACATAAAGCATGTTCTAGCTAAATAAAAAACACAAAAAAGTGATTATCTGGGATCTTACCTGTTTTGCTCTCAAAGTTCACAGACACACCAGCGCCCCCAAAAGGCTGAGGTGCTGAAAACACAGCTGAGAAGAAAGGTGCTACATTATAAATGAAATTGTTGTCATGACAAACTGCAGGAGCCAAAATGCAGGCAGGAGACAGGAACAGGGAAGTGAAAGGTTTATCTAAATGTTTGAAAAAACACGAGGAAACATGCAGGTGCCTTTACTGACAGTAAAAATCACTGAACCAAAAGGCAACTGGAGTTAAACTGAGGCAATGGGGGGAATGGTTGATATAACACACAGAGTAAAAAGCAAATCATGTTAATATACAAGAGCGTCCCAAAACTCAAATATCTCAGAATCACGGCGGGTGCATGGTGTTGGCGTATAGCATACCGGGAAACTGATTGAGTGATTTCCTGGTACAAACCCAGCTTTAAAACAACATGTCACAAGTAAAGGTGGTAAAAGCTGCCTATATAATTAATCACCAAATCTTTTTTTTATGTGTGCTTAGGATCATTGCTCTATCTTACATCCAAGCATCAACAATCTAGTAGTTCAGTTGATGTGAAGTTGAAGAATTTAGAGGTATTTATCCCATCGATGTAGAGTTACCATCACCTCACTCACAGTTGGCTTAAAACATTATGGAGTTGCAACTTAGATAATTTAGATAATTAAGCGACTAAACTGCTTGCTTTTAACCTGGGTAGAACAGGAAAACTGACTCTTGTAGTTTAGTTAAAACTAAAAATAAAATGATGTGTACAATGCAATGCAAATAGTTGAGAGAGTCTTGTGAGAATCATTGTTTAATCCTGTTTCCATCATTTCTTAACATTCTGTAAGACATGGAGGCCTTACACAGGGAACGTTGGTGCTGAAGGTTTGAGGTTTAAATAAAGATAGAATTAGATTACATTTGTATTTGTTAAGCACCGATAAGTTATTAGGTGAGCATACTTAAATCCCTTGAAAATGTAAATATAATTGGTGTTGTGCCTAGACCAGTGAAAATAAGGATTTTCAATGCTTTTAATAGCCACAGAACTAATAGATATACCATGTTGCTCCAGATTGTCTTGAAGATATTCGAAAACTACTTTCAACAGGAAGCCTACCTCTTTGACCCACTCTTGGATGGTAATGCCACTTATGTGTTGTTTATAATCGAAAAGCTTTATTTTAATTGCCCTGGTTGTTTCCTAAATAGCCTGAAAAATGGGCCCTCCTAGCCAAAGGTTTATCCAGACCTGCAGATTACAGAGTCTGAATGAAAGCACCAGCCCCGGTATGCGTCCTTTCCTGTGTAAGGTGGAGGGGGAAGAGGTTAAGTTTGTGCAGGGTTGGCGAGTGCAGGGGGGGGGGGTGTTCACACAAGATGGAGGATGAAGGGACAAAGGTGGCATTCATTGGCGAAGGAATGGAAAGCATTTTCCCCTGAAAACGGAGAAGCTCCAACTGGCCGCTGTAGGATGATCAGAAGCTAAAGAGACCTTATTTATTTAGAAGGGAAGATAATATCATGTCACCTCCAAAGGTCTGTCTGGAAAGCTACGTTGCAAAGTCTATAAGACATGAAAGTATGCATACATGTGCAAAAACTTGAGAATGGGTATGATATATTGGAATCAGGAACCTGTAAAAATCTCCTCAAAGATCTAAGCCGCCTTGGTAACAACCTAAAATTGATGGAAAGAAGACAAAAGTCAGAAAAATAAGGTTGCAGACAGCTAAGAGGCATCACAAAAAAAAATATATATAGCAGATAAAAGTAAAGATATATGAACAGTGATCACAAGAAAAAAAACAGAAAAGGAAAGCAAAACAAAGTTTGAAAGATAAGATATTAAAGCATTTCATACAAATATGCTAGATACTTTTCTGGTGCTTAGTTTTTCGTTTCTTTGAGTCATATTGGTTTATTTGCCTGGACTACAAAAAAATATGAATTCTTTATTAGTTTCACTGTTTTCTATAGCCTCTATGAAGCCTACATATGGTAAGATTTTCTCTTCTCAGGTAAAAAGGATCGCGCACGATCTTTATGTGCATCTTTTAGAGTAGGTACACTCAAGGATTAAATGTTGGGCCTTGTTTTTCCATTCAATTAAATATCCTTAAAGAAGAGCGTGACTGGGGAGTGTTTGCGCCATCTAGAGGACAAATGTGCAAGACAGAAATCAGTAAAACAGTAGAGGAAGTTGACAGGGGGTGTCACCATTTAACAGAAACAGGGATGTTTCACATCTTTTGCAAAACGAGGTTGATTAAACATATCAGTCTTTATTTTATATGCTTTTTTATATTACATTGGCCAAAAACTGATTTATTTAGCAAAGAATACTAAAGTGGTAATTTTACTTAAGTAAAACACAATATGTTAGGTGAATAACTTATTAATTTTAAACTGTTTTAAAAAGCTGAAAAAAACGTTTTTTTTTAAAAATTAAAGATATATTACTCACAAAAAGTTAGGGATATTTGGCCTTCGGGTGAAATTTGTGGAAAATATAAAAAGTTCCCGCTCCAGTGATATCATATCACAAAAGTAGGACATTTAAGTAGAAGGATGCACTGGTGATTTCCTCATCTTAACCAATTTGCTGAAACAAAAGTTAAAAACAATGGTGGGTACACCACAACAAAAAATGTCAACGTCTCAATAACTCGTCATGTGCCCTTGAGCATCAATTACAGCTTGACAACGACGTCTCATGCTGTTCACAAGTCGACTTATTGTGTGCTGAGGCAGGGCATCCCACTCTTCTTGAAGGGGTGCAGAGTTTCGAGCCTCTACACGGCGACTCAGTTGATCCCACAGGTTTTCAATGGAATTCAGGTCTGGAGAAAGTGCAGGCCACTCCATTTGAGGTACACCAGTCTCCAACAGCCGTTCCCTGATGATGCGACCCCGATGAGCTGGAGCATTGCCATCCATGAAGATGAAATTAGGCCTGTGTTGTTCATATAGGGGCACAATCACTGGATTAATGATGTTATTCAGGTAGTATGGGCTTGTCACTGTACCATTCACGAAGTGTAAGGCAGTTCTATACACCTGCCCACACTGTGACACCGCCACCACCAAAAACTTGTCTGGTGACAACAGTAGCTGATGCATGGCGCTCCTTGACTTCTCCAACATCGTTGGCGACCATCATTTCTGCTTAACGTGAATCGACTTTCATCAGAGAACAGCACTGAGGCCCACTGGTCCCTCGTCCAGCGTAAATGCTCTCTGGCCCATGCAAGACGATGACGACTGTGCCTGCTGGTGTGGTCAGGTACCCTTGCAGGTCGTCTAGCACGCTGACCACTCTGATGTAAACGGTTTTGAATGGTCTGGCGTGACACTTGGGCGCCTCTCACCAAACTTAAACGTGCCTGGAGTTGAGTGGCATTCATCATCCGGTCCCTCAGAGCATTTTTCACAATGTAGCGGTTATCAGCATGGGATGTGGCCAAAGGACGTCCACTTCTACGCCTTTCTGTAACTCTTCCAGTGTCTCGGTATCTCTGTTGCAACCTGCTGATGACACTCTGTGACACTGAGCTCAGTGGCCACGTCCGTCTGAGAACGTCCTGTTTGAAGCATTGCAATGGCCAGGTACTGTTGATCCATTGTTGGGTATCGTCTTGGTCTCATGATGTAACAATGTTAACAGCCTGATGAGGAAGACTGTTTAAACACCAGCTGCAATTGAACCAGAACATTTATTGGTCGATTTGAGGATCAAACACCTGTTGTGACTTTTGCCCTTAAGCTCCTCGTCAGAGAACAGCAACATGTGCAAAAAGTACTTTTGTGAGTAGGGTATGTGGTAAAAGCTGAGTAAACCATTCTGTGGTGGACTGGTTTAACGCCACATAATTATACTGGAGTATCTCGATAAGTTATGATTATAATGGAAAATTAGTAATATATTTGATTAATTAAGATTATTTCAGTTATTTTGATGTTTTTCTAAACAATCTCTATTTGTCTAAAACTTAGTTTTGGAATAGACAAAAAAAAAAAAAGTTTTTTATATCTTTAATTATTTAACTAAACTATGTCCATATAATATACGGTATATCCTATGAATACATAGTCAGTGGTTCTTTTCCAAAAATGACTGCATTACCGCTATAATACATATCCGTCTGGGGTTCTACTGGTTATAAGGGAAACACAAGTTGCTTTAATGCTGAGTCTTACTGTAGGTGGTTTTCATTGTCAGGTTTGGTGCTTCTCATCGTACTTTTGACGAAACCGCACAGATTCTCAGTAGAGTTGCAGTGTGTTTGTGGGCCAATCAGTAAATCAAAGGCAGGGTCAACAAGGCTGGTATTGGTGACAAGTCTCTGGTTCGATTTTGACAAAACACATTGGAACAGTATATAAAATGGCACCATAAATGAAAACCTGCTTCTCCTTGCACACATCACACATCATACATTTACTTCTATTCAACTTTCCACTGATAGTTGCATAAGTACTTGTTAAACCTCAAGTTGCGTTATTGGCCTTTTGTCAATTGCCCTTCTAGTGAAGGATGTTAAATTAACAAATAAAGGCTGAAATAAATCTACATTATATTTAAAAAAAATGATGCTACTCAAAGTGCCAGCATGTTGGAGTAGCTCTCTTACTTTATTATGTTTTTTTTTTTTTATCTTTAATTCATCCATTTCTAGTAGATTTTTTATACAAGTATTCTCTTTAGTTTTTGGCTGGGCAGTTGGAGGAATTTTTTGCTGACATTTTCTTAATTTTGGGCATTTTTTATGATGAATAACCACAGTCAAAAGTTCATAAATGCAAACTCACAAAAGCTGAACTTATACTTTAACTGCAACTATAAATCCTAAAAGAGTTAAAGGAAGGGTTGTGGATCCAGTACAGAAGAAAACACAACATAAAGATGGAGGAAATAAAACAATCTCTTTCATTGGTCATCATTTTAAGATTGCTAGCTAACAACCTCTGGAGATTGGTATACAAAGAGTCATTCATAAAATGAAGAACCTTACGGTAGTCCACTACAGGTGATTCTACCTACCCAACATCCTCAGCATCTACAACAAACATTTGATAATATGAGTTACAACAAATTTTAATTTTCCTTTGACAATAATAAATTCATTTTTGAATCAAAAATGTAATCATAATTTTAAATGTAGCCATTCATCTGCAGTAAATACACTTTTTAATGATATAGTAATTTATTGAGATGCAGCATATAATATTATATTATCGTAAAACAGCATGAATAAAATATGTCATTAGCCAAATTTTAATCATTTATATTTAATAATTTATTTATAAGGTGCTAATTTACAACAGATATCATCAAAAAGGCAAGAAAATAAGAACATAATTTTATTAAAATCATAAATACATCATAAAGAAATCAGTTTAAAAAATTGTGTAATCAGCACATCAAAACAATAGCTTGCATCGTTGTTGACTACAGCAATCCCTCATACTGAGCATACATGAAGACAGTGGAGAAACCTCTAGCAGAACCTGGCTCAGTACGAGCGGCCGTCTGCCGTGACCAACTGGGGGTTTGAAGAGACAGAAGACACGAACGGATCCAGAGAAAAATGTAAAAAAGAAGGTTTATAGCATCAGTTGTAGGACGTTGCGGGAAAGCCCCCCAGCTGATGTCCTCCTTCAAGAATGATGTCTCAGGTAACAGAAGGTCAGACCAGGTGTAGCTACAATGGAGAGAAAAACAGAAGGAGAAAACAGAAAGTTAAGAGCTGAAATAATCACAACTGAAGCAAATTGGTCAATTGAAGAAGAAATTTGCTGAGTAAGAAGGGGTCGGATGGTTTACCAGCAGTCTAAGCCTATGGCAGCATAACTACAGAACGCTGTAGAGGGAGACTTGAAAGAAGTAGAGGAATCGTTCTTCACCGAACCAGATCAGTCTGTCTTCTCTATCTCTTCCTAACTATAAGCTTTATCAAACAGAAGAGTTTTAAGCCTTGCTTTAAAACTAGACAGGGTTTTGGTGTCACAAACTAAAGCTGGAAGCTGGTTCCACAGGAGAGGAGCCTGAAAATTAAAAGATCTTCCTTTCCGTTCTTCTTTTAGAGATTCTAGGAACCACCAGTAAAACGTGCAGTCACAAACCCATTTTACCCATTTCTAATTGCATCAACCTTTAACTCTAACCGCAGCAGCAGCTGGCAGCCAATCAAAACCTCACCAGTAGGTGAGTTCCATTTAAACTGACTACTGCCAGGATTAACCACGCCCCTTAGGTGCAGCCCCGCCTCTTTGTCGCGGCCACGCCCCCAGTAACAGCCTGTCCCGTTCAGCAGACTGAGACAGCAGCTGCTATTAAAGCTCCGAGGAGCAAAAGGCCACCGTTCAGATTTATCAGTCAAAGGGAAAAAATTAAACTAGTGTCAGTTATTCAGCGTCAAGGTCCCCCCCAACCCTTCACAATGCATTGCCTGAAAAGTCTGCGGACGGCCAACTCGGGGATGGCGAAGCTGTTTAAAAATGCAGTCACCTCCGCCAGACTCGGAGCTGACACCTCCAGGAGTCAGCAGCCTGTTCCCGTCCTCAGCTGGACAGCAGCGCTTCTTCACACACACAGAGCCTTTCATCCCCACCAGAAAGGCCCTGATGAGGACCGAGGACTCTCCAAGTAGGTCACAAAAGCCTCAAACCATTTGCTTTCATAAACACTTGTGCGAGGATTTACATATTTAGCTACAGTAAAAAAAAAAACAACTTTTTAACATAATTTAAACAAGTTAACTTTTGTCAGAAATATAAGGAAAACCTCTAAATATAAACATTTAGGGGTTTACTTTATTTTTTGTTTGCATCAGTCATTTTAACGTGTCTTGATATGTTCCCTAGCAACCTGAAATGGATAACGGTTTAGTCACTTTTAATGCTATGAACAACGATGAGCTGAAAAAGGTCATCTTTTTTATTTTTTATTTTATTTTAGGGGGATGAATTTAAATAGGCTGTTTATAACATATTAAAACCAATAGTTTTAGTTAGTTTTAGTAGTCCTAATAAATATATTAATAATAAAATAAATAATAAATACCGCCAGTGTTGCAGTACATTCACTTAAAACTTTAACTTTAAAATGTATCATATTCATATAGGTTAGACAGGCTTCAACTCTGCTGTTGTTTAAATCCAGGCTGAAAACAGCCTTATTTAACTGTGCATATAGCAACTGAGTACTATTACTATTATTATTATTTCATTTTTATTTTATTTCTTTTCAATTCAAAACTGATTTTATTGTTTCATTTTCTGATCTTTTTTCTTATGTAAAGGACTTTGAATTGTCTTGTACACGAAAATGTGCTATACAAATAAACTTGCCTTGCCTTGCCTTGCCTATTTTACCTACATTTTTAAGTATCGCATTAGAAACTGTGGGTCGGAGTAACTTCTTTAATTTTCCACAAAACAAGGTTTTAATGCTTGCTTGCAGCGGTTTTTTGGCTTTTCTTCAAGAGAAATACAAAGATATTGTGCAATTTTGTGTTAAAAAAAATAGGAAAAGCCATGCGTAACGTCAACATCTGGCAAAATTACACTTGACATAACCTGGTCAGTACGTTCCAAGTAACAAGATGGAAACACATCCGGCTCTATTTATCTGTGACTTTTTGAAAGCTTCTTTCCGGGTTCCCAAATAGGTCAGATATTACAACTACCACCTTAACATTGGGAAATCGTAAAATGTAAAACTACTCATATTTTACTCACAATTTCCAAACCAAAAATCACAGTTAAAAAAGAGGATTCTGTTGATTTCCACAACAGTTAGAAGATTTGACCAAATAAACATACAAGGCCTAAGGTGGAACTCATGCTTGGTGATATTCTGGTGTTACCTTTCTAGACACGGATCTCTCTGTCTTTTATCAGGTAATAATAATAATTATTAGAGATTAAAAAAACAGCAACTATTGATCATGTGAATCAAAAACTTATCAATAATAAAAACAACAAAGGGATCCTTGGATTGTTAAAGCTTTTCAAGTTTGGATAGATAAAAACAGTTTTGCCTTTCTGTGAAACAGTTGGTGAAGCAACTTTTATGTTAAGTTTTTCACAATTTAATCAAAGAAAATATAAATAAATATGAAAGGAATTTATTCGGGTAAAACAACTGAAATTCCCAAAAGGAGATGATATACATGCAAAAACTCTACAGGAAATTAAAAAAATAAATAATGGAAAAAAAATCTTGAAAAAAACCCTCATCTTAACATAAGTCAACTTAAATATCCTAAAAATGTTAAAATTCATTTTAATCACTGACATTCAGACCTCCAGCCTAAATAGAAGAGGGATCATCCTGCTTATCAGCGCTGAGCCGAAATGCCAGAATCCATTTGAATAAGGTTGTCTTATCCAAATGGTTTCCGTCTTGCTGTGGTGAACATGTTGTCAATCATTTAATACATCATGCAAATTGAATGATGAATAAACAAATATTAAACCTGCCAATGTTGCTTATTGCTTTCTAAAAGAATGCCTCGCAAACTTCAGTAAAAGACTGTCAGATAAAACGTTATAGCTATTAAATGTAGACCGTCTTTATTAAACAATAGTCTAGGATGTGTAGGTGAAAGACGGATTCGGGCGCAGAACGGATAAGTGGCGTAAGAAACACATCAGCTGCATGTCTCCATGGTGCTTTCAGTGCTTCAGTGTGCATTAGGAGGTTCAGTGAGGACAGAAACCGAACTGTGAACCATAGAAAACAAGTGAATTGTTATGAAAACAAGTCAGTCTAGTTTTAAAACAGTAAAAACAAAAACAAAAATTGATTGGTAAATTTCCAATCCAACTGTCACGATTAAAAAAATTACTATTGAAAATATTAATTATGGCAAATGTACATGGTATTAAATGTCATTTACAGGTAACTAACTGTAGGACTGATAATACAGAGAATAAATGCAAAACAGTGCTTCATTAAAAGCTTCTAACAACCTTCCAGAAATTGAAACAATTTAGGATTATTTACATCGGAAAGGCCTCATTAACAATGTATACCAATGTATCATTAGCATTATAAAGATTTTCTTTAAGCTAAATATTTTTTTCATATATTTTGTAAGTAATTGCTTCTTGTTGATCTACCTTGGGTCACGGTAGAGTAGTTACAAATCATTAGTGCTCCTTTCTATATTAAATGTATGTTTTTCTTTAAAATAAGATATATTCACAAGCCAGCATTGAGGTCAATATCTGGCAATTTGCCACTACATTCAGTGCGAGTGTAGGTGTTGACATAAACTTTGAGCTATTGCTCAGAGTTTTGACTTTATACATTGGAGCCCGTCCAGCTTCATGATCAAAACATACTGTCCGTTGTTTTTTGTTTTTTTTTCACAGAAGCCGGCTCATGTCCAGCATGGAAGACCTGCTTTTTTACACCATCACCGACGGGAAAGACATGATCCCCCTTTCCCAGTTCATCTCGGTGAGTTGGCGTAGCAGCGAGTGCTGATTTGTGTTTCCAAAGTACACGTGAACATGTGCAAAAAGGCAGTCGGCCAGCCGACACATTACGTTTCCCCTGAGAACATCTTTGACTTTTATTAGATTAACCTTGGTGAGAAACATTACACCTCAGCAGAAGAATCTGAAGCGTCTCCTGCTGGCTGGAAGGAAAGGTTTAAAGGGTGTTTATGACCATCTTATGTAGTCAGTCTAAATATATGCTGGTATGATGCTCCAGATTCAGGGAATTAACATCCGCAAACCACATTGCTTTTCACATCTGAATGATTTTGTCTTCAGATTATAATTTCTATTCCCTGTTATAATTTTCAAAATCATTATGTAAAAAAACGAAAAAACATTTAACCTCTTAAATTTCCTTATAACAAATTACAGTGCCTGGTTGTCTGTCATGGGGTGATCAATATATGTTTAACTTACTGAGATAGAACGAAGGGCAAAACACCAAGCAAATATTCACTAGATCAACTGCTGCTCTGATGAACATTGACAGCTTTCCTATGAATATTTGATAGCTGTGTTGTGGCAGTCAGGGCTAAAAAGATAGGCACCTGCTGAACTCAGTGTCTATGGCAACTCAGTCCTTTTTAAAATCGGCGATGCAATTAGGAGACGTGTGTCAACACAGGTGGCAGCTCGTTATGCCACAGATGACTGGAGGTGTTTGTAGAGGTGACTCAGGCAGAAGATAGATGGGGAAATATCTGCCCAGACTCCCTGCATGACAACAACAATGGAAAAAACGAGACCAGAACATTTGGCTTCGTGCCCTCGGACTTGAATAAGTCTTTTTTTTTTTGCCATATAACACCTTTTTTCCAGATTATATACTGGTATATACACTCCTGTGGTTTTCGTGTTGACATTTCAGACTTAAGAAGTCAAAAAAACAAAACAAAAAAACAAAATCAGGAACAGCGTGGAAGGGGAAGCTTAAAGGAAACTGTAGCGATAAACTTGCTGCTGTTTTTCAAATGTTCTCGCACTTTAAAGAACGTGCCAACTGTAATGATTAAATACAAAAATAAAAAAAGCACCCAAGCTTCTGCGGTCAGGAGTTTTGTGCATGTGCACATGGTACGCCCAAAATACATTCACGTGCGCAGTGCAGCCACTATCAGTGACACCAGCAGCAGACGTGAGATACCAACTATCTGCCCCGCTGCCCTCCCCCTTTCCTTGTAGGCATACCTGTGGCTTTGAAATCCCCTAACCATATATCACAAAGATCCCTGTAGCTGACAGCATTATCTCTTGGTTTTGACTTAATACAGTGGAGCTTGTGCAGAAATAGTTGCCATTTATCGCCTCTCTTAAGATCCCTCCTGAAAATAAATAAATGAATTAATAGGTCAAAAACAATCTCTCCCGGCTGTTTCCAGGCTCTGAGGAGAACAGGTCTGTTAACGTCGGACCCTAGGCTGCGGGACTGCGTCCGTCAGATGAGACAGTCGACACGCGATTCACCGGTCATGATGGACAAAAAACTTTTCAGAAGGTGAGAAAGGTTTTAGTTTATGTAGAGGGAGAAATGTAGAGTTTGTAAGTATTTACATTGTGTCCCTTAACAGAGAAAAGCTTCCACGTATGTATTTACAGTTTAAGGCAACAGCCCAACTCAATGTAGTTCATAATTGTGTAGAAATTGGCATTTGTTTTTCTTTAGTAGAGGTTTAGATAAAGTGCAATCATACCCTTTAGAAGTCATCTAGCTAGTTGACACCTTCCACTTGTGTGTAATTTGATCTCAGTATGAATCCCGATGATCTCTGAAGGCAGTGGTTTGCTCAACAAAGTTGGTGAACAAATATCACGATGAAGACCAAGAAACAAAGCAGAAAGGTCAGAGATAAAGTCACACTACGTTAAACTCGAGGGTTAGGTTATAAAACAATATGTAAAAGTTCAAAAATATCGCCGACTATTGGCCTTCTACCATTGCTGACTGGGCCAGGGAAAGGGAGAGAGAGCGTTAATCATAGAGCAACACAGAAGAGCAATTGGGTCTGTCATCTATTAGTTATCTGTTCAATAAATCTGACCCTTATGGTGAAACAAACATGTTTTAAGTTTGCAACAAGCTTTGTAGGGGTCACATCAAACATATGGAACATGGTGCTCTGATCAGGTGAGACAGACAAATACACTTTTTGGTCTACAAATAAAAATGCTATGTGTTGTAGAAAGTTCATGGCTAGAAGGAAGTAAACACTGAAAACCCTGCAAGGAAATCCATTAGAAGATACAAAAGATTGAAACTGGGATTGATTGTCAGAATTCCAACATAGCATATGTGGTAATTACACTGCCAGAGTTGCAATTTATGGTTTATATTCAATCATACCTATATGCTAGACTGTTCGGACTAAATCCACACATTATAAGTGCTGTTAGTAGATCCTCTGCATTCAATCTGACTGGGATTAAATTGTTTTATACAGATTGAGAAGAAATTTAGTCTGCATATTTGCAGAGCTAATAAGACAAACTTCTAGATGTGATTAAAGATGATAAGTATTTACTTAAAGGGGGTGAATACTAATGCATGTGTAACCTTGCAGATATTTTTGGTAAAAAAATAAAATAAATAAAAAATAAATAAAAGATTTGCTTCCTATTCACAATTGATATTTATATAATCACAAAATGTACAGAAACTTATGAGTGAAAAGTGAAAATAAGACCAAAGACAAGGGGTGTGAATAATTTTTCAAGGGACTATAAGGAGAAGGGTAGAGTGAGACAGAAAAAAAAAAAGCTTCGATAAACTCTCTAGACGTATCAATGATCCATAATCGATGGTTAGATGAGACATGCCTGTTTCTCTAAGCATTTAAAAAAATTCTAATTGAGAACAAGGTGTTGGTTTAAATTAAGCCGAGAGCCTCTAATGTTTTTTGTTTGTGTTATGTAAGAGAGGTGATTTGTGGTCAGCACTATTTGAGTGCTGGAGACTGACAGACGCAGGTGTTTTCATAGCTGACAGCTGCTATGAAGCAAAATCATGGGCATGCAAGCATGGGAGCCAAACCTGAACAGGTTAGAGGAAGATGGTTGCGTCGCTGAGGCTGCTAATGAAAGCTCATCATTCTGGTTGAGCTCCAGACTAGAGGTTACATTCGCATCGCGCTCCCTGTTTTCCTGATACTGCAATTCCCTAACTGAGGTGAAATTTACTTCAACTCATCTTCTGCTCTTCTGCAGCATATTACTGTCTCCGGCTGAAATAATCAACCATAATATTGTTGCTTGTTTCCCTAAAATAAAACGATTATGGAGGCCTCACCACAAATTTTCAACTGGAATAAGGAGAGCAAGCTCTTCTGTTAGTTTTTGGAAATGGCCGGTTTCAATATTTCAAGCTCCAATCTACTCTCTCTTCTCTTTCAAAGCATCACATTAACATTACCTGGGGTCCATGGTTTCATATTTTAGTTTGCACCAACTGAGAAAGAATATACCATTACCAATCCTTGAAAGCATGCCGCGTTGCTCACCAGTTATAGGAACCGTTCCAGCTTGGCTCTCCGCGGTGTTTCTTACAAAAAAAACAACTAGGAGGCCCAAAATAAAAAGGATTGAATAAGAAAGTTTTAGTCATAAATAAAGACAATTCAATAGATAATTGGAAAGGTTTAAGGGAATATAATTCACATTTATTTACACTCATTCAGTAGAGGCAAATACCGTATTGTCTTACCAAACCACCAGGGAAAAACATGTTAACAGTGTCATTTTTGTAATTCATACTTATTAGGTTCTTCCAGTTTTCCTGGTGTAATATGACATGTCACACTTTGTCTTTCGATTATAAAGTCATCTAAATCCTGCTTTCTTCCCTGAGTCTCTCTTCCTCTTTCCATAATTGTTTTCTGTTTGCCATTTAGCCTTACTGCTTCCCATTTTGTCCTTGTAAGTGTTAATCATTTCTAGGATCTGTCATGCTGTTAACATGTATTGCAAGCCCAACCCCCCCCCCCCCCCCCC
>JAVLVB010000779.1:4824796-4847645 GCA_032876305.1 Orestias chungarensis | reverse complement strand
TTAACAGAAGATGGACAGAAAAGATTCTCAAACTGGCGTCAATCTTCCATGTTGATTTTATTCTGTTTGTTATAAATGCATGCGGAGAACTGATCTGTCTAAAACTCAAAATTGATTTCCACTTAAAAATCACTCTAGCGTTTTATCACGAAGCTTTGTTTTTCATTTGGTTGATACACTATTGCTATCAACAAGCCCTGTACAGAAAATATACCTTCTGCACATTGCAGTTTTATTTGCTCACATTCTTGTAGATAAAACTGTAAGAGTGCTTTTCTTTTGTTTTTGTGCAGATAAACCACACAACCCCATGGTGAACGCCGGTGCTATTGTCATTAGTTCTTTAATCAAGGTAAAAACCAGAATCAGAATTACTTTATTAATCCCTTGCATGGAATTGCTTTCGTGCAGTGCTCCCATTTACAGAGGTAAAGGTCAAGTAAATAAAAATACAAACTCCCCCCTCCCAATATTTTGAAAAGAATATATAATTTGCTAAAATTGCAACCCCCCCCCCCTACTCCATTATTAACAGAAAGTAATCACTACCCCAATATGTACAAGAATAAATAAATACAATTTAATAAAATCTCAATATATGCAAAAGTAACAGTATTACATTTCAGTCCTTCTTTAAGAATCAATAACACTTACTGTCACTTCAGTGACATCTATAACTAATAGCCCACCAGTCCCTGTAACAGCTGGACTACGGTCAAAGCACCTGATGTAAACGTTCCTTATGGTATTTTTACCATATATGATCATGTTTCCTCTTTGGAAACTTTTCAAAGTCCTACAGCTGACTGGTACTAAGGTCGTCTTATCAAATGTGTCTCATATCCGACTGTGAAGGAAAGACCTGGTTTTGGCCTAACAACAGGGGTGTGTGTGCTTTTGGCCAATCATGGCTGCCAGGACAGAGGGTGCGTTCCTTATGTGCATTCTGCATGTACGTAAAACTATGTTTGTTTATGTAAATATGGTGTTATCAGTGTTTTTTTTTTAACTGTTTACAAGGTCAAGTCATGTCAAGGTAACAAGCACAAAAAAGGGTGGCAAAGGGAGAAAACTGATAAATGCTCCTTTTTTTTAATTTCCTGCATTATTATTTGCTTCGGAAATTAGACTATGACTGTAGCTCCTCCTTGGCAACTGCATGACCTTTTCCTGATCCTTTAGTGGTGTGTGAAATTCAAGCACAGCCAGAACCCCCCCCCACCCCCAGGGCGAACCGAGGAGGTCTCCACATGGAGTGATATGCTTACAAACGGCATGTACCCGTTGCACAACAACTTCCAACCTAACATGCTCTGAAATTTGAGCCACGGTACTCAAACATTGCCATCTGTAGGGACCTGGGAATGCCTCGTAAGCCTGCTCTTATTAAAATATTTTTCTTTCTTTCTCTTTTTATAGCCTCATTCAAATAAAGCAGAAAGGTTCGACTTTGTGAGTGAATGTTTTTCAGCTTCAATCCATTTAAACCCATCCTTTCAAAATGTTCACTGTCTAAATACATACGGTCTATTTGTCCACAGGTGATGGAGTTCTTGAAAAGTATGGCTGGGACGGAGTATGTGGGTTTCAGCAATGCAACGTAAGAAAAAATCAACACACCACAAGTGGTTGTCTAATGATATTTTTGATGAAGCACTGTTTTTCTTATACATGTTGTATTCTTGCAGTTTCCAGTCAGAGAGGGAGACTGGTGATAGAAACTATGCAATTGGTTATTATCTAAAAGAGAAAAAGGTTTGTGTGTTAATTTCTTTTAGAATTAACAGTATATCATATAAGCACTTGTGGAGAAGACTTGTTAAGAGAAAAGCTCTATCACTCTTTCAGTTTTCATGAATTGATCGATTAAAATATAATCAGAGAGTTAGATATGTACTCAGTGCCTTTCTTTTTTCTCAAAATAGAAACATGCAATGAAAATCAGATTGATCATTTCTCTAGCCACTCTTCAATATCAGAAAGACTAAAACAAAAAACAAACCAAAGAAATGGTGATATGGTGTTATCCTTAAGAGTTAGAAAATGGCTACAATAAAATACCTATTGACATAAATTTGCCCATTTCTGCAAAACGAGCATCACTAGATTAGGAGCCAATTTGATGTTTTTTCTACCACCCACAGTGAGTGAGTGGGACATTAAAGATAAAAACAAGTGCTGCTGATCTCAATGCTGGGCGTGTAGGAGAGCCTGTCAGACAAGATTAAAAAAAAGCTGTGGGTTAAAGAACTGCTACACAGAGTCCACATTACAACGATGTATTTACAGGCGTTTTTGTACACATGCTTTTTTCTAGATGCGAGTAGTTTATAGGACACTGCTTACAGCCGAATATGTGCTAACTGTGATTGTAACTCTTGCAGTGCTTCCCTGACAGCGCAGATATGATTGGAGCCCTGGACTTCTACTTCCAGGTAAGAGGTTATGCTTCATGAAATACATGTATATGAAACGTAGCATTACCGTATGCTGTCTCTGATTCCCTGTGACTGATTTAAAAGGATAATTCTTTTATTATTTTTAAAGGTACATAGAATGTTTAAAAATCACCAAATGTTACACTGGTGATTTAAGAAATCTGATCATTTTGTCAACATGTTGGAATAGTTTTATATAATTATAATAATTCTATTTTCTATTCTATTTTTCAAACTTAGAGGATCTTTTTTTGCCCAAATGTTGGTTTCCGTTATTCTGTCACAAAAAAACACCAACCTGCATGTGAGGGATTTAGGAAACGTGGAAATATTTCTAACAGACAACCTGTCCATTCCAGTTGTGCTCCATTGAGGTGAGCTGCGAGTCTGGAAGTGTCATGGCTGCCACGCTGGCCAACGGAGGCATTTGTCCTATCACGGGCGATCGTGTGCTGAGCGCTGAGGCCGTACGGAACACGTTGAGTTTAATGCATTCCTGTGGGATGTACGACTTTTCCGGGCAATTTGCTTTCCACGTAAGTGCTTATTATTTTGTCATTCCTAGGCAAGGATGTCCTGATTCTCTTTTTTTTTTCATTTTGTACTTATAAACATACCCTTATTTGCCAATTCAATTATTTTCTTGGGATTGAATATGTATGGACATAAATACTAATAAAATAATTCAAACTAACTAAAGTTATGAGGCATTAAAGCTCCATTTCTTTTCTGTCCTTGTTTAGGTGGGGCTGCCTGCAAAATCTGGAGTTTCGGGCGCTGTTCTCCTGGTGGTTCCCAATGTTATGGGCATGCTGTGTTGGTCCCCGCCCTTGGATCGTCTAGGAAACAGCGTCAGAGGAATTCACCTCTGTCAAGTATGCCGCCTGTATTTCTTTTTCCTTAAGTATACTAATGTTAAAACTTTTAAATATGTTAAATGTAAGCAATATTCATTGTACAATTGTAATTTGATTCCTAAGGAGCTTGTGTCTTACTTCAACTTTCACAACTATGACAACCTGAGGCACTTCACCAAGAAGCACGACCCCAGGAGACGATCGGACGACGATCCGGTGAGTTCAGTGCAACGAGTGGCCTAAAATCTGCCTGTTGTAGGAATTTAAAAGCTAGAATTTTCTCCATAAATTCCTTCAGAACAAGTTGGTTGTTAATCTGATGTTTGCGGCGTACAGTGGTGACGTCTCTGCTTTGAGGAGGTAAGTGCACATATTTTCTTTCTTACTCTCCAGAACTTCAGTAATCCAAAAATAATACTACAGAAATATACATACATTATAATATACTTTATGTTGTAAAGCTGTTACTGCCCAAACAGTGGTTGTATTTCTGCTGCGGAGGTCTGAAGATGATCTCCTTTAAACTAAGTCAAATTGTAATAATTTTCTGAATAGCTAAATCTTTCCTCTATTGTTGTTTGTAACTAATAAGTTCATTACTTGTTTTATGAGATTATAACGTACGTCTACACAGCACACAGTAAACATCCCTCACTCAGGTTGTGTAAAGCAATATTTCATTGTCATCCTGCAGGTTTGCCCTGTCAGCTGTTGACATGGAGGAGAGGGATTACGACTCGCGTACAGCACTCCACATCGCTGCCGCAGAAGGTAACACTTTGCATCATTAGTTCGATCGTTCTTCAATTATGTCGGCTTTGCCATTTATAATAAACTCAATTAAATGTGGCATTTAAAATGCCGTGTCGTACACAGCAGCTTTCTCTCCGCTTGTCTTTTTTCTTTTCTTTTTCTCACTTTGATTTTTTTTGTCCCAGGCCACGAGGATGCTATAACATTCCTAACAGAAGTGTGTAAAGTGAATCCCTATATTAAAGACAGGTAGGTTTTTTTTTTTTTTTTGCTTTTGTTTTTTTCCACACCATTCATCTGATACTAACTCATTTCACTAACCATAACCGCCCATCCTCATTTCACTGTTGTCTATCAGATGGGGCAACACACCCCTTGATGACGCCATGCAGTTTGGCCATGATGTTGTTGTTTCAGTCCTGCAAAAGTACCAACACGAGTACACGGACAGCAGCTCGTCAAGCAGCACAGAGGAGCCGAATGCTGCACAGGACACAATGAAGAGCAAAGTTTAAGAAATGTGCAATAAGTTTGGTCTGGTTTGCAAACCTTCTGAGAACAATCATAGGACAGAAGGTAACCGACAAATGATTGACTTTATTTTCATTTTTGGGGGTATTGCTATATTTTTTGTGTACCAGAAAATGCATATTGCATCAATCAGCTGAAAGGAAAATTATGCTCTTTGCTTTAACTAACAACTAAAGAGTCTAAACGTCTTTTTTTCTCTCCCAACCAAGGCGATAAAATGTGCACTTTTTACGGAGGATTCTACGTTTTCTTTTAGTTTAGTTTAAATAGGCAAACAATACCACCCATTGCAGAAATAAAGCTTTAATTATTAAACATATCATAGAGTTACAACAATAAGAAATTATTACTGACTTGCTTATAAAGATTTGATTGTTTGGAGATATTGTCTTTTGTACATCAGTTTTATTGTTAAATGTTACTCAGATGTAAATATTTAAATATTGTACTGTGTCAGTGTCGAAATGCACTGTTTTGGCAACCTTTACTTTCCAACAAATTATAAGATGACAAAATTGGCAGCATGAGGATAGTATCGACATATGAACGTGCTGCTTATCTCCAGACGCTGAAATGCCTAGGGTGTAGGAATGCGTGTCAGAGATGCAGAAAATAGCAACAACAGATCCGTCTGGCAAGTTTTAGGCATTAATGTTTCTCCATTGCTTTCAAACGATGCAGGTTTTTTTCCTCAAACCATCTTCTAATAACAGGTCATTAAAATCCTAAAGGGGAGGCATCCAGCGTAAACAGGGCATTAATTAATTAATCTGTGGATGAAACTTCAAGGTTTCCTAAATGATTAATATAAAAGGGCCCTGGAAGCGATTGAGAGCTGTTTTGTGAAAATACTATGCACTTCAGTATCCTTGTTTTGAACCAGCTTTGTTTTTTCTGTTTTGTTTTTATTGGTATATAAATTATCACTGTTGTGTTTGTTGTTAAGAATCTATTTAAATCTTTTCTTAATTTAGTTTTTATTGGGACACACCAGTTGTAAGTCACAGGGCAAAAAATACTATATAAAAATAATAATTTAACCAGTCAGTTGCATTGATGGCCATTACACTATACATTTTATTACTGGTTGTTAAAACAAGGGAATAAATTGGCTCTCAAAAGTTGTGTAGGTTCCAGGCTTTAAGACAAAAGAAATCAGACCATAATAATTTATTAACACTTTTCCATCAGATATACATATCTTTTTTTTTCTTTTTTTTTTTTGTTGTAAAACCAAACTATAGGATAAAGATAAACCAGGTTATTTAACCAGGTTATAGTACCTTTTATTTATATTTTAACAGATTTATTTTATTTTAGCTGAACTGATCCAGATCAGTCAGATAAGAAGTAAAAAATAGTTTGGCAGTAATTTATCCTGGGATTATTTTCTTATGCTACAAACCTACATTTGACCCATGGCATAAAGATGATCTAAAGAGAAGACTGGAACCAGATGATTTTTCCACGATCATGGTTCATTAAAACAAAACAAAATCACAAGTTTCACAATAAAAGCACATAAACTAACGGGAATCAACCTTAAGTTTGATACAAATTATATAAAATATGGTCTGAATCCACTAAAACGGCGATGGTCCATTGGTGGTCGGTTTCAAAACGGCTTTGTCTGAAGTAAAATTATGTGCTGTAGTTTTTATGTAATCATACTTCAAAAAAAATCTAAATGTTAAAATTCAGATTTGGCAAGAGACATCAAAGAGAACCAAGAACCAGTATTGGTCTGGGAAAGCCTGATGGATGCATCTCCAGGAACAAGTCTTATTACAAGAAAAGCTTGACGTTTTTTAGGCTACATAGTGTATTATATTTGACTGAATATTGAGTTTATTTTTCAATTTCCTCAATTGCATTTACAGACTAACATTTGATGTCATTATGTTAAGCTAGGAGATCTCACAATGGCGTATCCTGGTTTATTTTTGTTTAATTTATAGTTTGCCGTCATTATTTACCTCCTACAAGGTTGGTGAAAGTAGGTTTTCTGTTTGTGGTTCCTAAAAGCAAGGTGTAAACGAACACACCTAACATATAGATTGAATTTTAGATAAAAAAGGAATATATTACAGTGAAATAACTAAATGTTGGCGTTTTTAATCAACAAAACTTCTGAACAAATCTTTACATCACTGTAAATATTTTGCTGTAAATAAAAATAAAAATATGGAAAATGCCATTACATTTATTTTATTAAACAATACATGGTATGAATATGAACACAGAGATTGTGCGGTGTTTTAAGGTTTACATATGTTGAGAATACCACGACTTGCAATGTATAAGAAAAAATTGGCAGCCATTGTTTTTCAATCATTTAGTCTCTGAGGTTATATTTACACACAAAAAACCCAAACAAACAAATAAGGCTCAAGCCTTTATAACAGCCTGAGTTTGCTTTTTCAATGTGATGATAAGTCCTATTGCTGTTATTTTGGATACTAATAAATGTCTGGAGCCGTATTAGTCCGGCTTCACTTCAGGCCTTCTGGCTCCTCCAGACCAGAATGAGTGAGGAGCTCCCCGTCCCAAAGCCCAAACGCAGGAGAAACAGGAGCTGTGAACCGAGCTCTGAGTGTGTGAATGAGTCTGGGCTTCTCGATGTCCACCAGCCCCAGAAACCCAGCATCAAAGTCAAGCAGGATCCCCACTTGGTCTGGGTTTCCCACCAGAGTCACAGGAACTACCTTGCTGTTGGTCATGGCGAACCACTTCCTCTGAGCGTAGCCGAACACCCAGGAGGAGCTGTTGGTTCCCACGCACTCGTCTCTGGACATCAGCGCCTCGGCGACCCCCAAACGAAACTCCTGGGACTTATTGACCGTGACCTCCCAGTAATGTCGTCCGCTGCCAATCTTTGCGTCGCCCAACACAACAGCCCACTCTCGGAAGCGCTCGGGGTCGTCCTGGACTTGGGAGGGGTCCAGGCCCAGCATGCGGTAGATGATGCCGGTGTCTTTCCTGAAGAGGTCAAGGCTGCTGTGGGCCGTACGCTCATCAAGTCTGAACTGAAGGTCTACAGAGAGAGGCACAAAGTCTGATATTAAAAAAGTTTAAACGGTTAGACATTTTTTATGTCTGTGGACACAAATTCAACTTTGTGACGTCAATATATATTTCGACATAAACAAGTGGTTGCTCCACCCGGTTCACTGTCTTCCGACATCTTAAAATTTGGAGCGCGCTGTGTTTTATGTGATCGATTAATCTGGCGTGTCTCGTCATCGTAACAATTTTTTAATCGTAACCACAAAGTTGAATTTGTGTCCACAAACAAGGGCTGAATTTCGTAGTCGTAAAAATTAGAGTTGTATTCATAACACTTTGCACTCACAGCTTTTAGATTCATACTCTCAGACTCACAAATATTTCAGCAGAATTTCTGGTACAACATTATGTTAAAGAACGTTATTGACATATAAATACAAATACGAATGTTAAGAGTTGTGCACACATCTTTTTGACATCCATAGTTTTCACTGTATTAATGAAAATGTAGAGCATCAAGTTTAAGCATTCACTAATTTATTTTTCACATTTTTTCCCCTCATTTTCCTCATAAATGATGATAAAAATTGAATATATTAAAGTGAAATAACTATATGTGTTTGCTTAAAAAACACGAGAATGACTGTTTTTGCTCAACAAAACGTCTAAACAAATCTAATGTTCCCCATGTTAACAAGTTTTGCTGAAAAAAAAAGAAAAAAGAAAACGGTGGACAATGTTATTTATTTTATTAAACAATATGTGGATGAATATGAACAGAGAAGGATTTCTATAGTGTTTTAAAGTGAACATTTGTGAGTTATAGCTAAAAGGACGCAAAACAAGACGCTGCACCCACTAGATCATTTGTTGTATCATTCATAAAAGGATTAAATTTGTATGGTTTTTTTTGTAACACATTTATGGCTGGATGACTGAACATAGTGTAAAGCAAGGCTGCACGACATTATAGTAAATTTACTAGACAAAACTAGTAAATATTGTTATGATCAGGTGCGACACCTACCCGTTTTTTTCTATCCTCTCTTTCCAGTCTGTGCATCTTACTGTATTTGGTTTGCATCCAGGATGAGAGATTTCAGTCCGGGTTGCTAAATAATGCATCCGGATGACAAATGCAAACTCAGAACTCCTAAAACACACTAGTAAACAATTATAGTTATGCATACAATCCTTTGCCATTTGGATATAGTGGCGACTGATATTGAAAGATAGATGTATTTGCGATATATATTGTGCAGCCCTAATTTAAACCACTTTGAAGTGCTCTGGCTCTGGAAGATGTCTTTTAATAATGTAGATGTTTAGACAGGATCCCTTGAGATCGGCACCAACAACAGGAAAACACACAATAAATCAAATAACTCGGTGCTAGAATAATGTGGCCGTTATTCCCCACACGCACAGTTATTCAGCTTTTACAACATCACATCAGGCATTAAGAACATTTCCCAGCGCTTACCGTGACACAGATGGACTGGAGAGCCGGCAGTACGAAGTAATACCCGGATTCTTAACGCAGCTGGGCGATCGTGCACATACCTGAGCAGATCTAAACCTGCCTTTTTTGACAATCAGAGGTTGCATGTGAGCAGAGCGCAGGCACCATCTTCCCACGCTTTCTGTCTTCCCACAACACAAGCTTCCCACTGGCGCCAGAAAAACATCTTATATAACTGCTGATATAACCGAACCTCCGAAAAACATCTCACATAACTACTGATATAAAAAAAACATAAAAACATCTCATATAATTGCTCATATAACCGAACCTTAATATCCCTTGATAATCGTGCAGATTATGCAGATAGTGACATTAAGACATAAAATCAAGATTTAACACTTCAATCTGTTTAAAACCCTAATCAAGCCATTACATTAAAGTATTTGTTGTCATTATTGACACTAGTTGTGCTAAACTTTCAAAGAGGATTACCAACGATACAAAGATCTGATCACTTGTTCTAGACTATAAGTCTGCTTTAAAAGTGTTATTCCTAGTTAATATGCAGCTTCTATGCATGAAGACATTTGCGAAATTACAGTCGGACATCTTTCTGCACGCCAACATTCACTCCATTATCAGCCTCCATGAGTTGGGATCACTTCAATAAGAAACCATACAGTTCAAATTGCAACAACTAAAGTCAAGATTTATTTATTAGATATATCTAAATTCAAGTTGTGACACGTTTTATATCGCAACACAATTTTTTTGGTATTCAACAGCTCAAACACTCAGCTGTTCACTCTGACCTTTGTGTTCCGCATGCAATAATAAAAATAAGAAATAAAAAACTCCTGCAAAACAAAACACTTACTTTTCCCCGTCGTAGCGGAAATAAAGCGCCTCCTCGCAGTAAAACCGACTTCTTGTCTGAGGAAAACCGTCCAGCCTGCCCAGCGGCACAGAGGAGACAGTCTGACGGGCATCGCCATGTTTTTTATTCACATGTTGTTCTTCTTTCTGCCGCTGGTCTGTAGCTGTACTACGCTCTGGCGCCACCTGCAGCCCTGGAGGACAATATTACACCACAACCATCAGCACCATGGACAGCAACCAGCTGGAGGGAAAAAAAACGTGAGTTCTGACAATGTTTATGTAGTATTTCATCAAATGTTCACGTAAAAATTTGATGAAATACTATGATTATTGCAAAAAATCTTTATTTGCAACAAAAAAGATTTTATTTTTCTTTTCAAATTGATCCTAATTTATCTAAAGAAGATAAAATCCCAATGTGATAAATGTCATATAGAACTGAGCTTGCTGTGACGCAAACATGACAATACAATACAATGGATAACGTAGAAAAACTTAAATTAAAAATATTGTAACATTATATTAATTACTATGACATCTGACATTTAAAAGACTTAAATTTTATACTTAATTACTTCTTTTTTTTAAAGCACAAATAACATTTTGAATTTAAGGATACTTTTAACCTACAGTAGTTGAGAAATGCTTAGTCTACAAAAGTAAATTACATAAAGAATAACTAATCAATTTAATAAAAAGCAAATCATTATATAGGGAGTAAATCAAATTAAACATATGTAATAGATTAATAATAAATAAAGGAGGAAAAAAAGTTATCTTTTTAAAAAGCATTTATAGAAACATTTCTTTGAATGTAACTTTAATTATGTTCACATACGTTTGGTAAATAAACAAATTAGCTAGACAAATAAAGGTTATAACTTTATTTACTGGTTTTCATGAAGAGCCCTTACAAAAAATCCTTTAATCTGTCTGTTATTGACATTCACATTGTACCCTCACCTCAAAACATTTGCTCTGCTTACCTTAATTTCAGTAAAACAAATAACAATAATTAGTTTTATGGTGCTGGTAGTAGAAACAGTTTCTTAGAAGCCTTGAACTACCCCCACAAAACTCAATGTTAAAAGTTTAAGTTGTTCTTAATTCTTTGAAAAAAAGCTGTACATGTTTGATCATAATTAAAAAAATCAATCAAAATCAACTACTCTGAAAGCTAATTCATAGAATCGTAAAGATAGTGTGCATCTCCTATTTTGCTCTCCCACTGGAGTCTATTGCAATTCATATGTTTGAAATGTTTACATTCAGTTTTTTGCATTTACTTTAACATTTTAACACTTTTTTAGGCTTAATATTCTTTTTTTTACAGTATGGCTTTTAGATTAGTTAATTTAAATATACCACAATTTTTTCCCCCTAGAAAACAATGGTTCTCTGCTATAAGAAAAGCACTTTCATGAATTATACATCACAGAGCAAGCTCTTTGTGTACTGATACCAAACTTGGCAGGTGATGACGCAACACACTCTTTACCAAAGAAATCGCTTTTCATGCCAGCCACAATTAAACAAATTCTTGTTGTGGAATACTGGTAAATTACAATACAGGAAGTTTTTATGATGAAATGCTTACCACAAAGAGCAGTTCTAATCATAACACATACTAGGTATAGTTAAATCTTATTTACCTATGTCAGGTGATCTGCAATTGGGTCTTTGGATCCCCCACAACAGCTTTTAATAACTGACAAAAAAGGATAAGAAACAAACTAATGAATTTTATCACAGATCTAAAAAAAAGTTTTTTGTGAGATAATTGCATTGAATTTTTACAACAGGATGACATTAAAGATGTTACAGATATTTAACTTGTCATTAAGTTGTAAAGTATTCTTTTCCCACAATTTCTCACAAACGTTCCATAGAGTGAATTTCATCAATCCTATTTTTTTTTAAAGGCATTTCTTGAGTTTAATGCCTAAAAAAGAATCAAAATAGTTGTAAGAAAAATGAAAACAAATTCCTCACCCAAGATGTTGAAAAAAATTATAAATTGTCTTTTTTAAAGAGAATTTTTGCCCCTAAATGAGTTTTAATTAGTTGGACTGAAGGCTAAATAACTTGTTGCTTAGGATTTGTCAGAGCTGTCAGAGCAACACCTACCAGGCCTCTCCCAGTAATTCTGGAGGATCTTGAGGGATTTCCAGGGATTTTTTTATCCAATGCCTGAATCAAACTGAATTACTTTTGAAACAAAATAAAAACCAAACAACTAAATTATTTCCTAAATAACGTACTTACAATTTTACATCTGGCATTGTTTCCATTAAGTACTGATGTTAAATTTTAGAGGCATCCACCTTTTTTTGTTTTATGTTTAATATTTTGTTTTATGTTTAATATTAATGATCAGAAAACAACTTGATAAGGGTCTGTGATCTGACAGCAAACCATGAGAAAAATTATTTGAAATCAAAGATAAATAATGAATACATGACAAAAGGCATTAGTCCTGCAAGTACATGTGTACAAATTATTCCCCTCTTTGCTTAAGTGTTTAGCAGACTAACAGCTTTATCTGGTGCAACTGCATACACTAAATGAAATCAACATTTTTTCAAAGAGAAATTCCCCTACACAATGAAAACAAAACACATAATAGTAAATGTGTTTTAGGTTGTTAAGATAAATGCTTTCCTGCTGTTTTAAGGTTACTGCAGTAACAAAATATTACTTACTGAATAACTTAAACTGGGCCAGCTAAAAAGAGCTGTTTACAAAAACAAGCATTCAGAAATGTTTAGTGTGGCAAACCCTTTAAAAATTAAAGAACAAACACATTTTAAAATCAGTTTCATACTTAACAGAAAGCTGGCCTAAAACAGGAGTGAGTAAATCTCTTTGTCTAGCTGCAGATTTTTGAAACAGCCTCAGATGAGACAACAGAGACGGTGTGATTCTAAAAGACAACAGCTTTTCTTGCTCAGACCAGAAGTTATAAAACTGTGGCACATGCTTTACAGTGTTGTCCTGTTTTTGTAATTCAATCTTAGTTAGATAAATCGAGTATATATATATATATATATATATATATATATATATATATATATATATATATATATATATATATATATATATATATATATATATATAGTTATATATAAAGTTATATATAATTATATTGATTAGTTAACTAGTTTTGTGGTGGGTCTTTTATGACCTGATGCATGAAAGCAGCACAAACCATCACAGTATTACCACAATGTTTGACAGTTATTGTTCTATTTAACTTGTGATGTTTTTTTGTGTTTTTGCCATTAAAACTCAAACTTTAATGCCATTTATGCCACATCTCTTTCTGTTTGGGTAAATCATTAACACTGACCTGAGTTTGCATGAATAGAGTAGTTTTGAACTAAAAAAAGTTTTGTTTAATTGTGTTGTGCTGAAGTTAACTGTAGAAAATAATCAACATCTAAAGCATCATGTATCCTTTCAAATGTTCAGTTTTCACAATTTTTTACTAGATAAATCTCTCACTTATTTGCCTAAAATTAGTCACTTTCTCTTCAGGGCCTTATTTTGTCTTTGTTGTCCTCTTTTCTCTCTTTGTTCACCAGATTTGGCCATTTTGAACCCAACGTTAAACCAAGCAAAACCAGGGAAACCATGGATTCCAGCAAACAGCTGATTTACATATATTAGACAGATACTGCACGGAAGGAAATTAAGAATGCTTTATATTTAACATTCGCGTGCTTTCAGCAAAAACAAATAATAATAAAAAAGTAAATGTAGTTTGAATCATGAGCCTGCTTGTGTTTGAAGCTGGGGATGCAGGCATGTGTGTGGAAGCAATAAAAAGCTGAAGTGACAGGTGAACAGCAGAGGAGCGTTAGTGCGCTCAGACTGACGCGCAGCAGCGGATGAACACGACTGCGCACTACGGCGGAGCCAGTCTCCGCCGTTTAGCCTTCGTTTAACGGGTTACAGCAACTCCCGCCGACTGCTCTGAAGTGACCGGACATATTTCTCTCTGTCTCTGAGCTTAGAGGTTTCCCTTTTCTTTGCTTTTTTTCCCCCATTTTTTTGCTGGCGTGCAGGAATTATCCGCGCTCCGCTGGACTTCTAATATACCAGCGATTCACGACTTCTCTCTTCCCCCTGGGAAACCTGCATCTCTGTGGGGATGGAGCCGGGCTCTGGCAGCTCGGCGATGCTTCTTCTTTCTGTAAAAGGTTGAAATGTTTTGTTTAATCGCAGAGCTGAGTGAGTAATGGCGACAAAACTGCATCAGGTCAAAGCCTGGTCGTCTGCACGCTCGGCAGGGATGATGGCAGAGCTCCTCTCTGCTGAATGAACCTCTACTTTCCACTCCCCCAGTTTTGATCCGATGCATCCAAACAGTCGCGTTTAAACCATGGATCTGAAAGTGGAGACAGAAGACTCGGACTCGAACCAGCCTCCACCCGTAGAAGTTTTTGCGCACAGCTCGACCCTGCACGGAATCTCCCACATCTTCACCTACGAGCGGTTCTGCATCAAGCGCTTCCTTTGGCTCGTCTTCTTCCTGGCCTCGCTGGCTTTCCTGCTCTTCGTGTGCGTGGATCGGATCCACTTCTACCTGGAGTACCCGCACGTCACCAAGCTGGACGAGGTGTCCACGCCGGCCATGGCGTTCCCGGCGGTGACCTTCTGCAACCTGAACGCGTTCCGCTTCAGCTGGCTGACGCGCAACGACCTGTTCTACGTCGGGGAGCTGCTGGCTCTGCTAAACAACAGGTGAGCAACAAGGTTTCACCCCAGCAAGTCTGGGCTCTCAAATTCAAAACTGTATTACCTTTGTTTTTTCCTCTTCTACTATGAATAATAGTCTTACTTTGCATACTGGAGGATGTAATGCTGTCAGCTCCATTTCAAAGTTTTTGTCGCTTTGTAAAGTCAAGCATGCTTAACATTGGGGGTCTTACAGTTGATTTAAGATAATGTAAAAGCAAAACTTATCTTGTAAAGTCTGAATGAGCTTCTATTTTGGAAGGCTGACAGACTCACTTAGCTTAGGTTCATGGAGTTTCATTTTGGAATAGAAAAATCTATTTGGAGTCAGAATATCTCAGTGTGTTATATTCAAAGGCTGTCAAATGTTCAGTTCCCTTGTTTGTAGAGGATATTTTAGCAAGAATCATTCAGTGCTTTTTTAAAATTTTTATTTGTTTAAGTCATCATAATTTCATTTTCATCATGAATTGAAATATTTTTGCAATAAGATTAAACATTGAGACGTTTATAATTAGGAACATCATTCAACTTTATTATGAGAGATCAATATAAGCATAACTTAGTTGCCTGTTTTGTTTGATTATTAGTATGAAATATCTTTATGAAATAACAAATCCTCTATAAAAACTGGAGGCTTTTGTTTGCAAAGTATTTCAAAGCTTTTTTATGAAGACCAACACCTATTTTTAATAAATGGTTTAGTTCCCTCAGGCTTGTTTAATCTCTTTAGACTTTGGTGAGTATCCTGTATTTCATTTTGAAACTTTAGATTTAATGTTACATTCAGAAAACCAATAGAGCCATAATTTCCCTCTAACAGAGCAATTATCCATCTAAGACTTAAACGTTTACTTCTATGTTTAGATATGAGCATAACAAACGATTAGGCAAGTTCATAGATCTCTTTGGATGTGTTACAGTAAGCAAACATTTCTAATTCAGAACTCTAGGCCTATTAAAACACTATTTTTTTATTGGAGAGACTGCAATTATTTGTAAAGCATGTGTGAAAATTGATTTAAAAACGCTTAACTGTAATAGACAGTATATTTAGCATGGTGATCAAAATTTGTGCATTCAATAGCCATTAAAATGGTCGAATTCATGAAAAAAAGACCTTCTAAAGAATGGCTTAATTACTTCAGTCAACAGTTATGTAATAAATCTAACACTTGTAATTTAATTTTAGCGATCCAAACTGTGCCTATTTCTTCCTTGTTGAGTCATTCGCTTGCGTGGAGAATGTGCATCTCAGGCTTGGATTAGGTAAACCATTATAATCAAGAAGCTCCAGCTGTTTTTTGGTGCAGCTGAAGGCTCTGGATACAGGAGCTGGCAGTAACTCTGCAGCTGTATACACAGAGGAGGAGGGCATGCAGGGAGGCTGCTTTGATTCCGAGTGAAATGGCAAATGCCCGGGGCATTTTTGTCATTTACACATTTTGATACCAGGACGTCCAAAATTTTGTGCGAAGCTGCAAAGAAACCAGTCTCATCCATAGTTATATGCACTTGTGGTTTGAACTGCTAAAGGTTCTTAAAAAAGGGTGGTTCTTCTTTTTAATTAATGACATGAAAAATCTTTTTTGTTTTGAAATCCTATCAGGGAAGGAAGAGAGGGAATAAAGATCTCACAGCGGGAGGTGAGAAACTTCTCCTAGCTGTGGAAGCTTTTTGATTTTATGCCCTTTGGGGCTGTAATGTTTTCCAAATGTGAACACAGGCGGCAACAATGAGGTAATTAGTGAGATGCTTTCCTTTACTTAATGCCTCCAGTGTTTTAGGAGAGTGTCAGGAGAAGGTTAGAATTGTAATGTTGAGTGTCAGAATTGAGGCATCGAAAGGTTTTAGAAACAACAACAGTTTAAAGCTCAGAGCTCAGGTAAAGAGAACACTTTGGAAAACAGATTTTGTATTGGTTTCTAGCTAAGATTGTTCCTAAACTTATTGTTTTATTAAAAAACCCAACATGAACATTTAAATGTATGTTCTGATATTCTGTTGCATAAACCAGATATTTATCGACATACTGTATATATATATATATATATATATATATATATATATATAGAGTTTTAGAAGCATCCGTTTCCATGAACTTATTGTTAATATTACCCTGTCATCTGTAAAGATTATTTTGGTTCTGTTGCCAAGGTAAGTAAACCATGCAATGAAACTTTAAGCTGGCAGAAATATAAGAGCTTGTGGTATGAAAATGCATTTATGACTGCTCTCCGGACACGCCTGGTGATCAAAGGCCCCGGTCTGGGAAATGTCTTGTGGCCTGGTATTTAAGTCACAACTACAGCTTGTTCTTCTGGGATTTTAGCTCATGCGGCCCTTTTTGACAGATTTGACTGATTTATAATTAGTGGAGACTCTTCCGTCCAGCTATTTTACAAAATGTCACAAAACATAAATTTATAATCAAAACTGATTAAATGTTCCTGATGATAAATGGCTTATTTTTACTGTCAGACGTCAAGTGCTTTAAAGAGATGTATGAAACTTGACATCTAATGTTGGCAGCTGTTAATTAATTAAAGCATGCTGCTGCATCTCATTTTTATTCACTGACTATGCATGTTGTTACTCCTCTCGAGTTTATTCAAGGCTTAACGCAGTTCTTGGTTTCAAACAGCCATTTATTGTGGAAACGTCTTACAAAGTCCCCAAAAATGCAGTCAGAACTAAAACCAGAGGTAACACAAACCCAAATCAGTTCGCAATAAATGGAGTATTTACATAAATAAAGATACAGATATACAAACCTCATTAGCCGCATAGACTCCAGAGGAATAAAGCTTCATTTATTACGATCCACCTTTTCAGCTTGAATGCCTCATGTAAATTTAAGTGCACCAGCTAATGTTTCCCTGGGCAACACCTGGTCCTGGAACAAAATAAAAAGTCCCCTCCCACATTTAAATGTACATTTAACAGAACCTAATGAGAATCAACACAATTTACTAATATTATCACACATTTCCACTCAATGTTTTATATTAAGTAAACTTTAAATCAAACAACAAAAAACTAAACAAAATAATAAACCAGATGCAGTTGCCTTGACAGCAGCTACACATGTAGTGCTTTAATACCTGCTTTTATTTTTTAAAACTCTGTAGACGATACAGGAATTTATTAAAGGCTTTTCGTTGGTGTCGGTGTTTAGATTAAAATAAAACTGTGCTCTTTGGTGAGCAAATTAAAGTGGTGATTTATGAACAAAACAATGGTGGGAGATCACAGCCAGGGTAAAGTGTGTGAGCAATTTACAGTTACGCCGCTTTCTTTCAGTTCAAGGCGTCGTGCAGATTTCCCCCTGCAGTTCAATTCAATGAAGGTTAATCTCTCAGTACCTTAGAATAATACTGCATGTGTGAGGGGGTCTCAGTCTCAGTTACCCAGCACCCGGCATTCCCAGTTTAGCTTTGAAAAGACGAGCAAGAGGTACAAACAATGACTGGATACACAAATGTTACTGAAACTGCACCACGTGAAATGATGGATATTGGAAAATGTCAAAACTCAGTTAACAAAATCACTGGTTTAGAAAGATGGCGTTAAGAATTTGGTATAAATATATGGATTTGTGGTTTCATGTGACAATAAATGCAACCTATGATGTATATTTTGTCTTGCATGTGTATAAACTTACCTTAAAGACTTAGTGCTCAATACCAAATATTAGTTGTTGAAGATATTGATTAGCTGCTCTTAATTCAAAATGTAAAATATAAAAATAATCACTGTTAAATTAAAAGTGTAATAGAAGAAAAACATAATTAAACCACATTTCTTTACCTATGAATAACTTAAGGCTGAATGAGACTGAATGAGAACAAATTGACAAATGGTTTTGGTGTAATGTTCTTCAGCTAAACAGAAACAAAGCTTAAGACTCATTCTTTTCCTCTTCATGTGACTTTTATGGGAAAACAGAGTATTTTCAGTCAAAGGCTTCTTCAGCTTAGTTGTAAAACAGACCGCTACAGAAGATCTTTTATGCTCACAGCCATCACCATGTACAAAAACTCCTAGCTAAATTAGTTACTCCAACACCATTTAATTTTCCTTTGGGATAAATAAAGTATTTTTGATTTGATTGATTGATTTATATATAATCTTATAATAGAAAAGGCTAATTTTTTTTTAATTATGTTTTTCCCCACAGGTTATGGTGATAGTTTCATAAACGTCCCAATGAAGACTCGAGTGTTTAGAAGCTTTTGTTACTAAATCGGTTAAACAGCTTGAACTAAGACCATTAAGTATTCTTAGGCAATTAAAATGCTGTGTGTTTTAACTTTCTTTAAATTACTTGTTTTTTTTTGTAGCTGAAATATAATTTGACTATAGTATGTATCCTATATCAACTCCAGAAAGCTTAGATTTTCCACTAAAGTAAGATTTTATAGCGTGTTGTGCCGGATGTCGTGATTTTGATGAGTTCACACACACACTGAAAAATATGAAAATAGACACACATTGTGTTTTATATTTTTATTATTACTAGCCTGTAGATAATTATTTTTGCTTGGTTAAAAATAGCAGTCGTTGAAATCCTGCCCTCTTGGTGCTGCAAACCTCCATCTCTGTGTATGAGCCTGGCTCATTACAGGAAATCAGCAATTACAGCAATTATTATCTGGCCAACATCTACATTAACATTGAATTAGTAAACACTGAACATGTTTTGCTGTAACACAGGAATAGAATTTATTTTGTTTGTTTTCTTATCATGTCACAAAAGGAAAGATTTTCAAATTTGCGGTCACACTAATCTCTTTGTTCTTTGTCCAGGTTTTTGTTTTAGCACCTATTATTTGTCCCTTGTGAACAGGCCATGTAAGAAGAGAAACATTTGATTTAAGTAGAGTCTTGTAGAGCCCTGGGTGAGCGGCGCTCACAGAGCTGTCGCCTTCTTTTAGTCGGGGGACACATTAATACAAGGTGTGAACATGTCCAGTGAGTTTGCCAATAACGCGCTGGTTAGCAGTATTCTTCGAGCTGATAATAAACTCAAAGTGGTTCACACTGCACGCACAGATCAGTTCACATTTTTTGCTGGCCCTTTTAATGATTTGGAAAGCCTCATCTCGAGGCGCATCCATCATAAGCGCTGCCTTTACGTGAGGAGGAAAATGCCACATTCAGGAGAGGTGAGAAAAAAAAAGGAAAAATGTCACACTTTATCCTTGACAGGATACAGCTTGAAGTTACAAAAAAATCCTCTGCACAAATGAAAAGCTCCAAAAACCAAAGAGACAAAGCGGAGAAACATCCAGCAGGGGGTGTGGTGAAGGCAGTGTAGAATGGGTATGTGCTTGTGTGTGTCTGTGTAAGTCTGTGAACTGGCATGCCGTGTCCTTGAGTATGTTATCAATCGGCCCATTCTGAACAGTTCCACAGATGTGAAGGGGATGGGAGGGGTGCGGGCAGAGCAGCTTGTTTAAATAACTTCCAGGAGTAGTTGAGGATAGCAGACCGTCAAGGTTGCCCAAAGGGAGATGAATCAGGAAAACAAAGCTTTGTTTGATTTAGGCAGACTCTTGGTTTTCCTTTTGCCTTAAGTCGCTGGCTGGATCTACTCGACCGAGCCTGCCAGTTTGTGGTTCTGCTCACCCAACTTCTCAGTCTGAGTATTGACCTCTCTGCAGATTCCTTCAGACAAGCTACCCGGCGTTCTCCAAACTATTTGCCTATGCCAGGTAACCACATACTCCAAAAAGCAGAAATCCTATTATCAGAAATCCAATCATGTACAAATCTTTTGGAAAGGAGGGTTTCCCTTTACCCTCCCTTCCCATTGAGAAAATGTGATCAATAGCATTGAGAGACCAACTGACCAGATCCATCCATCCATTTTCTGTACACCCTTGTCCCTATTGGGGTTGGGTGGGTCTGCTGGCGCCTATCTCCAGCTTACAACGGGCGAGAGGCAGGGGTACACCCCGGACAGGTCGCCAGTCCATCGCAGGACGCTGACCAGATCCATAATTTCCAATTCGGAGCATATGCAAAGAGAGGTTCCAAAAAAAAAAGAAAGACACAAAAACTCAGAGCTGAAGCAGGGAAATTAAGGGGAGGACAGGAGACAGAGAAAAAGTGTCTGCCTTCACTGAGAGCAAAGAAAAAAAAATCAAAGATCAGTCTCTGTAATCCTCAATCTTGTAAAATGTAATGGAATATACTATGCTGTATTACTTACTTGTATTAATAAGTTGTATATAATAAATAGATATATCCCCAAATTTTCTTAGATTTTTATCATTCTATCATTTTGTTGTTTTCTATGAAACAAGCTAAAAGCAGAGGGAACCCTCCATTGTAAATTATAAACTATTACTCATATGAACTTAGTTCAACTATCATAGGTCTAAATTCAAACCACATAAAGGCAGCAATAGCTTCTAGTTGCCGAGCCCATTGGACCAATTAGGCTGGAGAGACACTTTTAGTTCAGAATAAGCACACAAACACAGTCTCACATCATTTCTACCCCCAGCTCTGTGCTCCAGCCCTTTCAATTGGGATTAACACAGTGGACTCTTTTGTTGCCAAGTATCAGCTTAAATTTGATGAGGCCGAAATTCAAAGACTTCTTTAGTAATTAGACAGTTGGGAGCTAAATTATGCTTGGCAACCGCTTGTTTTGGGTTCATGCTCAATAAAACTCACTAGTGTCTCTAGAGTATGGTTCTGAAGATGTGATTTTGTTAGTTGTCAATAAAAGGGGATGAAATGTCAAAGAGAGCTGAAGTTTTCAATTCAGTTTATTTAAACAGCATCAATTTATAACACATGTTGTCTCAAGGCACTTCACAAGAAAATAATTATATTCCAGTCAAACATTTATTACACTTTTGGTTTATTGTTCAAATCAGTTCTAAATGTTTTCCATCTAAGGAAACCCAGCAGATTGCATCAAGTCACTGACTTGCAGCATTCACCTCTCCTGGACCAGCATGCAGAGACGTTAGACAATATCTTCCAATTTACAGCAATACCGACCATTCAAGTAGCGACAGTGAAGAGAAAAAGAAAGCCCGAACACACAATAAGTAGAGGAAACTGATATAGATCTAACAAAGTTAATAGCAGGAGATGGAGATGATTTGCTGGCACCACCACCAGCCGATGTCCCCCTCCAGGCAGGTGTCACTGCTGTGAGACCGTCAGACCAGGCATAGCTTCTATGACAAGAGAAACACAGATACAAAACTGAAAGTTAACAGTTGATATAGCTGCAATTAGAGCTGATTGAACAATAGAATAGGAAAGTAGCAGAGTGAGGAAAAGTGATCAGATTGTCCCCCACAGGCTGAGGATAACCTAACAATTCAGAGTAAGACATGAGAGTAGTACTGAAAGGGAGAACCTTCATTTAGGACTGAATTTTATGCCAGCTTTATTAGACTGTCCTCTCTACCAATTCATATTTACAAGTTTTTAAGCGCAACCCCAAACCTGAACAGGATGTCTGCCTCAAGACTAAAGCTTGAAGCTGGTTCCACAGGAGAGGAGCCTGATAACTGAGAGATCTGCCTCCCATTCTATTTTAGTGAATCTGGATACCCACCAGTAAACCTGCAGTCTGAAAGCGAAGTGCTCTGATTGAGTTTGATTGTTGATTGCTTCATATGTCAGAAGTAAAGCTAAAATACAGGAGGCATGATCCCTGTTTTCAATTTTCATCAGCACTTTTGCATTTTATTTTTATTTTGCGTCCATTATTTTCATGTTCTCTCAGTGCACTTATTGGCCTCACGTTGCTCCTGCATGCCATGTGATTTTATTACAGAGGTTAAAAGACTGGGTGGGAATCACGGGTATGGCTCTAAACTGGTTCAAGTCCTACCTTGAGGACAGGTGTTACTTTATTCAAATTGGGAACTGCGTCTCCGACCGAATGGGTGTGACCTGTGGGGTTCCCCAGGGGTCGATCCTGGGACCCCTTTTATTCAATCTGTAAATGCTTCCATTGGGGCAGCTAATACGCAACCATGATGTGTCCTACCACAACTATGCTGATGACACTCAGATCTACGTGTCGCTGACAGCAGGAGAACATGGGCCTGTTGATTTATTGTGTCACTGTACTGAACAGATCAGTCTGTGGATGCAGAACAACTTCCTCCAGTTAAACTCAGACAAAACTGAAATCATTGTCT
>JAVLVB010000779.1:4804298-4824696 GCA_032876305.1 Orestias chungarensis | reverse complement strand
CTGCTGATGCCCAGAGTCAGGACCAAACAAGGGGAGGCTTCATTCCAGTTTTATGCTCCTAAAATCTGGAACAGTCTTCCTGAAGAGGTTAGACAGGCTTCAACTCTGCTGTTGTTTAAATCCAGGCTGAAAACAGCCTTATTTAACTGTGCATATAGCAACTGAGTACTATTACTATTATTATTATTTCATTTTTATTATATTTCTTTTAAATTCAAAACTGATTTTATTGTTTCATTTTCTGATCTTTTTTCTTATGTAAAGCACTTTGAATTGTCTTGTACACGAAAATGTGCTATACAAATAAACTTGCCTTGCCTTGCCTTGCCTTGCTAAAAAGTCTTGTTCCTGTTATACCTCCAGCTGAACAGTTGTGCTGATATTTACTGATGATTTCATCACTGGCAAATAAATAAAAATTTCCTTTACCATACCCCGACCTTTAATAACTCAGTCATGCTCGGTTTTGAAGGTGTTGTTCGGGTGAATCATGCACATTAAAGTTTATAAATGCCTCTCGGCTAAGCATACAGACAGACAAAATTTAGGAGCCACCAGTGAAACCCAAACACATCTCTTGCTCTGGTCCAGATAGGTGAGACCTGAGTTAAAAAAACTGTTTATAGCCCAGAGCTGCTGCTGTCAGTGATTGGATGACTGGGTTTATGGTTCTTTGTCTGAACTTTATTATGGAACGTTCAATAAAGTGTTCCACTCTGATAATGCCCGTCCATTTGAGAGGCAGCGATATGCCACAGGAAAACCATCGTGTTGAGTTTTATAGTTAGATTTCTGTCCCCTTTTGATTTGTCCTGGGGTATCATTTTAAGCTCCAGCTGACCAGAGACAAAGTTCACCGATTTGAAAACTTGGGAACTTTCTGGAACAGTGCAAAAAAAAAGTAAAAAATGTTCAGGGAAAGTATATTGAGGTTGACTTTTTGTTCACAAGGAGATGACTGTTCTATTTCAGGGATCCTGCAGACTCATTAGTCCATGCTAAATTAAAAAGCATTAAATTTGCTTGTAAAATGAAAGGGAACATCTCTCTCTCTCTCTCTTCAGGTATGAGATCAGGGATGTACACCTTGTGGAGGAGAACGTGCTGGAGAGCCTGAAGCTCAAAACCGATTTCCAGAATTTCAAGCCACGACCTTTTAACATGCGGGAATTCTACGGCCGCACCGGTCACGACATTAACGACATGCTGCTGGCCTGCCACTTCCACGGCACAGAGTGCAGAGCGGAGCACTTCAAAGTGGTGAGTTTTTTTTAAATTGTTTTTCTCAGGAGATTTCGTTGTGCCAGCTGTAGGCCTTCAGCACTGATGGCCAAGAGTCAGGGGCATCAGCGGCTGCCAGTAAATATTTGGAAGCAAAATTGCAAATATTAGAGCCAAGGTTTCCTCTTTTGTGAGGTGTTCAATGCTGGAGAGCATTTAAAATTCACAAAAAGGGGATTTTCTTTTTCACGTACACAGTAGATTTTTGGCCACTTTGTTCGCGCTCTTTAGCTTTTCGCACAATGTTCACATCCAACCGAAGCCCACGCATGTGGCTGGTCATTTGAGACCAGCTAAAAAAAAAGGGGGGGGGGAGAAAACAGGACAGTTTTAAGCTTTCCTGTTTTGCTGGCTTTTTATGTGTAAATCAGAGGTTGCTTAAGACTTTTGCATTTCCTATCTTAAAAAAATGATAATAATGGTATTTAGTTGTATTTGTTTTCTTTTTTTTAATAAATATTGAATAAGCTGAACAGATAACCTGCACTGTTCCATAAAACATCAAACATATAAACACATGTGATATATAACAGATTAACATGTAAAAAAAAACGGAAAAAAAAAACATAAACACTTAACTGTGGCCCCAGTAACTTCGTACAAATAATTCCAGTTAACAATTTATCCTAAATTATAAACTATTCAACTGCTGTGGCGTGAATTCTCACAGAAATCTCACAACTTCTGCTGGTCCACATGAACCTCAATTGTACGTAACACATTTTTAAAGTTGATTTGGAGGTTGACTTAGAGCTTTGCTGCCGCACTGGAGATTCGAAGGGTCCAGAATAGGGTAAGACTCTCTGAAGGAGGGGTTTCCTGATCCTGCAAGCCCTTGCTTCAGCAGTAGGAAATCGTATCGCAGGAACTCCTGCAGACACACTTCAAGGTCTCCTGTCCCTAAGTATTCAGTGCTGTCAGGATCCGGATAGCGAGATACATTTAGTTTAGAGTCCAGGTCAGAGATGACAACCAGATATAATTTCTTTTTTAGTTATTATTATTGATTAATTTAGTTACTTAAGGCAAGTTGCTTGTGCTTAAAGTTGAAAATGTCTGCACCAAGTGCCCAGGTGTGTGAATTGAAGTCTGCCAAAATGATGGATGGCCTTGAGATTTTTCTTTTGCTGTTTAAAAAAACATGACCAAAAACAGAAAGTGTTGTGTTAACGTAAAACCCTTGTGTAGATGCTTTTCAGATCCTGATTGCTTAGAGGGTATTAGATATAGTTTTAGCAAGATTTAATGAAAGTATAACTGTTGGCAAAATAATCAATAACTTAAAAAACAATCAATAACAAAATAATCAATAACTCAAAAACGCTGAAAAGGGCTGCACTGTACCCACAGTCTGGTGAAAGGTTTTCAACCCCTGATGAACATCATGAATGCTATTTTAATCTTAAAATTATAATTGTTTTCTTTTGAAATGTTACTTTTTAAAGGGTCAAAGTAGTTCACAACTATCTAATTTAATCGATTTTCGTGAAAAAAAATCAGGAAACCTAAAAGTTTTATTGAACCCTTTCTTTTATCTCTAAAGTATAAAATGACTAACATTTGGAGTGAGGTCTTTTACATATTTGCACCTTGATAGCATGTTTTTTGTATTAATTAAGCCTGTGAATGTTTCATTAACTTGGCAGAACTGTAAGAAATCATTTAAAACATTTTTGGATGTTGATTCTTAGGTTGCTTTGAAGTAAAGCTGAAGAGTCTGGACGTTGTTCTTCTTTATATTCGGCTTATTCTGTGCTACCCATCAGTGCCACTTTCAGTGAAATCACTTCGGAACATGATACTATCTCCATTGTACTTGAAACTTTGTGTGGTGTTTTTAGGTTTGACTGCCTAATCATCTTCTCCATCTTCAACATCCTGCTTTTCTTGCAGCCAATAAACTTTATCTTTTTCTGCCTTTACTTATTGAACTGTTAATGTGTCGATCCACACTTCTTTTTTGCACCTATAATTTCTGTCTTAACTCTCTTATTTTTCTATTTAATGTAATTAGTGGAGGATTGCAGCCTTGGTGGTCCCTAAACATCCAAACTAGACCCCTGTCAAATGATTTTCTGTAGAATGTAACTGTAAATTATTTGAAGAAAATTTAATTGATGATTGCAAACGTTTTCATATCGTACGTTTACTTTTATCACATCAATACAGTCAGACGTCTCACTTTTCTGATTCTGGCTATAACCCAAAGAGCCAAAATTTAAAAAACAAATTGCATCAACTGTAATATTACACAGTTTTCACTATGTGGATAGATATTATGGTATATTTGACGTTTGAGCTATTAAAATATCCATGTAAGTGTTTTTAGGGGGATCTGAAGTAATAACTGATTTCAACTATTGTGTGTGTATTGCTGTAATTCCTATAATAAAACATTGTGCCAACAAATGTAATATTGGAATCTGCAGTTGTTTGAAAAAAGTAGAAATTCACTTTCTAAACTAGTTAAAATCTAAACGTCTCCTTTATTGGATCTTCGTTGACAGGTAATAGAGTCTAACCAGTCAGTCTTTGCTAACTTCTTCATGTAGGCTTAGAGAAATCCTTTATTATGTTAACTTTTGTATCATTTCATATTGTGGAAATGGTTTATTGAAGACTGATCAGAGTGTTTCATACGTTAAAATATAGGTCTGTGATAACAATGATGTTCTGGCTGTAAAAACTCTGTCAGGATTCATAGGAAACCAATATGGTGGACAAGCTCTGATGATAGCTGATGTGTACATATTAATAACATCTGCCCATGTAAACATTTCTTTACTATTGGTGGAGTTTGTAAGTGTGCTAGGAAAATCCACAAAGTCATCATAAGTATTAACCTGGGTTGCTTAGTTTTTCAAAGAAATTCAAACCAGGCATGGTTATTTACTATGGGCTAGGTTTAATATTTAATAGGTCTACCATAAAATCATAATGACATGAACGTCTATTGTTCTCAACAAAAGAGAAAGTTTGTTAAAGTTGTTAAACACCAGCTTTACCAGTGCTTTAACTTCTGTAACGCCACAGTTTCCCCACCTAAATACTGATTTAAAACACCGCAAACACCTTAATTTTTTTGGCTGAGTATTTTGATTGTCAAAAACGACCAGCCTATATTGAAAGAGGTTAAAGACAAACACAAGATTAAGCTTATGCTGTGTGAATATTATAGGCTGTATTTGGTTATACAAAAGCAGACAGCACACTGTGAAACTTAATTACATTAAATCTACACGCAGGTACTGTGTTATTTATTCAATTTCTTGACGGGTTTATATTCAAAAGCGTGTAACCTTCAAAAGTACCCACGCCCACTGATGATTTTAAAAGCATTTCAACTCATTACAGCCACTTACCTGATTGTATTTTATTGGTATTGTACATAAATAGACCAACACTATCGACGCTCCATTAACTGTTCTCCCTGCCGGTTTTCCCTGTAAGGTCTTCTTATTTTATTAAAGCACTCTGTTAAACCACAGTTTTCTGTGATATCTAACCTCAAACAAAGCAGTGTGCCTTTTCTCCTTATTAAGAGATCTACTGTACTCTACCTTTTTTGGTCTTTCAAATAAAACTTTAATAAAATAGACTGAAGCGTGTGGTTTACTTATTGTTTTATGGGGGGTAAGAAATTTATATATATTTTTTTCCCTAGATACAGGCATATAAATTCTAATAATTTACATATGTCTTTACATCTGGTGGCAAAAAACCTTTGTAATAAAGAAATGTTCAGGTGTCGTTGTAATTTCTGATTAAATCCATTAATATTGAGTGTTTTTTGGCTTTATGCAAGCTTAAGGATGGTCCTTGATACACCCACAATACCCACTAACCTAACAAAGAGAAAGCCTTATGTAAGGTTCTTAATGAGGCTTGTGATTTTCAAATTTGAAGTAATAAAGTTTTATAAGCAGTGGCCACCCTTTAACTTGTCCTCATGTTGCACCATAACAAAGCCTCTAATGAGTTTGTCTTCTCCTGAAGTCAGAACGGTAAACTAATTTCCACCAATCGGTCCGTTTTAGCTGTTCGAGGAAGCTTGAGGTTTTGTGGTGCTTTGATAATGCCAGAGCAGAGCAGCGTGTCTCCTTAACCCGAACATTGCATCACTTCTTTGCACCAGTGGACACGTCTTTTCCAACATTTAGTTCTGCCTCGGTTCTTTCAGATGCGAACATATGAAATGCGGAGACATGAACACACGAAAGATGAGGCGTGTCTGTGATTCTTGCTAAAGCATCTCGCTGATCTCAACTTGTTTCATCTAAATCGAAGGGAATGATGGCTTGTGTAGTTGGATCAGTCTAAGATCGACTGTCCCATTCCCCTTGTTTTTAATTTCATCATATGTAATAGAGGCTACAAAAAGGTTGGACAAAATTATTTTATGCAAGAACAGAGTGACAGTAGAAAGGTGCTTGGCCCCTGGAGAGTTGTAAGGTCTTGATTTCTTTTTTCTCATCATCCTTTTCTAATCTACATCACATCACGCCCACCAAACTGTAAAATGCACTTCCTTTGAAGGCTGCCTTTGATGCGAGGCATTGTTAATCTTTACGGCTTTCCACGGCAATGTGCCTGATGAATAAAGAAAGAACCATATCCCAACTGACTGATCTTTGTGAAAAGATCAAACCAAGAAATGAGGTCGATAACAGCCTGCCTCATATTGTTTGTTGTAAGAGCGGAAAAATCAGCTCCCGAATTAATTAACAGGATCCGTTCTGTTATAAATAGTTAAGATAAATCATGTGGAAAACAAAAAAAGGACCTCTACAAAATACCTCAACAGAGTGAATAAACTCTCTTTGATATATAAAAAAGTGTTCATTTGTGATATTTTAGCTAGTGTTTAGTTCCTAAACAAAAATAAATTATACCATTATTGTTTTGATATTTTCGTCGGGGGGTTCTAACCTGAGATTAATTGAAATCCGATTGGATGTTTTCCCTTTAATGAGTGCACAAAAACCTGAGCCAAAGCCAAATTTGACAAACTATCAATCATTAATATGTTAGAAAGTTCTTGTTGGCTTGGACCGAAAAGAGTGCTCGGCTGTAACACTCACAAGTGTGACGTGATAACGGGACTGATAATTAGAGAGCGTTGGAAGCTGTGTTGAACGCTTTTCCTTTTGCTTCAAGACAGAATCGGGCTTGTCAGAACAGACATTACCTGCGGTAAGTTTTCAATTTCATCCTCTGCTCAGTAAGAGTGTAGTAGGTAGTTTGACAAGATAATGTGCGTTGTTATAACACACAAGCCAAATAACTTATGCAATAAAGTGGACAGCATGATGTGATTTATATATTGTCTAAAAAAATAGACTGGTCCTTACAAAACCAGTGATACCTCCGTGAACTTGAATGTTTTGTTAAATTATTATTTAACTGTGCTGTCTCTCTGTAGTTCTTTGACAGTTTTCTTTGCTCGGTTTAAGTGGTCATTTAGGTCTTTATCGGTTTGCAGTTGTGCAACACATTTTATATTTTCAAAGCCCTGTGAGATGGTGAAACCTTGGGCCACTCATAACCTTTCCCTTCCTTAAACCTCTCACCAATACCAATTTGCATTAAGAGTGAATTTATCATATGTTTGTGAGTGCAGTAAAAGCAAACATTGTCTTCTCTTTTGTGTATTTAGTTTAAAATGAAAAGCAAAAACTAACCTCTAAAGATACATAAAGTTATTGTTTTACCTGTAAATTCAATTTTAAGAGACAAAAGGTTGAACTTTCTTTTACTCTATTATTTACTAATTAACTTATTAACACATTTAGAAAGATCAGAAGTAAAATTATGTCTGTCCATTATTTAGACTGTCCCTTCTGATTCCGTTTCTTTTTCCCAAATCTTAATAGTACAGGACCGGTGGGCGGACACATTTGACTTGCTTGTTCAATAAATGAAAAGATGTGCTTAAGTGAAAACATTTTTAAAGGTAAGAGCAATCATAGTCATTTGTAAAGTCCTTTTGCTCTCAGCTGCTCCCTGCGGACCCGATAAATGCTTTGGCAGATGCAGCAGAGTTATCAGAAGCCCCCAGCGCTCCTCCTGAGCTCCTCCGCGTTTGAGGAGAATCAACATGGCTAATTGGACTCTGAGGTATTTCTGGTGTTGACAGCAAACTGTGCTCATTTTACAACCCACTCACCAGTGTACTCCAGCAAAGGGGAACCGAGTCAGAGTCACACTTTTACAAGACCTCCTCTTGGTCTAATGCTTGTACCTTTTTTTGTTTGTCAAGAAATCTGACAGCTCTACCCCCGGGAATAGATGTGCGTTTTTTTGCGAGCTCCCACCATGCCACGGTTGTGACAGTTGCCTTCTAATTTCTTTACTCTGATTGCAGCTGTCATGTCTCAAATAAGAAACATTTGGAGATGCTGCAGACAAAATCTATGACATGTCAAAAAGAAAAAAAGAATGAGACAGCCTAGAGTTTTTTTATTTCATGACTTTAGATTATGTATGTTTAGAAGTCCTGACTCAAAATTAGACATGCAAAACATTAACAATCATTCAGCCTTCTTTAAATTCTTGATATTTTGTGTAAAAGCTTAAAAGTCTGAAAGTAAATGCTGATTAGTCATCTCAGAGATGTAGGCAGGAGTTTTAGTGATGACAGAAATCGGATGTTTGGCAATGGATAGCTTAGATCAAAGTTAAAAACTTGGCTTACCATCTGATTGTAAGGAGAAAAATGTCTTAGTTATTGCATTTTAATGCCTGACTTTTACAGCGTAGGTATTAAGCTGTGTCCTCACAGCCTAATGACCTTTGACCAAAATAAATCAAGCTCTAAGATGCTTTATATTTAGTTTTCTAAGAAAATATGTCGTTTAGTACCAATTATTAGTTTCAACATTGGGAGTTTTCCAACTGAACGGCTTTGTCTTAAGGATTTTTTTATTCACTCCTTAACTTCTGGGGAGCTCATTTTTACATTTTCTCGCTATGAACTAACCCAGTTTCAATGTAGAGCAAATCAAGTCTCTGAAAAATATTCAGCAGTAAGTGCCTGCTCTGCGCTGACGGCACAATTGGATTTCAGCGGCACTGAAAGTTTTATTGGGTCGTAGGATTGCTGCTGTACAGTAGACACAGTGTCTAATTAATTATTTGACTGCTGAAGAGTTTACGTACTGATCAGGTTGAATTTCCAAGGAGGAGCAAGCCTCCAAGGGACAATGAGCTCAGATTTCTCTGACAGCTTTAGCAATCTGAGGAGCCAGATCAGAGTTTCACATTTCAACCTGTAAAAAACATTCTCAAGGCTTTTATCTCCTTGGGGTTTTTAAGGCCTGAGGGCGACAGATGTGGAGCACAGCCACCACCCACATTCATTCCACATTAGCAGCTTTGGGTAACAACTGTTCTTCGCACTCTTCATGTGTCCTGAGTGATAAAACGTGTGCCAGCTTTTGGTGATAGTTTTCATCCTGGTTTGCCTTTCCTCTCTGCCAAAAGTTTTCTGCATTTACCCTTCATCGGTGTTCCTGCACACCCAACATCCTCCGTCATGCTCATTATGCTTTCATCTCTCGTCCTTTTTTCCTCTCCCTTCCTCCGCTACATCACTTCTTTGCCCTCCTCTTTGTTTTCTTGGCTCACATCATACCCTCCTTTGACTTCCCAAGTCACGAGCCAAAAATAGACACGCTAAACATTAGGATGAACGGAATTGGATAACAAACAGGAAATTAAATTTCCTCCTGCAGTCATCAGTGGCACAGTGACGAACTTATGAACACATTGTGAGATTAATATTTCCCCCACGGTGCTCAGGAAACGTATTTACTGCTGACCGACTCCAAACACTGATTGCTACCACATTACCCAGGTCTGCAGGTAAATGCTCAGCACAAATAATGGAGGGCAACGCTTTATGTAGGTGCTGTCTGTTTATACAGCGACTGTACAGCGCAGGTATTTTCAAATATGATATTAAACACCTCACCAGCCTCTAATCTGCCGATATCAATTCGAAACAGTAATTAATCAGACAATTATTTTATCTAAGTTTGTCTCTATGTCTCAGATTTGTTATTTAGATTAATTTCCCCAATAATTATATTTCTAGTCCCTCAGTTTAAAACCTAAACATGGGAAAGTGTTGTTTGTGAACCCTAGTGATGTTAATGTTTTTTGCTGAAAGAAAAAAAACAAAAAAAACAATGCCAGAACCTTTCAAGATTAAAATCTGGAGAGATATTAAAAGCTTTTCATGTAAAATTAGGTCAGGTAAATATTTCTCCCAATTAATTTATAACATTTGATTTAATAATGACAAATATATGAAAGTATCTGAAAGACATGTTGGTCCCACTTTTGTTTGAGCATCTCACACTCTGATTTCAGGATAGATCTGTGCTTCTGCCCTGGGATGCTCTATTTTCCTGATGTTGAGATGGGAGAAAACCCTTTTTTTTCACTGAGACATCTTAAACCAGGGAAGAAGGACACTGGAGCTGAAAATAGCATGGGGCTGGCTGCACTACTGTGCACATGATTTATTTATTCAGAGGATTAGTGCAGGTGACTTAAGGGCCCGGTTCTGTGTGAACTGGTGGCAGACATGCAAAGCCCACCTGGTACGGAGACTGGCTGTTTGAGGAGGAGGAAGCTGAGAAGGAATGATTCTGCAGTTCAGACTGTGGAGCTTTCCTGCATTCGAGTGAACAAAAATCCGCCTGAGCATATATTTTTAAAAGTCTCGGTTTGATGCAGGCTTGTCAGCATCCGTAATAGGTATATTTAGTCGGGCGCTAAAATTACTGCCGTTGTGTTTGCTTATTTTCTCGAGAGCAAATTTAGAAGTGAACTCAAATGCACGATGCGTGAAAAAAAAAGCTAAATGATAGCTTGTTCAAATGTAAGACCTTCCTTCTGGCCAAACAAGAAAACACAGAGTAAATCAAAAATTTAAATCCAAAATCAAAACTAAAGTACATGAATGCCGACTAGGAGCAGGAATAAAGTGAAGAACTTAACAAGAAAATCACTGAGATTTTTATAGAGGCATATTGTATGCATCACTTCATCCTCTGTCTATGACCCAAAAAAGGTTACCCAATCCCTTGAAGGCACAGGAAGAACCTATGCAAAAAAAAGCATTATTGAAAACATTTATTTTATCTTCTGGTTCTATTAAGTGATATTTCTGCAGAATATTTTAGAGTGTCAGCAGCATGGAACAAGTTGGTATATGGCATTTTTCTTCACCTCTTCCTGTCCCATACTATAGAGTTGAGATGTAAGACAGCAGGGAGCTAACACGCAGAGACGTGAAGAAAAATAGGTGTCCTAAATAAATCTAAAAGAGAAGGACAGAGAGGCCCAGGAGGAGCAAGATGTACCCTTGTCACCTTTTACTTAAACCTGATCTCATGACTCTCACATCATAAGAAGCATGTAAAAAATAATAGGAAGACAAAAAAGGATAGTTCTAGACACTGTGTGGATAGATATAAGTTTTACAGAAGTCCTTAAGCTGCTATGACACTTCAATAATATCAAATTTTAAAGAATAATAATTTATCTCTTGCAAACACTCCTCAAAATAAAAGACTTAAAAGGTTGTCATAACTAAACAATCAACGTATCTATTTTTCAAGTCAATTTCTCTCCTCTCTTGCCTGTCTTTGTTGGGAGAAGAAACAAACATAGTAAAAACTAAAGAAATGAAGCATAGTAGGAAATACCTCAACCTTAGCCGAACAAATGCCTTCAAGCAGTTGTGATGAATTGCAATGATTCTTTTACATTCCTGTGGAGGGATTTTTGCTTAGGTTATTTCCTTCCTGTGTAACCAACATCAGCCACCATCAGGCCCAGAACAGATGGTCAGGCATTTTCCTTCAGGATTTTCTGGTGATAAACAGTGTTTCCATAAAGTATAGTCATCTAGTTCCTGCAGGAGCTAAGCTGCTCAACACCATATGGGGGCGAAACATAAAAAATCCCCCATTTTTGCTATCCCCCAATATATACAGTCTATTATGCACTGTCTTGGTGCTTTTGGTCCTCTTGGGAAGGTAATCCACTATTTTAATAATTTACCCTCGTAAAAAAATGTGTTTGTAAATCTTTTCAGAAGTATAGATGATTCTGACTTTGTTTCTGTTTAGATTAGGGCATGATGTTTTGATTTTGCTATCTTGTGGTCTACTTTATGTTGAGTGATAGGTTCTATTTGAATGTTATCCTAATTCCACAGGTCAGAAAATAATCAGATCTTGGTTTGGCTCCTAAGTTTCCCCCTTTAAAACTTGGTTGACAAATGTTATGTTCATGTTTCATTTGCACAGCAAATACATTTTCAGTTGGTACCATGTTGGTATGGATAATGTTGACTTTCCATAAATAATGTAGCATTTTTTGTCGCTGAGTTTTATGTTTACATTAAGTTCTATTTCTTGAGATTTCAACTAGCTGAAATATCTGAAAGATATACTTTAAACAGGCATCATTTCGCCTTCGAAACAGCAAAGATTGGTTGGTAAATGGTGGATGTATAAATGCACAGGAAAATGACCAGGGTCTTTCCCAACTCTTGTTCAATGTAGGTTCGGCTGCGGGTTCTACACCCAACACTCAACAGCATTCAGAGGCTTTGTATTTATATACGCAACAGTGATTTAGTTTAATGTCCAATAACAGTTAAACTACAAACGTTCGATCCTTATTGCAAAGTAAAATCTGATAAAATTTAAAAGCTTTACTTTTATTTGAATGAAAATTATTTATTTGAAGAAAACTGTGCCAGTGCAGCCATCACATAACTAAGAACATATCTCACTTTAGAGTTATTACAAAAGTTCTTCCACCAAAGGAGATTTGTGGGAAATAAAAATGAAACGACTAAACAACCATAATTCAATCATTAAAAATGTAACAAATTAGATTTATTTTACCTTCTTTTTTCAATGTGATGATGGTAGAACGAACCTCAGCAACAAGCAGATGGACATTAAACAAGAGATTTCCTTATGCACGTGAAAATAAACTGCAATTCTTAGGGCATCTGTATAGTTAAAGCAGGTTATTGAGTGAGATGGCTACACACAAACAAACACACACACAGCAGCCATGCTCAGTCATCCTGCATTATCAGTAAACACCTACTTTAAACACAGTTGATTGATAGCAGACAGGAAACAAACCTGTAAACAATCAAATGATCCTGCCACAGTACAAACAGGAGCCGGCAGAGAGACACAGGAGCTGAAAGAAGCAGCTTGGCATTTTCAAACAAATCCTGCCTTCATTCATGGATTTTCAGTTTGTTTAAAGTACACAGGAGCAGTGGGCAGACAGACAAGGGGGGGTGGGTGCCTCTGTGTGTAACAAGGTCACAGAAATGGACGCAGGGCACGGCAAAGTGAGAAAGGACAGAAGGGAGCAGCTGCATTGACAGGTGAGGAGGTAGCGGGTACGAAACGCGCCACAGCCAAAGGGCTGGGGATGAGGCAAGGGCAAAAGGACGAAGGAGAAGGAACTGATGGGAAATATTAAGAATTTAAAAAAAGCTGGAGGCCTGTTGTTTCCAGACCAAAATAGTTTTATGAGAAGAGTTGGAAGAAGGAACACTATTAGTGTGTCTAACACTAACATGGTCCTAATGAATATTTATTATTCAAAAAAAATTCTCCCTCATTTAAAACACTTTTATTGCTGTTGGTTCTTTTTAACAAATTATTTTGTCAAAAAGAGGAACATTACATATTATAGACCAAATCTGTTCTTAATAAAAAATATACACTTTCTGAACAATATGCCAATATCTTCATTTCACCTGTTGTCTATAATCATTGGGTGAACAATGAGGATACAGCTGGGCACATCTGTGTTATTATAATGTATATTTATATTCTTAAAATATATATATTTTATATACAAATTGAATATAAAAAATATCCATGCCCTTGATAAATTTGTATGTTTTTGTGGTAAAGTTGTGGATGCCCTTTAATATTCAGTATTGTTTGCTTAGTCTTCTGGATCGCAAAAGTTTCAAACTCTACTGATTAAAGGTTTCTAAATCGTTCATATGGTTATTACATGATTTCGGGAAATGATTCTGAAATAATCTGAAACTGCAGTTTTACTTCAGGTGAAGCCATTGCTTTGTTAGTCTGGATGTATGCCCTGATTTTAATGATTGAAATATCGTTTTAACTTTTTAGTATATTTATTTATTTGTTGGATGTCAAGGGTTTATAAATTTTAACTATGTGCTACAGAAATTTTTTGTTTGTGTAATTTATTTATGACGCTATGCTACCTTTGTCAAGAAATGTAAATAAGAAGGTGGTGGGGAGTTTTTTTATTTTTATTTTTAGCAAGTGGGCCTATAAGTTGCTACACACATAAACACATAAGCATGTAGCTAACCACAGATAAAATTAAAACAGTGGCCCGAGGCACAACAAGTAAAACTGCAGCCCTCCGGGAGAAAGCCCCGGAGACTGATTAGTATTTCCTGGATGTGCCAATGCACTTTCTTTTCTTATCAACCTCAGAGTGGCATTTCCACTGCAATTACCAAGCTAATCAGTTAACCAGCAATGGCTCCAGTTTTGCTCGAAGCCAGAGTTCAGGCAACATTTCCCTCTGTTGTTTTTCTTTTTTTTTTTATTGGTTTAAGGCTGATTTCCCTTCTACTCGCTTCAACGCAAACCTGTCTGTTTGTGCTGCATCTTTGATTATTTTTGGATGTTGGCATTGTTGGAGAATGAATTTTCTTAGAAAACATTTTAGGGTTATGACATTTTGTATTTGCATCTCTAAACCCGTTGCAGACTGAAAAGACAGAAGCTGGAAAAAAAGACATTTGGATGGTGACAGGGGAAAAAACGAGAAACCATTAAGCAGTAAAAACTAAAATGTCGCTGTTAACTTTTTAGAAAGCCTCTTCTTCGCTACCCTGAAAGAAGGTATTCATTGGGTGAAGGTTTTTAAGGCTCACCCCACTGAAATTACTGTAATAACATTTAAATGCCATTTTTTATTTGGATTTCCACGTTTGGATCCCATTACAATGTTCATGCTCAGGTTTTTTTTACGAACTGGCCTTCCCATTTCCTTAAGACTATTGTAATCAGTGTTAACATTACATCAGTGTCTTGCTTATGCATCAAGTGAAATTGATTGCCTAAGGCGACAAACTCAACACTGACAAAGCTCCTATATCTGAACTCCCCCACAGCTCGGCTGAGCAATTTAACTTTCAGGAAACAGCTATCATTTACGGCCCACATTCATGCTGTTCTGGCTCACAGTGTGCAGCCTTTTGCAGTGAAAAAAAATAAAAATACTTAAAGATGGAATGTGCTGTGTTGAATTTAGTAGTTAAGGTGATAAATGTTTCCTTTGGGGATTTTGGAAGAGCAAATCTGATACCGATGGCCAAGTTTCTAGCAGGATTCCTGAGCAGCTTTAAAAGCCTAGAAAAGTATATTTTGCTTAGATCTTTTTTTTAGTTTATGTGAAAACAGGAGTTTTCAAACTTTATTCCATAATCTTCCGGATAAAATCAGAGTTTTGACAGAAAAATGTACATTAATCTATTTCAGCTTTGTTTTAAGTACCAAACAGATCATAATGCATAACTACTACTGTATTTTCTTTCAGATGACAGAAGAAGAGTAAATGGCTCTTTTAACAGACAGCTGAATTGAATGCCAACCGCAGGACTGAGCTGTCTCATTAGAAAAAGGCAAGAGATGGTTAAAACTCAAATACCTTTTGTGCTCATTGATCAGAACATGAAGAACCCTTGAAACCTGAGTGTGAAAAAGTAATAGAGATAGTACATTGAGGAGGAACCCTATGAAAGCTACTGTCGTTTGTTTTTTTTGTGTTCCCAAATATCTTGGCATTTCTCAAAGAGGATTTAAGGACACACCAAGTTAATATGAGTGATTGCAAGTATACAGAGATAAAGTGGATATTTTTCTAGTACAGAGGTATTCCATCTCTTTTATTCTTTGGTCAAGAGTAATTTGTTCCCAACTATGTTGTTGCTACATTCCTGTGAAAGAGAATATTAAGCTTTGTTAATGTATACTACACTCCAGTTTAACAACATTGTTTTGGTGTATGCCTAAAACGTCTGCTGGAAATACAGCTTTTATACTTCATGAATTTGAGTCACAGTGAGAAAATTTATGTTTCAGACAATCTGAACCAATAGAAATTCACTTAACTTTCCATGTCACCTGCTTGAGTGTTTGAATTCAGCTTTAGTTTGTGAACACTTAAAGCAACCCTATTTTTATACTAGTTCATTATTAATAAATAAACAATAACGACATGACCAAAACTAGACAGTGACTTGAAGGTATACCTTCTCTTGAAGGAGGTAAACAACTTTAAATTCCACACTCTCGATCCCAATAGACCTGCACTATTTAGAGCTGGGGAGCAGACAGCAGGACATGGCAGAACTTTTGTTTCAAAAAAAAAAATTTTATTTCTGCCTTTCAAGACCAATATAACACTTTTTTTTTATTCTCTTTTTATTCAGAAAGGCATATCTCAATCACCAATAGCATTACACATTTACATTAACTCTCACAGAACAATTCTACAGAGATCAAAGCAATAACACAAAGATACCGAACTGGGGAGCACACCTTTAACAATAAAACAAAACAAAAACAAAAGGGAGCGGAGGTTCAAAACAAACCAAAGTTTAGTTAGTGAAATCCGATCTGATTGGTTTCACATACTCTGTCCATTTAATCCAGATCTTAATAAACCTTTCCTTCTCAACTTTGAGGGAAAAGGAGATTTTCTCCGTAACATAAATCTCGTACACTATTTCAATCCATTCATCGATGGTGGCCATTTCGTAGTGACACATTTCTTACTAGCTGCCAATAACATGGTCAACTGTTTTTTGTCTTTTATGTTCCATGTTTCAAACATTATATCACCCAAAAACAAAGTTTCACATTGCTATGGAATGTTCACATTGAATATATTCTTAATGTTTGTGGATCTCTTCCCAGTTAATGGTTTTATTACTTGGCAGTCCCAAAAAATATGGAAGTGGTTGGCTTCATTTGACCCACAGAGTCTCCAACAAGCATCCCCGTTGCCCAGGTGGCGTTTTTAAATTTGGTGTGATGAAAAATCTTGTGATATTTTTCCTGCAGAACTCCCGGCAAGTGTCCATTGTAGACCAGCTTTCCTGTGTAATTATTATCTTTATTTCTGTTTCCCATTTCCTTCTTATGTATTCTGGATTCTCTTGTTTAGATAATTGTATGGCTTTATATAATTTTGAAATAACCTTGTTGCAAGATCTGGACTTAGTTAATGAAAGGAATGCTTCCATGAACCCTGACTCATGTTTTCCTATTGCGTCTTTAACATTTTTTTATAATAATCTCTCACTTGTAGGTACCTGAAGAAATCCTTTCTCCCTTAACCATATTTCTTCTGTAGGGCTGCGAAACTCTTGAATGTCCCCTTTTGGACAAAAAATTGGTAGGCAGTTAAACCGTTTGTGGTACATGTCTTGAATATGCCGTTGGTTTTATTCGCCGTGAAGTCTGAGACATAGGCACAACATCTCATAATTTTAGATTTATCATTTAATCTGCACTTTTTGATTACTTCCTGCCAGGACTTCAAAAAGCTGCCAGTTAAAGAGTCCTCCGGGATCTCCTGTTGCTCTTGTAGTTTATGGTCATTTAGTAAAGCTTGTATTGGAATTCCTTTTATCATTGTTCCTTCTCTTTCTTTCCATGCTGCGTTATAAATCGGCAAGCACAGGCAGACTAAAGCCCTCAATTGAGCTGCATGGTAGTAGTCTTGTAAGTAGGGAAGGCCCATTCCCCCCTTCTATTTTCTTAATTGCAACATCTTAAATTTAATTCTGGCCCTTTTCCCTTGCCAAACATACCGCACTATCAATTTGTCCCAATCTAAGTACTGTTTAGGTGGTATTTTAACTGGTAAACATTGAAAAAACGTATAACATCCGCTGAAGAATATTCATTATGATTGAGTTTAAACTTAAAAAGGGAATTACGTTCCATCTTTCTATATCAGTTTTTATCTTTGAATTTAGTGGGCCATAATTGATATTATATAGCCTTGTGAGGTCCCTAGGTAATGAGACACCCAAATAATTAATGGACTCAGCGTCCCACTTCCAATTGTACGTGGTTCTAATTAAAGGTGGGGGTTCGTAAAGAAATGTTAATGCTTGGGTTTTGTTAATATTAATTTTATAACCGGAAACTAGACCAAATTCTTCAAGCAATTTCATCAATTTTGGGAGTGTCTGAGTAGGCTGTGTTATATTTATCAATAGGTCGTCCGCAAAGATGAAAAATCTGTTCCCCAGATGCCATTGTTACCCCCTTTATTTCTGCGTTCTGCCTAATTAGCTGACTCATTGGTCCTACAAACAAGGCGAAGGGGAGTGGCGATGCGCAGCACCCCAGTCTCGTCCATCTTTCCAAAGTAAATGAATTAGTTAAGCTTCCATTGATTTTGATTCTAGCTTTTGGTTTGTTATATAGTGCTGTAAACGTGTCAACTATATTTATATGGAAGCCAAATTTTAAAAGTACTTTGTATAAGAATGACCAACTCACTGAGTCAAATGCTTTCTCCGCGTCCAAACCTAATATCAGCGACCCCAGTTTTTGATGTGTGATATGTCTTATAACATGCAGTGTTTTCCTAATGTTATCTTGGGTCTGTCTTTGTTTAACAAAGCCGATCTGGTCCTCGCGTATTAATACAGGTAATATCAATTCTATTCGTCTGGATAATATGGAAGTGAATAGTTTATAGTAACTATTTAGGACACTTACAGGACGGTAGTTCAAACACTCTAATTTGTCTTTCCCCTCCTTAGGTGTGACCGAAATGATTGCCTCCCTCAATGAGGGGGGAATGTTTTTGTTCTCCAGAATCCAGTTAAATGTTTTTAATAATGTTGGACTTAGGTGTTCGTCCATTGTTTTGTACCATTCTGTAGGAAAACCATCTGTCCCTGGAGATTTTCCCCCTTTTACTTGGGCCAAAAAAGCATTGATCTGGTTGTCATCACTTATCTGTGGTTCTGAATATAATATTTTTTGAAACATTGTTGTATTTTTTCCGTGCTTGTTTCTACTACATTTGTTTCGAAGTTTCTTATTCTACATATAGTTCTATCCGCTTGTTGCTTTCTTAACCTATACGATAGAAGTTTAAGTGATTTCCCAGTTTTTTTCTGAATTTCATGATTATGTAATTTCTCTATGTCCTGTTTTAATTCTTTAATCTTACATTTGATTTTGTCTGTGAGAGAATTAGCATGTTCTGTCTGTAGTTTCTTCTAGTCTTCTAACTGTTTAAGTCTTTGTTCTCTAATTTTCTTCTCATATGAGGAGATGGCTATTATTTTGCCCCTCAACACTGCTTTTAATTAATCCCAGAGAATGGGTGGGGTCACTTCTTCATTATCGTTACATTCCAGATACAGTTTAATTTCGTTTTCAATTTATCTTTAATAATTGGGTTATTTAGAATGTTTGAGTTCAGTCTCCAGAGAGTGGATTTCTTGTTATTATTCAGATGGACTGACATGTAGACTGGCCCATGGTCTATTTCACACTTACTCACCCTGAAAAGGTCTTCTTTGCGCATAAAAAAGTAGTCGATGCGTGAATAAACATTGTGAGCATACGAGTAATTAAAGTAGTCTCGGCAGGTTGGGTTTATCTCTCTCCATACGTCCACAACCTCCTCTTCACGCAACCAGGTATTTAATCTTCAGCTAATGTTTTTTTGCATGAGATTTCCCATTTGATGAGTCAATTTTGGGATTTAATCTGATGTTAAAATCTCCGCCGCATATTAAAATTCCTTGACTTTTAGCTGTCTTTAAATCGATCATGCGTTTATAAAAGGGTCAGTCACTACCCGGCAGCACATACACGTTAAGAAGACTTATCAGAGTACCTTCTATTTTCCCTGTAACCATAACAAACCTGCCTTCCCTATCCACATATTCTAATTTGCATTGGATTTTAGGATCTCCAATCCTCTCCGCCTTCCCGATGCATGTAAAGAAAAGTATATATGTTTGCGGTGCTTGTCACGGTGTAGCCTCTCCTCCGCAGGTCCTCCGATGCCTCCTCTAACGTCTCGTAGGTTTTGGTTCCGTCTTCGTGTCTCACGCACAGCCTGGCAGGGAAGAGGGTCTGGAACTGAACTTTACTTTCCTTAAGCCTTTTCGAATCTCTGTGAATTCTCTTCTTCTCTGGAGTATTAGCGGTGGATAATCATGATCCAAGGTTATGTGGTTCTCCTGCCAGGTAAACCCCTTTTCCATCCTTGCCTTGCGGAGTAATGTCTGTTTTGTTTTAAAACTTGACTATAATGGAGCGTGGCGGCGCATCCCTCGGCGGCTACGGTCCCACCGACCGGTGAACCCTTTCAATCTGCAGGTCAGGCATATCCTGCGTTAGCCCGAGACCTTCCCGGAGTAAATTTTCGACAAATGAGACCATCGTGCTCGATTCCTTTTCGGATCCTTCTGGCATCCCATAGATCCTTATGTTCTCACGTCTAGAGCGGCTTTCCAGGTCTAGCAACTTGTCCTCCAGCTTGGTGTGCAGTTTCAGCATAGCCGTAGTGACATCTTCTACGTTTTGGATCCTTTCTTCTGCTTTCTCAATTCGCCCTTCTGCCTCGTCCAGTCTGGTATTTGCCTTTACAATTTCTTCTCTTATTGTCTCAAATTTTTCTTTGTTTTCTTGGCGAAACCCTCGTATTTCTTGCTGAATCATTTCTAAGTCGGCAATTTCTCCGCACTTCATCTGTTGCTTGTTAGCTCAACCGTGTTAGCTGCTAATTGTAGCTGCGCTCTTGTCTTTCTTTCCCACCTGTCTTCGGACGACGTTTGTTGCTCAAATTGGTGTTATTGCTTTTTATCCCCTATCACTTTACTTTTTGTTAAATAATTTCTTTGGTTTCTATGGGGATATTTAGAAAGTTTCTCTGGTTCTACCGGGAGCTCCCTTGTTATGCGGCCATCATGGTGGTGTTCCGACCGGAAATCCCCAATATAACACATTTTCAACATGCCAAC
>JAVLVB010000779.1:4781742-4794706 GCA_032876305.1 Orestias chungarensis | reverse complement strand
TGATGTGATGACAAATAAAATTCCTTGATTCCTTGATTCCTTGATTGAAATTCTGATTAACCAATAAATAGACCTTGCAGACAGGAGGAGTGTTATCACAATATATAAAAATCATTGAGACACCTGAAGTCTGCATTAAACATATTTTGAGACTAGCACCAACTTTAAAAGGGGTGAACAATCAGTCAATGGGCTTTTTGTATTGTTTATATATATATATATATATATATATATATATATATATATATATATATATATATATATATATATATATATATATATATATATATATATATATATATATATATATATATATATATATATATATATATATATATATATATATATATATATATAAAGGGTCTGTTGTTCCTGTTTTAGCCACTGCTTCAGCTTGGGGGAGACTCCCCCCAAGAGACTGCTGTTTATCCATCACTACAATGTCTGGCATGTTCACCACAACCATTTTGTTGTTTGGATCTGGAAGTCCCACAGGATGTTAGCTCAGTCATTCTCCACCACCTTTGGGGGTGTGTCCCACTTTGATCTTGGACAGTGGCTCTGATACTCACTAGTCCCCTGCCTCCTTCCTTGTTGCTCGTGTAAAGTCTCAGGGTGCTGGATTGGGGGTGGAATCCTTCATGCATGTTTAGTAGCTCAGAGTCTTCACATCTGTGGTCTGCATCTCCTCCTTTGGCCAGCTTATGAGGAGTTGCTGTTTATTGCCTGGATCTATTTCTTGCCATTGAGCTGGCTTCTCAGTTCTTGTATTTGGCTGTGGCTCCTTTCCTTGTGGCTTCATCGAAGTTGCCAGTTGCTTGTGGTATTCCCAGGTACTTGTAACTGTCCTCGATGTCTGTTATTGTTCCTTCTTGGAGTATCTCTTTAGGCGTCTGGCCAAGGTTTGGGCCTTTTGTTTGGCAGCCTCAAGGGCCATACAAAGGGTATCTGGTTGTACCTCTTGGGTACTGGTGTTTTCATCGCACCTCTCTGAAGCTGTGACAATTGGCTCACTTCCCTCCTTTTTGCCTAGATTTTAGCCTCTAAAAGTCTTTTCCATGGCAGATATTGGATTTCATGGTTGCTCTGACGAATCTCAAGGATCACTGATGCAGAGGTCACCAACCGAGCACATTGGTTTCAGTGATGGTGGTGGTAGGGATTGTTCTTAAAAGCATGCATCGGTGGTGAATGTGGCTGTAGTGTAAAGCACTTTGAGTTGTCAGTTTGATTACAAAAGCGCTATATAAGTGCTGCATTCACATTTTGAATGAGACTTTCTGCTTGGTAGTTTACTAAGCCGTTGAATCCGGCCTCTGGGCTGCCTGGTGATCATTCGGACTACTATATATATATATATATATATATATATATATATATATATATACACAACAGTTAGTTCCGACCGAGCAATCTGATTGGACGAGAGACTTTCCATGGGTGCTGATATTCACCGATAACAGCACTGGGACTGTTCACAGGTGTATCACTCCGCTACACCAGAATTCTAACGGTTAATTAACGTTCATCTGTTTTTAATATCAATAGCATCGCAAAGATGGATATATATCAAAAAGTAACATTTGATCTTAATTACGAATGGTCATCAGATTCAGAGGAGGATCAAAAGGATCTCAGAGAGCAAATCAGGTGTGCTGATGTGGCATCAGCTGACCTCGACAAATTGGAGAAGAGCCGAAAGGAACCTAACACAGTAAGGCAGACAAATTGGGCATTGAACTCTCTTCTGTCATGGCTAAAAGTAAAAAATGTCGAGATTGACTTCAAAACAGTTAAGAAGACTGAGCTGAACACAGTGTTGAGGCAGTTTTATGGCTCTATCAGGACAATGAAAGGGTAGTTGTACAGTATCAATAGCTATCTTGGACTTCGGGCTGAATTAAACTGTTATGTTAAGGAACCTCCAGTTAACCCATCGTGGAATATAATGCAGGACGCTCAGTTTATCACAGCAAACAACGTTTTCAAAGGAGTCCTCAAAGAGATAAGAAGGGCAGGTCTTAAAATATTCCACAGCGCTGAGTCCTGACAAACCCGAAAGGTTTGTTGAACAAAGTCTGGTATGACATCCAGTAACACTTTGGACGCAGGGGCAAAGAGGGGAATCGGAACCTTAAACCAGACTCATTCATCCTCAAATATGATGACAGTGGAGCAAAATATTTCAGCGTGTCTTTCAATGAAGAGACAAAGAACCATAAAGACCCACTGGAGAGAGACAGAGAAAACCAGAGGGGCGCAATGTATGAGGAGCGAGGAGATGCTCTCTGTCAAATATAATAATATGTTGCAGAACATACATATCTAAACAGAACTCGTTACACAGGCATGACACCTCGCTAAAATTTACTGGGGACCATCTACGGAGAGCCTGAAAAGAGGGAGGAACGTGCTGTCTGATCAAGATATCAACACATCAGAAATAAGACTCATGCCACTAAAGCGTCTTTCTGTCGATTCGTATTTCGGTGTCTGCACAATAAACAGAAGCATTCAGATTAATGTAATTGATACAAAGTAGCTTAAGCGCAGAAAATGTTACCGTTCGTTGCCTGGCAACAGCCTTGTCGAGGAACTATTTGTCTTTGCGGAGCCAACAGATCATCAAATTAACAAATAAATCACAATCTTTTGTGGTGTAATATCGCTAACCAATAAAATGTGTTGGTAGAACTGTTGTATAAAAGCAATATCACACTCGAGGTTGTGCTATATCAGTGAATATCGGCATGTGTGAATGTCTGCGACAGGATCACACCAGTGCGGATATTCACAGATATAGCACTTCTTCTCGTGGCAGTCATTATGGGAACCATTAGCATTTGAAGACAGACAAACGAGTTCCAGTTTGTGAAAGTGGGCTGCAGATATGGGGAACAAAAGGAAGATTGCATAATAAAATGTTAGAAGAAGTGGAAAGCTGCTGCCAACGTGTGCTAAAGATAATATTTATACAATTAAAACTGTCAGGTTGGTCAGAAAAAGTGAGAACACAGTGGTTGGGATATAAATGGTCATATTTGGATGTGTGGAGGGAAAAAAAACATGGGTGTAAAAAGAGGAAGTGAATGACAGCTGCTACCTTTTTAAAAACTCTGCTCTTTGTCACACTGACACAAGAAAAGGGAAGGCTCTTTAACATCTGTTTTAAATTATTTACTGAGAAAATGATCCATTTAATAAAAAGCAGCATTACTGTCTTTAATGCCAACTTCATAATGGATTACTCTGATGAAATATTATTTCTAGTTATATTTAAAAAACCTAGCCCTACTACAAAGCAGATTTAACTTAATTGAGTTCTCCTTGAGAAGTGGCTTTATTAACCTAAACATTGAAGATTACACAGAGAAATCGCAACAACAGCAACTAGGGTTTGTCTTGGAAGCGTGAAGTTGCCAGCTCTAACCACACTATGTCTGTGTAAGTCATTGCGACCTTGGACCTGGCCTGCTAGTTGTAGTCAGAAGACGCAGTTGTGCCAGTTTTATGGCAGAGTCACTTCTGTCAGTCTTCCCAGGGGCTATAGTGTATCTCACCACCATCAATATGTGAATGGATGTAAAAATGGATGAATGACTGATTTAAAACACTTTAGTCATTGAACTTGCTAAACTCCCATACAAATTTAATTTAAACATTAACTTCTGCTACTGTGAGGTTACATAAACATTTCATGACTCTTTTATGAAACAAAAAAATGTTTTTAGTATTTGTTACACTGATAGAGCCATACTATAGTTGAAGCAGCGATGTGGTTTCTGGATGTAACAAACTCAGCTTGAAGCTATGACAGCATCATAAAAGCAATTTGAATATTTTTGTTGTGAAGCTTTTACTTTAAAACCTCTAATACAATGCATATTGCATTAGTCTTTTAATATAAATCCACTTTACTCACTAAAATGTTTTTTCCAACATGGTACCAAGTTATCTGTAGGCATAAAACCTATTGAAAGTAGATTCAAAAGCCAAATCACACAACATCAGGAGCTTTTAAAGGGGTGGCTCATAGCACCTTTCTCAGATTTTGTCATTTTACAATCACAGACTTTAGTGTGTTTTGGGGGGTATTCTGGAACTACCTCAGAAGGAAGATGGGGACAGCTTAATGCTGTGGCTATGCTATTCTTCAGCAAAGAAAATGAAGCTGGTTAGAACTGATGCTAATATTAAGGATACTAATAAACGCTTGGTCATGGAAGAAAACCTATTAGAGGCTGGAAAAACACCAAAGACTGCGGTGAAGGTTCATCTTCCAGTCTCACGAAAGAGTTCAACTTTCACAGATGTTCTCTATCCTATCTAGCATTTAAATGTTTAAAGAAATGAAAAACGTCCTGTATTTACTTGAGTTAACGTGTTGCAACCCATTAGTGATGATTAGACTGTTTATAGTGCATTATATTTCATTATCATTCACGTTTGTTATCTAGAGAGATATATCCAAGTGCAGCACAAAACACCTTGCAGGTACGAGTCTTGTCTGCAGCATGTGAATGAGTGAAACACCCAGATGATCACAGCAAAGGTTTAGTAGCAAATATACATACTCCAGCTCCATCTGTCTACTTCTTTAGCAGCTTGGCAATATTTAGGTGCACAGGGGGAGAGGACCTACATCCCAGCATGCTCTTGGATGCCCTCAGGACTCTGTTTGCTTTGAGTAACCATGAGGCAGCTGATCATTGAAACACGTAGCTTCAAAGAACCTGTAGTTTGGAGGGAAAAAAGGGGGAAAACAATAGTCGAAATCTTCATATATTATTCAAAATTGCTGGGAGTTCAGATATATAGCAATATTAAGATTCTTTGGATGTTGCTGTTGAATGCAGGGAGAATACCAGTGAAAGCCGTTTCAGCATATAAGGATGAGTCAGTTGAGGTTGTACAGAAGGGAATATACAACAGGCAGTCAGTCCTATACTTTTATTTTATTTTTTTATTTTTTTTCTCCTTAAAACAGCACATCCAGCTCTCAGCAATATTGACACTCTTTTTGTCGCACTGCTCTGACTATTAGAGATGTGTTTTTTAGCACATCTTAACGTATTTGTTGTCTGGAGCCTTGCAATGTGTGCCATGCATTTTTGGGTAAAGCTTTCTCTCTGATTTGTGCTGCACAAAGGCACTCACCAAGTCATTTGATTGCATTATTTATTTTGTTTTTATATTATTTCCTTTTTTTTAAAATGTCATCATTTTGAGTGATGCCTCTCATTCGTTTCTTATTAGATTTGAACTGTTACTCCAGACTATATGGAAGACTGTAGTGCTTCTTTTTTTGTCTTTATTCTGTTTTATTTACACAGAGAATTAAGAAATACACACACAGTTGTTCTGTTACATGCTTATGCTGAAGAATCCATGTGTGTTTAATAAGAGTTACGACAACCTTCTCTATAAACAAGGAGGAACAGACCAAACCCTTAGATTTCACCTCTACTAGCTGTCTGGTTTGTCCAATATTATGCTCCATCCATCTTTCCATTAGCTTCCAACCAGCTTCCTTGGTCCTGCTGCACAAAATCATCTCTAGGCACGATGCACCCAGCAGGTTTCATGGTTGAAATGTTGTGTGTTTAGATTAATATACAAGGTTACATTTGTTTTACCCTTTATGCTTAAAAGGTTCACCTTTGGTGCATTCGGTTTTGAGCACCTTTTTTGCTTTCAGAATGACAAGTGTGGAAAAGTTATTTTTATTTTGTCTGAGTGGTTGGAGACTGGTTCCTTACTGGGTCTCAAATCTTTGCTTCCAGCAGTATGTCAGCTGTGCTTTAAATGCAGTACAGAAGGTCATCCTGACCCACACTTCCCTCGGTGCATTACAGGAGAGGAATTTCAAAGATGCCTCATTGATACACCCTCTTTTAGGAAAAGAAAAACTGCGGTTCATACCCTGAAACTTTCAACTTGTTAAACACAAAAAACGTCAAAAATCTGTTTAATGCTGAATACAAAACAGCACACTGGCTTGAGGGGAACCTCGTATCCTTATTTTAATGTTATGATACTGTAGTTCAAAGAAAAAGAAATGATTGGAAAAGGCTGAAGCATAAATTAGACAGAAAAGTGGAATCCATATTTTCACACACATATTGTTTCTATTTTAATAAATGGATGTTCACATGTGCACACTCTTTATCTGGACGCTCACTCACTTCCCTTATGAATCCCCAGGTGCCTCAGCAGTCACGTTCATCAGTTACACAGAATGAAACAAATTGTTGCTTAGTTATTACTCGGCCCAAAAGATTTGCAAATAATTCAGTCACAGAGCTTGTTTGTTATACGCTTTCCTCAAACGGTTTTGCCAACGCTCATGTGAAATAGTGGTGAGCCAACAAATAAACCTCCCATGATCCAAAAAATGAAAAAATAAATAAAATAATGTCAGGGTGGAAGATCTCGTTATTGTCCATGTCAACCAAACACTGTTGGTACAAAATAAGCAACAATCTAAAAGCCTTGCCAGCAGCAATTTTGAATTATTGCACAAGTTGGGCATGAAGTAAGGCTCAAATTTCAAGAAACAACATGAATCAAAATGAGCTAATGACAGACTACCCCTAAAGTAATGCCCCCTTCAGTTATTAAAACTTTCCAAACCATAATGTAGGTAATACAGTTTCATTCTCAGTTGATTCAAACCAACTGAAATGTGTGTTGACTGTGAGAAGACAGAGAAAAGTTCAATTCTCTGCAGGTTTTACGAGCCGCTAGAGATTTCTTCTTGAATATTTCTAATTTCTTACTGCCAAATAAAAATGCTTCTCTGCAGACAGATTATAAATAACACACCAATTGGTGCACTACATGATAATAAGGAAACTTAAATATTTCATTAGTTTACCGTTTTATAAGGTAAGTGAAAAAGGTAAATGGAAAATATCTAAATGGTTTAAATCAGTTGAACTAGTTGTTAGAAACATTATCAGTAATAAAGGTGATAAAAACATATTTATTTCTGTTCTATTCATTAAAACCCCAAAATGTCTGCCACATCAACATCTATCAAACAAGCAAATTTTTTTTTTTAAAGTTAAATTTAATATATGTATCATATTAAGTGTTTATTGGCTGTTCTATCAGACATCTGACTTTGAAGTACATGTATTAATCACAATTTTCATTAACCCCATATATGCATATTGTGTGTGGATTCAAGCAAAAACCAAATTACAAACTGGGAACAAGAATGGACATACTAAGATTTAACCCTCCTGTTATGTTCATTTGTGGGGAACAGCGATCATGTTTAGTCAGCCAAAGATGTCCTAAACAAAAAAAATCCTAACAATCAGTGGGAATACTTTGTAACTGTATTACTAAGTATTTTATTAATATTTATAGCAATGGTGTTCCTTACCTCTAACAAGTAATGGTTTAATCAGGGTAAGTCACTTTATTTTCATAAAAGAAATACATGTTTCAACTTTTTCTAGTGTTCCGCTACTATTACTTTGAAATAATAACATATAAAACCAAATAGTTTTACATACATTGCATTTTTTTTGTACTATACACCCAAAAAGAAGAGGATTCCTCTCCTGGTTCTCCCTCCCCATGGATGCATTGGCTGGAGCATTTGGCAGGTGCAAGAAGATATGCAAATAGCAAAACTGGGGGGTTACAAAAGTAAGAGTGGGACGAAGAGCAAAAAAATAATATATGTAAGGAATGTAAAGTGGACGGTAGTGGAAACCAACTGTGGGAGTCAGTGGAGAATAAAGAAACAGGAGAGCTTAAATACACTGAGGGAGAATGGGACGTGAGAAACCAGAGGAACTAATCAAAGGTGAGTGATGCAGCTGAGCAGAGAGCAGGCAGAGGTAAATGAGGCTGAGGTAAACCTGAAAAGGGAGCAAAACAGCGGACTGCGTAAGAGGTAAACAAAGAGTGGCAAAATGAAAAGAGGCTACTCTGGTGAGTAATGTCTAGGGCTGCCAACCGTCCCTTGAAAAACAGAATCGTCCCGTGTTTAGAAGTAAAAGCACCTGTTCCATATTGAGTGGAAAAGGGAAGCACTTTGTCCCGTGTTAAGGTGAGAGACAAAAAAATAGTCAGTAAAAAGATAATAGAAAATTAATAACAGGGCACATTAGATAGAACATTTACAGTAAACTTGTTCCCGGGCCCTGTCCTGGGTTGTGACTAATGAGCTGACAACATATTCACACACGAGACGATCCAGAATACGCTCATCCCATTGGTCAAGCCAAGAGTCACTCACGGAAAAGAGCAACGGAGAAGCACTGAGGCGAACCCAATGAAAGGAGACACTACTGAAAAGAAATGATTCAAAAACACAAACACTGACATTAAATTAACAGAAAGACCTAATAAAGGTAGAATGATACGCAAAGAACAACACTTAAAGAACAAAAAGAGAAGCATAAAGGAAAATAAAATATCTAAAAGTGCCAAAGATTACAACACATATCTATTAAATGCTTTTGAACTAATCTAACATAATATTCTAATGTTGTCAATAGCTGTAAGCTAAATATATAATTAACAGAGGTGAATTAATAAGCTGATTTAATGAAGGGTTAGGGATTGCGTAGAAGGATTTTCTTGAGTGAAACACAAACCTTAAAAAGAACAGGAGTAGCTCTTCGCTTCAGCCTCTGGGACCAACTAATATGGATTTATACAGAATTAAAGTGCTGATCATAAAATTCGTAGACAACGCTGCCGTGGTCAGGCTCATTATAGAAGGGATGGAGCGTAGAAAACATTAAAAAAAGGGGCAAAGTGGGGTTTAACTAACAATCCAACGATAACCAAGGAGGTTATCATAGATTGTTGATGGACCAGAGAGGAACGTGTCACTTATACCAATATGACTCAACCAACATCAGAAGAGAATTATATCCTTCAGACTTCAACATGGCTACGCCCTAGAGATCTGAACCTAAACCTGTGATAAAAAAGACCCAGTGGTGACTGCCTGTCTTTCTTCAAACTACAACAAAAGATTAAGGTGTCCATTTATCACCTGATAATACAGGGTATGCTCAGGTTACTGAATCGTGATGTATTACCGTACGGCCTCTACAGCAGACAGAAAGGTCTTACTGAGGGGCATCAATAGTGTGTAAAGGTCTAAGGATGGCTGGCCTTTACAGCTAAAAGAAACTGCAACTCCAAAACACAGCATACATCATATTTCAAACAAAATTACCAACTTTATGATTCTATATAGCTGATATCATAAATGCATCTCATTCAGTACATCCAAAAATATGCTGCATTCATAAAAGTAATTAAAAAAACATGTAATTTTTTCAATTTTCTCTAACATTATCTCCTTTATTTTATAACAAATGTTTATAAATACATTTAAAAATGAATATTTCTTATGTGAAAGGGGAAAGGGAAATCTGATTTCCGTCAGTTTCCTAAAGCGCGTGTGCTGTGGATGTTTTCTGTGATGTTTCCGTGGTCGCCCGCTGTCCTTTTGTCTCTGACAGCGCACAGCGGGGAGGCCTCGTCTGCTGTCAACAGTAAACACAGAGACTCCTTTCCTCCTGCTGGCTCAGGCGCATAAGCAAACACGCATAAATGGAGGCGAATGAAAAAGAATTGATTGTTTAAAACACTACACACAACAAAAAACACAGGAGTGCCTCCTCTCTCCATAAGGTCTCGCAGTGAAACTATTCATCTTCTCGCAGTGAAATCCTTTTTTTGTATTTTTTTTAAATAGTGCGAACATTTGTTTAAACAAAACTTTAATGTCACAATATGTCAAGCTCTATTATGATTTAGTTTACATTCTACGCAAAGTGCAAGAGTCTTTTTTACTTATTTGTTAGGTTTTTGTAGAAACCCTTTATAACTTCAAAAATATTTTTTTTATATTTATTGACAAATTTGTATTTATTTTCTGCTAAAATAGCGAGTACATTTATAGGAAGTGTAGATCTGTAAAAAGCATGATGTTCTCTCCCTTTTTTATTTACTAATGAATAACACATGATGAAATATGTTCTTTGGAAATCTGAGTTATTTTTTCCCCAACCATACACAGCTTAATTATTGTCATAGCTGCAGATTCAAGATGTTGTTTGATTATAACCCGAGTAACAACATGAAGTAGGCTTTACAACTTTTTCACTTCCAAAAAGACATATTTCAGTATTTAGGATTGATACTGGTATTGACCCAATATGATATCAGCATGATTCATTCAGATAGTTATTACTTTTATAGTGTGGAGTGTTAGAAAAAGCTTGATTAAGTTACTCACTGAACAATAACCAACAACAACAGGGTTAGGGTTAGGCAATGAGACAAATGTATTTATTATTCAATAATATGATTAAATTTTCTTTAAAGAAACAAAGTTCTACATTTGAATTGTTTGGATCAGATGCTGGAATCGGACCAATGCCAGGACACCCGTTCTTAAAGATTTTAATTGGGATAGCATCATGGCATGTGAAAGCAGATAAAAAACAAAGTTTCTAATATCTATATCTATCTCTAGAGCCTTGAAATGGTTATAAAGTCAGTTGTAATGTATTTAGATTTTGGTAAATTAAACCAGAAGTGCATTGTTGACTCATCCAGGTGGCCACAAATGAACACAGAGCAACAAGTAAAACATAGGCTTTTAAACACAGGTCTGCAGCTTTTAGACCCGTCCCTGCTTCAACACACCTGATTTTAATATTGAAGAAGACTTTGTAGCCTGGATGCTAAGACCCCTTGAACCTTAAAAGCATAGTTAGCTCTATACTGATGACAAAGTTTAGAGATAGTACAACAGATATGCAATCATGGCTGGCCAAAAAGGGTCCATCTCTGAAAAATCATCTTAAATATCCCAAAGACATTTGGCGGGGTGGGGGAGTGTCTGTGAAATGAGACAAAAGTGGAAATATTTAAAAGATGCACATCACATTGCTTACAGAAATTTAACAACACTGACTTTTGTTGTGGCGGTGGTGGTGTGATAGTCTGGGGCAATTTTACTTTAATTGATTGCTTTGTTAAAGAAATTATGCAAAGAAGAATGGCCTGTTATCGACTGTACGCTGATGTGAGAGACAGATTCCACGTTTTTGCAAGAACTTTAAGGATGTGTGGCACAAATTTTCCCATGGCCCGTGGCCATAGGAAAACTCTTTTCTTTGAATAGATACAATCCACCAAAGATGTATGAGTGAAATGCAAAACATATAAACATACAGACAATGGTTCTCTTAAAGGAGGATTATTATACACATTCTTAATTTCTTATAGTTTTATATCAATTTTTGACCATTTTATGCACCTCGGGGGAGTCTAAACGTGGGTAAATAAGCGGAGTCTATTTTCCTACAGCTCCACCTTGGAACTTCAGCCCCACAGAGCACCCTCCCAGACTCAGCTACACCAGACTAGCGGCAGCAGCAATTATTAAACACCTTGTCATTTTGCAAGTGCTATATTATATATTGTACCTCCTTTGCACAGCAAAACACAACCCTCCAAAGAACAGTTTTATACGGGATCAATGGACAGCATGAAGACGATGTGTTGTGATTACTTCCTGAAGGTAGAGTGTGAAAAAGAAGAGAATGTTCCTAAAGGGACTGAGGACAATTTTAAGCCTTCAGATACGGCTTTGATGCCAAATTTCTTTTTGACATATACAAAAAATAAAGGTAACAAAGTAAACTGATTGTGCTTATTTATAAACAGTATGTGCATGGACAACACATATTACCCCGTCTACCCTCCTCTTTGTTACACTATTGTTACATGTTCATTCCAAATTTTTCAAAACCACACAGATGATACATTATTAGACTTTCAATAAATAAATAAAAAAATAGCCGTTGGCGGCTGGATTTTCTTTAACATTGTACAACACCGGTTTTACTCTTCAAGGGTATATCCTTTGACAGGTTGAAAGTAGCATCCTTATCTTTCTTCCCAGCCTGAAGCCATGCTGGGAAGCCATCCCTCTGTGGAATTGGGCAGGTAGCATCAACGTGTGCGCAGCACTATTCCTTCAGGGGAGGGGGGTTTTGAGAGGCGGTGCACTAGAGTCGCTCGCATGCATTATCTGCAAAACAAGTTTATCTTTTAGCATTCAGCAAAAGCATGTGACAAGCTGAGATATTTAAAGTCTCAGCGGGTTTCTCTCAGCAGTGTGAAATTTGTCACACGGAGGAGATTTGCTACAGGGGTTACCGCTGCAGGGGCCTGTTTTCCCCCAGGTAGCTTTCCCATCTTCTTAACAGCCCCAAAATGTGAAAAAAAAAGTCAAGGAGTCCCCTAAGTCCTGGCTTCATTCGTTAATTGTGGTTATCCCCATCTTGAGCTTGGTGGTATTTTGGGAAATGCAAAAAACAAAACCTGTGTGATGAAAAGAGTGTTTGTCAGCTCCATGGGAGCGGAAAGGTGCTCTACTCCACCACAGGAAGAAATATTATTCAGCGGCGCTTCTCTATCTGTCTGTTGATATTTTCTTATTAATGAGGTTGATGGTTTCCTCCTCTTCTGTTGGGGTTGCAGTCCAAAGTGATTAGTTTATTTGGTGAACAGGAACCCTGGATGCTGTTCTGTTCAGCTCTCAGTTCAGTGCAGATCTTCTACTGTATGAGCTGGTTACAAGCCCATCCCCCCACCGGAGGTCATCTTGTTATTTCAGCCACTCAGATGTTGAATCATCATGTTTTTTCTAAAATAGGTCTACGAGAGTGCAGCAGCTACAATGTGTGTTATGAGAGGGTTTCTGCGTGAGATTACAGATGCTCATACATCGCCAGGATTAAAACCTCTTAAACCTTTTTACAATTGTAATCACATATTTTAAGGTAGTTAATTATTTTGTGTGTGTGTGTGTGTGTGTGTGGTTGTTTGTATATGTGTCCGTGTGTGTGTGTGTGTGTGTGTGTGTGTGTGTGTGTGTGTGTGTGTGTGTGTGTGTGTGTGTGTGTGT
>JAVLVB010000779.1:4734691-4781642 GCA_032876305.1 Orestias chungarensis | reverse complement strand
ACCTAGAGAAGTGTAAGTCTGCATTGGTGAAAAGTCGAGGTGCGTATGCAAATGAAAACTTGCAATTTCAACAGCCCCGCAGGGCCATTAGCAGGCTCACGTCAGGTTTCAGGTGAACAACATTGTGACAGCCTTTAAGCTCTGCTAAATAATTTTTTTGCTCATGCTGCTGAAATGTGATCAGGGCTCATCATTACACATTCCATACAATTAGACATGCATAAACGAGTTGATCTTTACAAGTCTATAAAAAACATACAGACACGACACGCTTGTCTATATTTGTACAAATTATATATGAGAAGCATACAGTTCTGGTTGGGTTCATGTCATCATAAGCCCTAAATAAGCACCTGGCATAAATATGACTAAATATTTTAGTTTAGGGTCATTTCAAAAGCTTAATGTAAATGTTTATCTGTTCCAAGACTGGTTTTATTGGTTGTTTGGGGTGATTGCCTCATTTGGACATCCTAAATGTTCTTGGTTAGCACACGTTCAGTACATGTGGATGCAGAACCTACTTTACTGTAGAAAAGGACTCTGAGCTTGAAGCTTCATCATCGCTGGATTGTTAATGTAAAGTTGGTCAACTAGCTGAAACTTAGACATAGCTGGGTGTTAACCCAGACATCAAAAACCTGAGCTCAATCAAACATGAAAAACCTGAGAAAATGTGCATCCTATGATTTAAAGTCAGGTATATTTCAGGAATCCAAGAAGAAAAGTCAAATATCCAGCTAGAATTATTAGCTTCAAAAAGTTTGCATCGGTTTGCCGGCGTGCATTTATCAAAATATTAGAGTCTGTATGTATAACTTTAGGTTCCCAAACTTGTCTGTGGTCACAAGCTTTATGCTGTGATCAAAAGAGAAGGAACACAGAGACAAGGGGCCAAAATATGTTTCCTTGCATAAAAAAAGAGAAGTTAATCCGGGAGGGGCTCAGGGTAGAGCCACTGCACCTCAACATATAGGGGAGTGAGTTGAAGTGGCTCGTGCATCTGAACCCCAGCATAAGGGAGATAATGAATAACTGGTATGAATATTAAACAAGCAAACAAACAAAGGCATAATGAAAAGCCCAAAGTTGAGACACTCACCAATCAAAAAAAGGACCTGACCAGGGGTGTGTAAAGAAACACCATCACTCTCAGTTGACACTCCTTATCTCACCAGCCTGGCGGACATGGTATCATCTGAGTTTGTGGTCTATTTTAAACCCAATAGAAATAACCCATCATTATCAGACATATGTGTCATAGCATTACACAAAAGCAGAGACCGCTCTGACAGTTTAGAAATAAACAGGCAGGAGCTCAAAAGCAAACTCCGGTGAGTCAATAAGATGCTTGATGCTGAGATTAACTGTCACAAAAGCCACATTTATCCAGATACGGTTTTATTCTGTAGTTTATCTCCTAGAAGGGTGTTGTAGCATGTTTAATTAGTTTGAGTCTGTTTAAAGTCAAATATTTTAATGAGAAAATGGTGGGATGATGCTAAAATAGAATGAAGATCTTGTGTTTTAATTCCCTAAAGGAACGTTAAAAAAATTATTTACCTCGTAAATTCATGGGTTTCTCCTTCAGCTGTTCACAAACATGCATGTTGGCACGGCAGTGAACAGACAACCAGCCTAGGGTGTTCGCTGCCTCTCACCTGGTTGCTGCTTGGATAAGCTCAAAAGACACCCCCCACCCACCACAACTCTAAAAAATCCTCACAGCAGGAAGAAAAAAAAAAATAGACGCTAAATCCTAATTCTTCTTAAAGATATTTGTACAAAACGAGAAAAAAAACTATACATCGCCTAGAAATAAAACACCTAATAGCCTAGAGTTCGTATGTCATCTTTGTGTTAATGTTTAATATTGATAATTTAAAAAAAAGTTAATTTATTTCAGTAACTCAAACGACTAAGTTAAACACATTACATTATATACATTACACACAGACTGATTTGAGACAGAGACTGTAAGTTTTTATTGCTGCTAATTATAATCATTTCTTGCTTACAGCAACTGAAAAAGTTGTAAGCAAGATATAATATAATATAATATAATATAATATAATATAATATAATATAATATAATATAATATAATATAATATAATATAATATATAAAAACATTTTAATTACAGAAATAGGGGCTTAATAAAAAATAGGTTTAATACCTGCATAAATGTTGTTAGCTCTAAAAGGTAAACAACATAGAAATAAGCCTCATCAGGATGCCTATTACATTGTTTTGTGTCTTTCACTAATGTGTAAAATAAAAATCAGTATGCAGGAATACATAATGCTGTTCACAGCAAAAATATTAACTCATATCTATGAAGGAACCAATTAGCAATATAATAAACCTTTAAGAACTGTGTGTAGAACTGGCAGAAAATGATGGGCACTGTTTTTTAAATTTTTTTATTTCTTAATGTTGAAAATATTGACAGCAGTGATACATGTAATTGTGCAAAAAACGTTTATTTCTTCCTATAGGATTTTTCCCATATTGAATACATTTTCTCTTAACAAAGGTAGGGTTTTCTATGTATGCTTATACTACTGTTAATAAAATATGTATTTACTTTAAGGATTTTTTACATCTTAACCAAAGGTACAAGTAAATGCACTTTAGGTACACAAAATATGTTAAAAACATAAATACATTTCGAGGTCTTGGTAGTCGACTGATCATGAAATAAATATGAAATCTGTATTATCTCATAGTCAGACAATGAGACGATTGTTTAACATTTTATACTTTCAAATTTCTTTGACGTCTAAAATGGTCTTAATGGACACATTTGATTTAAAAAAGGCCAACATCATCTAACTGCTGTCATCAAGCTGATAAGTTAGACTTACAGTTTAAATACGAAATCAGAGCACATATACATTTGAAACCTAAATCGTTTTTCTGAACCTAAAAGAATCTGACAGGCTGAAGTTTGACATACATCAGTTATCTTATTGTCGGGATTTCCATGTTCACGTGTGTCTGCTGTCTGTGGGGCAGGGATGACATGAGTGGGCTGAGAATATTAACAGACTGTTTGTTTGTTCCTGTGAAAGAGAAAAACCTGTCTTTGTGGGGATTTTCGTATATGTTTGTTACTTTTAAGCTTTTAAATCTCATTATTTCCAAGTATTGAGCTGCACACGCAAACTCCTCTTTAGTCTGCATCTGTGGTGGAAGAAGCACCAGCGGAAAATAGCTCATCGGGGCAGGAAACACTGAGGCGATCATTTTCCTGGTTCCCTGCCATTTCTCTCGCTGCAGAGCGTGAGCGTGGGATGCATGTTGCATGGCTGGCTTGAGCAGGCTGACAGGAGATTTGTAGGCGATTGTAGTGATGATTGAGACACGCTGGCAGGAGACAGACAGAGGTGGTTTTAGCATCCCATATGGATCGGCTCATCGGGATAACGGAGTGGGATTTAGGGCGGGGAGTTCCTGTCCATAGCATTAGCATGTCACAATTATCTGTTGTTTAATTTAGCTATCTTATATTTCACAAATAGTCTACATCACTCACAATGACTGGAGATATCAGAACTTCTGTTCACTATTTTCTGCTTGACAGTCCATGTTAAATGAAAGACTTCTTAAAAAAAGATCTTCAAATTCTTTGTGGTAATGTGAACATGCTGACATCTCCCATCAATATTCCCAAGATCATATTTAATATTCATCTCATCGTCAGTTCTCTTGAGACGTTTTAAAGACTTTTTCTCATCACATGTGTATAAGTTTTGCTGCTGCAGTTCATCTACCACGACTGCTTTAAAACATCCATTACTGATGATACTTGTAAAAGCCTGCAGGTTCTCCTCAATTAACCATTATGTGGTTCTATTACAAATTCATAGTTATTATTTTCCTCTTTCTTTATTTACTCACTGATTCTGACCTGATCTTGTATTTCCAAGGTAATGAAACATTAGCTCTGTTTATAATTTTACTACACGGAGCTTTTGGGTCGAACTTATATTTTTTATTGTAGCATATTAAGAAGAAAAGCTTATCACATTTTTTTCAGTTATAAAGATAAACCGGGAAGCCGTACCTTTCCAACTCTATAGTCAACATTTTTCAAATGTGAATCATTACTGAAATGTAAAAACAAATGAATTTCCATTTTGGATGCTCATAACTGATATCTACTAGTTTATAACTTGGAAATTCGTTTACTTTATCTTTATCTTTTTAAATCATCCCAGTGTGTTTTAAATGAAAGGACAACTTTAAGCTGTTTTTACAGTCAGTGAGGATTATATTATGCAAAAAACATTCATGTATTTCTCCATCTGGTTACATTCTGTCCCACAAGTCATTGGTGCTATAAACATATTCCTGTGAATTGGCTTCAACACATCATCAATAGTTTCTAGTTACAAAGTTTGCCTCACCTCTTCTAAAACCTTCATGCTTTTTTTTTTTTTTTACAGTGCACGGCTAATTTAAAATTCATGCCGCAATAAAGCTAAAGTCAGAACAGTCCTGACTGTGAGATCAGGCTCTCGTTGAGAGTCACATATAACTTTACCAAACACATACTTTCCCTTTTCCCTTTCTTATGTACTTTCTTGGTCTTCTGAAGTTTCCCGGGATGCCCCCTTACTCAGCACTATGACTCTATCACCCCCGAAGGTGCTAGGTACCGAGAGCTGGACGGTCTTCTGGGAAAAGGATGAGAGAGGAGTGGGCCTGTCTACTGGCCAGTAAAATATTCATCAAATGAGGCAGGAGTGGGTGGGAAGTAGAGCACAAGAAGGAGTCGAGTCCACAGGGAAAAGAACATCATAGTTCAGGTGACAGAAGGGAGCTAAGGGTAAACAATGAAAACCAGGGAGGAAGGAAGACTCTGGAGAGAAGAATTACTTCTATTGTTCTGGTCTCTTTAATACCACCAAAAGAAAAATAATCCCATAGTTGGGATGGCTTTATGTAATTAATTTAAAAAAGAAGAGAGCGATGTTGGTTTTCTTAGGCAATAACTTTTTGACATTCATTAATTTTCTTCAAGTAATGAAGAAGTCAGGCCAACAGCTGCGTTTAAATTTCTCATCACTGCTCGGTTGTCACTATGCATCAGGTGGGCTGGCTGATTAGGTGATAAATAATGCAGCACTCCCCTTCACCCTGTGTAGCAGCAAACACGATATCCTCAAGTCAATGCACTGATTCTGTTGATTTACATGATCAATTCTCATTCTTTATTCCTATAAAGATGCCTCAAGTAAATAAGTTTAGTTTTTTTTTTTCTAACCCTAAACCTAAGCATTACCAGTACATGCCTAACCCTCAATCTAACCCGAACTTAATTCACACCACAGTTGTAAACCAAACCCAGTCTGGAGACGTTAGCAACTACATGACCACACACACGCAGGATCCTCACATTATTATAGTAGAGAAAAACAGTCAGGACCCTGGGTTGTTGTTTTTTTTTTTATCCGAGATGTGATCATTTGTTTTGTGTTCTACCTTTGTTATTTGTTCTTTTGCAAGCATTCTTTAGTTTTGTCAGTCTCCTCCGTTGTTGTTTTTGTACATAATTTTTCTCTTTGGTTAAGTCGTTCTTTTTGCATTCATTCCTTATCATTCAGAGATTTATTTTTGCTTGTCTGTCATTTTACTTTACCTCCCGTGCTCCTTTTATGCCCTCTGTTTCCATTTCTCATCCTGCCAGTATGCTTCCCTTCCCAGCTGTGTCTATTCTGTTCATTTTCATCTACCTGCTCTCTTCTGCCTCTGCTTACCCTTGATTAGTTTTTTTCTGGTCTCTTTTCCATTTCCTCCTTTCCCTTAGAATATTTAACCCTGATCATTTGCATTTTCTCTTTCACAATTCCTTTTCATGTGTTTGCCATCATTTTTTGCAAGTTACTTTGTTCCTTTTTTAGTCTTTATATCCAATTCTCTGAACTTGGGTCCTCCACAACCCCATACCCTGACAAAGAAAAACTAATGCTTATTACCACCTAAAAAAATCCCCACTTTAAACATGGTGGAAGCAGTATCATGCATTCTTTCAGCAGGGAAAGATATGCTGGTCAGAGTTAGTGGGATGACAGATAGAGCAAACCTTGTGAAAGACTTGAGACTGTGGCGGATAATCAGGACAAAGTAAAACCAGACATAAATTCAGTGGTTTAAATTGAAGGATGTTTATCGGTTAGAAAGGCTCTCAAAATCTAGAGATTGATCCATTTGAATATTTATTAGGCTATTTTATGTGATATTTTGAAAGTCCAGATTCAATCTGATAAGGTTTGTGAAAAGTGAGATTTTAGTCACATGATGTGCAAACCTACAAGTCCTTCAGCTGTACTCTAACTGCAGCAAAAAGCCGATCTATGATGTGTTGACTCAGGAGGCTACATACAAATAATTTTTACAATGGTAGGATTTTTATTTGTACTACAAGGACATTTATTATTCTTTTCACTTTGCAGTTGCAGCACAACATTTATATTGAGGTTTATATTAAAGGGGTGTCAGTGTATTTGCAACAAAGTACTGCATATGGCCTGTAAATTCATATAGATTGTCCAAAACACAACAGAAAGTTTAATTACAATGTAAGAAAGGAAGCTTAAATTGATGAATAAACTGAATTTGTTTTGTTTCCAGCTATGCACTTACCAGCCATTGATTGCTGCTGATTGTTTTCTCCGTGCGGCACATTCGTCTTCCACACGATTAATGGCATGATAAACCTTATTCACTTTTGAGTAATTGCTGTTCCAAGGTGATGGCTCTTCCTATTGCCCAAAACAAGGAGGCATTGCTTATCTGCTATCATTGGGGACGATTCCTGACTGGTGAAATCACCAAATAGTGTTCTTCGCTTTTTTTAAGCTTTCATGTTTTGTATTTTAATTTAATCCCAAAGAATTCATCTAGCCCTATATCCAAAGATTTTAATTGGAAGCTTATGTATTCAGCAACACTAAAATTTAAGCACTTTGCAGCAAAGTGTTAAGCACCATGGATGACAGTTAAATCCTCACAGACTGTAGTGTTGCTCCTTCCAATATGTGTCTCTCCAGAAATCTGTAGTTAATACAGTTCCTACATAAATTGGATGCTTTACAAGTGAACCATGATCGACAAAATCAAGCTTTTTTTCTACTTAAAAATGTACAAAAAACATAAAAAATCAAAGAGAAAACAGATTTTGTTTTTAAATAGGGACAATTGAGTTGAAATATTCAAAGTGAAACAAGTGATTGAATCCAGACAAACATATCAGCCAGGGGAATGGTAAAAAAGCTTTTACAGTTTGTGTACAAAGGAATATATTCAGTCATCAGTGTCTGCAGAACACAGGAACAATACAGAAAGTGGATATTTATCCACAATGACTGTTAGTCAAAGCAGAACTGGCAAGCAGAGCCCCTTAGAGAGATATTTAGTGATCTACACGAAAAACAATCTTCAATCCTCTCCATCTGCACAATGAATTAAAAACACAAGACAAGTTTTATTGAAAGTATGTTGATCTGACTGAAATGTCCCATAAGGATAAAGGATTGGATGTGGTCTGATGAAACTAGACAAGAATTTTAGGGCTACAATTTTAAGTGGTATATTAGAGATAAAAAAAACAACACTGCACATCAACAAAAGAGCAATATACCAACAGTGAAACATGCTAAGCGTAGCATCATGCAAGAGTTTCTATTCAGATGAAAAAATATATTGTCTGCAAAATTTTAAATATCACAAATATCACAGATTTGGAAATAAAACTTAATATAAAAATACATTTTATTTCTTAGAATCAAGTATTCAGGGTTACAAAACAATGACCTGAGTAGAAGAAAATGAAAATTTAGTAATGGCCTGACCATATCTAGAAGTACATCTGACACAATATCATAGGATTTAAATGGAGAATTTACTTTGGAAAGGCATAATTGACAAATATTTTCAAGCTAAGAGGTGGGATGCTGACAGACTGCAACCAAAGAGAATGGAAACCTTAAATTGAACCCAAAGGGGCTTAAAAAAATTACACAAGTAAGGGTGTGCAGACTTAAGCAACTAAATTTTTTTAATTTCCTTTCAACAGAATTGCCTATTTGCTAGATTGTACAAATTTTAAATCCCGTTAGGGAATAAAAATAATAATAATAATTAAAATATACCTACAGTATGTGGTTTATTTTTTACTTCATTAATTTTAACAGAGGTCTGTAACAGAAACCTACTTGAGAACATTAGCATCACAGCAGTCTGCAGTCCTTAATGCAACCCTTTGGCCACCACCTGCATCACCCTTTTCCTTCAAAAAATAAAAAATTTTAAACTGATTTTTCTCTCCATAAAGACATCAAAGTATTTAAATAATAAAAGGATTAAAATCTGCTTTATGTGTTTATAAAAAAATTCCTACTTTTGTGTGTATATCTTCCTTTTTCCTTTGATGTCACTTCAAAGTACAGCACTGCTATCAGAAAACGTATTAGATTGGGTCACAGCAGGCTTATAGTCCATTAGTTTCATCCTTAATTACATGTTTGAACAAAATCTTGCTTTATGTCCAACCCTAATGCTGCTTCTTTGGCTGCCCGTCTGTAAAAGTATACACATTTAAACAAGGTCTGCAAACATGAAGCAACAAATAAAGCAACAGAGTTCATTTGGCATGTTTGTGTGAGGTGGACTATACCTCTTTATGAAAACACTATTTCACCCTTGAGCCGCCTTTGTTTGGTCACAGAAAGGTGAAGAGGAGCAGCTTATTAGGGAGTCTCTTTTTATAGCACTAAAATTCAGGTGATGTCCAAATTGAGTTTTATTTTGTGCTTTAATTGATTCACCCCCTGTCCTTTATCCATCTCCACGACTCCTTTATGATTTATCTTAATTATTTTGACAGATAGTGGCTTGTGGATTATTCAGACACTGAAAACATTACATTGGTGTGTCATTATCAATACACGGAAGTATATACAAACATCCGGCCTCTGGCTTCCAATCCTTTGCCCATATTTTATTTTCCCTATTGAGCGGCTTTTTGGTTCCACCTGGTTATTAGTGTGGTGAGTCAGCTATTCATTCAGGGTCTAATGGCAGAGGAGTGTGCGGTTTTGCTCTGAGGCTTTTATGTTTTTTTCTTCTTTTAACATGTGTGATCAGAGTGAGGCGCCCTTCAAAACTGCCTTGAGAATTATGGAGCGATGGATTGCTGTAATTACCATGCATTGTTTTAAAAAATATTACAAAGAATTAAAAATGTTCATCTGATCTTTTTATAAATAACAATGTTGGTTTTAAATATTTTCCGTATCTCCTGTCAAGACAGGAGTAAAACGTGGACCCTGAGGAAAAAGCTAGTTTTGGTTTCTGTAATGCATGCAAAGTACAACAGACTGAGTTAGTTAGTCAATTAAAGGGACTTAGTAAACACAGAAGAAGTTGCTGTTTAACTTTTGCATATTGTGGACATGACTCCAAACACACCATGGGTTAGGGTTAGGCTTCACCATGTTGAAACGCGGTGATGGTGGTGGTATAATGCTAGTGAGATGGTTTTTCAAACATGGACAGTTGATTTGAGAAAGACTTCAAACTAAGGCAGAAATTCAGTTATCAAGTGACCAGGTCCAGTGTCAGAGCCAGTCAAGTATCTCTGGCAAGGTTTGAATGTTTATGTTTATAGATGTTCTTTATCCAATCTGAGTTGGCATGAGATAATTTTACGAGAAACAGTGTACAAAAAAATTCCGTCTCAAGATGAGAAAAGGTGATACAGACATACACTGAGAGACTTGTAGGACTAGACAGGCTGTGAGGATGCTGAACTCCCTCCCCTCAGCTTCATTAAGGCTGTCAACCAGCTGACTGTCTTTTCCACAAACATAGATGACAAACCCTGCACTAGTTGCACTTGCAAAATGTTAATATTGAAATAATCTTACACTGTGAATGTTATTTAAATCTCCTCGTTAAGTAGTAGTAAGAATTCTAATTCATATCTTAAGCAGTGTATATAGTTCAGTTCAGGTTATATTTATTTTGCTTAAGTTAAAATTTGGTTATTAAGCCAAGTAGCTGCAATTTATTTAATATCTAAATGTTTAGTCAGCATTGTGGTTATCTGCTGTGACAATCACTTCCTCTTTCTTAGTCCCAGTAAAGGCTGTTTTTTTCCTTTTTTTTGTTTCCATCATTGCGGGATCGTGAGGAACATAATTTCGATTCCTCGTATGCACCGTCACGTAAAGAATTGACAATAAAGCTGACTTTGACTTTGAGACAGGAAGGCACACCAAGGGATACTTTTAAAACAATTTAAAAGTATCTCTTTCCTTCTACTTCTCAATTAAGAACTAAATTGTTTATGGTCCACCATATCAAATTTTAAAAATAACATTAAAGGTTATAACAAAATAATGAAAACATACATACTCTTGGAAGGAACTGCAACAAATTTAAAGTCATCTCTTTTGCTGAATTATTATTATTATTATTTTTGGTATGATGGAGGCAGAAACTAATGACTTCTGATAACAATGTGCCTGTAACAGGAAAAAGCCAGAATGAAAAATGTTGACTTTCTCCTCAGATAGTAGAAACGCAGTTTGAATCGAAGTAGGAGTTAAAATGGCTGTACATAAAAAAACAAAGAAGCAAAAGATTGGACATTTAAATCCTAGTGGGCCCGATGTCGAAGAGAGACAGCTACAGAAGGATCACAGCAATTTCACTTTTTTCTGTCACACTCTTTGTAAATATAAAGGCTGTTTTTGTTGCTTAAAATCTTTTCTTTTTACCAGCTTGGTACCAGCGTACAAACAGCAAAAGTAAAAAGTGAGACCAGCGTGTTTACATATTTTATGCAGAACAAGAGGAGAATTATCTCAGAGTCTCTGATTTGTGATGTTTGTCTAAATATTTTATTCTACTGTGCAATCGAATCCTTCAAACTGGGTCCCATTACCCACAGATGTGTTCAGTCCTAACCGTCACGGTACACTAAAATAAATGGTGTGCACAAACATCTCAACATGCTATGAGAGAGTATGTTAGCATGCAAACAGAAGCACATTATCTTAGAACAATCTAGCAACCTAACTCTAATATTTTAGAAGTTTAAGGTAACTTAAAAGCAGAGAAGTTGTGTTCTTTTCTAGTGTTTTAGCTAAAATCTTGATTTGATTTCTGTTCTGTCTCGAGCTCATGTTCTGTCACACTTGTGTGTTTATTGCTGCTCCTGTCGATCGCTTTTGACGGCTCGCTCTTCCTTCCCAGAGGTGGGTGTTTGTACATACAGCTTAATGACAGTGAAAGTGTTTGCACTTCGCCTTGACAGCTTTAAAGTCTTTAAAACCCATTCCTATTAAACATGGAGAGCACTAATGGACTGAACGTAGCCTTCTGAGACATCTTTTAGCCAGTCACAGATTGCAAGGCTGTATTAAGAGCTTGTTAAATGGATGGCGAAGTGCATGGATTAGCTTTTTAGGGATTCTTTCACAACCTGACGTGGGTATATAAAAAGAGATGCCTAATTATGTGCATAATGATGCTTCACCACTGAGCTCTGATGAGAGGTTTTCAATGCATGAAAAGTTACGTTCGAGTGACAGTTTTATAGACCACCAAGCTGCAAATATTATAGTTTGTTTGAAGTATAGAAGGTAATTAATTGAATCATGTGTGAAAGGATTGATTAAAACCTTATGCTTTCTTAAGTTTTAAACAAGTAACATATAATTTTATACCAGGAACATGTAGAATTGAAGCTGCACAGACTTTGTTTGATATAGGCCTGTTGGTATACCGTTAAGACCGAATGTTTCCTAAAATAAACTCACATCTGGGGATTGATTAGGTTGCTGGAGAACATTATGCACCTCTCATATACGCCATTTAACATTTATGTAATGATTGATTTGTTTATGCCGTGCACCCACAGGACCGCTCGATGCATTTTGTTTTTCCTCCAACTGCAGGAAAAAAGGGCAAAGACCTTTCTCTTTTACAGATGTTCAGTCAGTCACACATAAGGCTGTGTGTGATCAATAGGTGAAAATGAGTGTGTGGAGAGAGTGCCAACTCCAGCAGAGTGAAGCGCAAACAAGAAAAATACTGTTTTTCTTGTTTGCGAGTTATTAAAAACTTTGTTTATTATTATTATGTTTTTGTTTAGATCTGTCAGGATTAGCTCAGTTTCGTTAATCAACTAATTTGCTGTGTTGTTTATCAGTTTCCCGTGGTTGTGTGTGTTTTAGCTGCAACCAACTTCTTGTTTATTAGTGCAACAGACTACAATGACTATTTTGTGATATCCAGCCTGTGTCAGACATGACACTATAGTCTAGCTCACATGAATGCTGGGTGTTTGTGGCACCGATAGCTAACTTGAAATATTTGTACTCTGGATTTGTTCCTCTAGACGGATTTGTGACATAAAGACTCTGACAAACTGCACACACAGAAACACTTGACAAACACTTTGTCACTTCACCAAACTTTCCATCATCCATAAAAACAGACAGAAACTACTGGGTTTTTACTGCCTGGCTTTGATTTTCTTCAAATTTGAGTCGTTTTAAGGCTTCCATCAGCTCTGACTTGATCCTTTTTCTTTAGAAACATTGAATACCTATATTTTTTCCCAAACCCTGAGATGGCATCATTTTATTTGGCTTGTTGAAGTCCCTTAGAGAAGTTTCACATTGAAATCAAACAGGTATTCAAATATTGATTTTGCATATCAAGCTTTATAATTTTAATGGCATTCTATCTATGAGTGATAAGTTATGGGGGTGTTATGCGATGAGGCATAGCAGAGGGATCCTGAGATTCAGCCGACACAGCTCGAATAATTTAAATGAGGATCTAAACGACATCCAAATATCCAGTAAAGCAAACAAATTACAAAGATACAGGGAATTTGCAAAAACGTGGTCCGTACTGTGAAAGCAGAACAAAACAAACAAGTCCAGGGGTCAAGCATGGTCAAAATCAGAAACAGGTCATTGTCCAGAAAATCAGAAATGTGAGATGTCCAGAGGGCAAGCCAAGGCAGGACAATCCGTGGAATACAGAAACAGGCCAAAATGAGGCATACAAAGCAGTAACGCTGGACAGGAACTCGGTAGTAGTTTGCAATATTCTGGCAGCTAGACTGGGGAAGCAAGCTTCGTTGATAGGCAGAAAAGCAGAATGGTTCAATCGGACTGGGTGTATAAAAGAAAATTAAACAATATGGCCTGTCTAGCTACCAGGATCATGTCAAGGGGCAGAAGTAGTAATGATCTGCTCAACATTCTGTTGTTGTTTTTTTCCTTTGTGCTGTTTTATTGGAATGAAATAAATATGTCCATTAAATTTTCAGTGTCAAAAAAAAGTCCTAAATTTGTCAAATTTAGAGTATTTAGAGCATTTTGATTCAATTTTGAATTCATTTTGTATTCCGAATGTAAACAAGGAATTAATGTATATGTTTAGGGGAACAACTTTTCTTTAATTTATATAAACGTAAGTAATTTTGACTGAGACCTGCAGTTTGTCATACTGAACCAGAGATGTAATCACACAATATCTTTTTATCCTGATATAAGTACATATAAGAAGGCCTCATAATATTCATATACGGTAGTTAGATTGGGAAAATATTACTGTGTGGCATATATTTTTACTTAAGATGCAACTCGACCTAATAAGGCATTCTTAATAACTTTGAGAACATCTAACCAGAGGCATCATGTTCACTAAGAAGTTTCTGAATCAATAAGCAAACCAGAGATTATGGCGCTTTGGGAAATCCCTTGTGAGTTTGTTAATTTCGAGGCTTTTTCATCACCGCTCGACCAGTTTTCCATTAAATCAACATGATGATAACACCTAGAGTGAGATACTCAAACATACTGTAGGCTTAGAAAGTCAACAGACATTTCTCCGCTTGGAATTTACTTTTTCATGTATAATTGCAACTTAAAGCATTAAAACTATGAATGTGCTAGAAACTACACACATTGAGCTTGGTGCATTGAGACCTGCTCTAGAAGCTGAAACCATATATTGTAATTGTTACAAAAATCCCTGCACTCAGCTGTTTGAACCCAGTGTGAGCTGGGTGAGATTATCAGTAATGCTTTCATGAGAGAAAAGAAACACACACACAGAAAACAATTACTGTCAACTACTCCCAGTTCTGCAGTCATACTTCTGTCTCGTTTTTATTACTGCACATTTTTATTCCGGAGCACTTGCCACACACAGTAAATATGGAAGCGTAATTTGTGCATGCACGTCTATTCTCTGTGCCTTCCTATTGCCTTTTCTGTGGCGAAATGTTTTTCTCCACCTCAGATTGATGTCTGCGTCTGCTGCAACCAGCAGCAGTCCCTCGCTGACTTTTCATGATAGATGGCCGCAAATATTTGAACTGCCTGCAGCGAGATCCAAACTTTTTCTCAACGAACACTTGTTTAGTTTGCCCCCCTCCCCCTTTAAATCGTAGATGTGTCAGTCTGTGCCCGAAGCAATGGAGAACAAAAGCTTCCTCCAAGCATCTTCTATTCCTCGGTCTTCTTCACTTTGCATTGAAACTCTCCACTGCTGCCTGCCGGTCTGTGTGACTCATGCCGCAATAAACGGCCAAATGCAAGAGTCATGAAATGCTTTATTTTGTTTGGTTTCTATGATATTGTTTGTTTCTTATTTCACTCTTGATTAAACATATTTGTCTTAGCTTTCTCTTGAAAATTAATGCAGCATTTTTTCTGGCTGGGATGCTGGGTCTCCATGGTAACATCAGGTCCATTATAAGTGCCATAAAGAGCGAGCAAGGGAATGTTAAATCACCAGACTGCCAGTCTCCATCACCTCACTAGGTTGATTGTGTAACTTACACATCCATGGGAAAAAAGACCTGCTTGTACGATTTTCAACACCAGTTTTAATCATACTCTTCCTTCTGCAACATTTTCTTTCCTCTCTCTGTGTCTCTGTCATGCCTAATCTGTCACAGACACATATACATGTTGTGACCAACACCCAAACACAGACACATATAAACCCTAAAAAGTGAGTCTAACACTGACCCCCTGTGGAAAAGCACGAGTCCTGTAAGAGATGTAATTTCCTGAACTTCTTTTGTGTCCATTAGGTCTTCACGCGGTACGGGAAATGCTACACCTTCAACGCTGGCGGAGATGGACGTCCCCCACTCATCACCACAAAGGGAGGCATGGGGAACGGACTCGAGCTCATGCTAGACATTCAACAGGATGAATACCTGCCTATTTGGGGAGAAACGGGTGAGAGCCCTGTTTAGGGGATGGTGTTTGCACGGAAATTTGTTGGTTTCAGCAACACTTATCAGTTTTCCCACACTCTTTTCACCTTCGTTTCACCTTAGATGAGACTTCATTTGAAGCTGGGATCAAAGTTCAGATCCACAGTCAGGAAGAGCCATCCTTCATCGACCAGCTCGGATTTGGGGTTTCACCTGGATTCCAGACCTTTGTTTCCTGCCAGGAACAGAGGGTATAAACAATGTAGTTTCTTTTGTTTGTTGTTGGGTTTTTTTTTTTCACGTCTCTTTTTTATCACTTTTCTCTAATACTCTATCACATAGTTTTGTATTATTTGCACCAGATTAGGGATGAGCCAGTTACATTCTTAAACATGAAAGTTTTGAAAAGCGCTGAGAATTTCCACTCCAGCAGTTTAAACCGTCTTAATGAAATGTCACAGAATGTCCTGCTGTAATCCCAAACTTCACAACTATACAGTAAATAGGATATAATAAGTTGGAGCTTCCCATTCAGGGCCCGTTACTGCACAATGGTGATTAGATGGCTGCCAGTACATTACTACACCTTTCCTTAAATAAAAATTGGGAATCCGTGTACAGAGGATGCTGAGGATGTCAGTCCTCCACCACGGTAATCAAAAAAGTTTCCCTCCCAACCTTTGGACCTTCACTGGATGTGTTTTCCTCAATTCTCTTTGCACATTTTCTTTGCAAACCCCAGTTGGCACAAACATATTTAAATGAACAAATTTTGCTGTTTTGGAAATTATTTCAACTGTGTGGAAATAAAATTAGCATCATTCTCACTAAGGAAATGTGTTAAAAGTGCAGTATGTAAACTACTGGCTAGACTCTGACTTTGTTTACAAGTAGTCAGATATGTTATATTTTATACAGTTTTTTTATATAAATGTTTACTTTAAACTTACAGTTTGATTATGGCATGTTCCATACACCAAAGTAATCGAAGGGAACAAAGTATTTCTGTGTTTTTGGTGTTAATGCTTATTCAAAGATCCAACAGTGAAAGAGGTTGGTTTTAATAAATAAAACAAACATGATTAATCTTTTCGGCATGAATCAGATTTTTAACCACTCTTGACATCTAGAAATGCCCTCTGAAACATTTGGTTTCTAACACTTTGACCAGTGATGAAGTATAACAAAAAATATGCTTCAAAAAGTTTTTAGCTGTTATTTATTTTCTCCACATTTGTATTCGTTTCCCCTTCAAAATGTTTCATTAAATTAATGTTTAGCATTTTAGAGATTTTTTTTCTTTCATATTATAAAGAAGATGGTTCATTTAGTTTTTTTTAAATTGTTTTATTTCTACAAAAAACTTTTTTTAAATTATTTTATCAGTGAATCTTGGGATTGTTAATGAAAAAGAATGACATTAAACAGTATAAATCTTTCTAATAACACAGCGCATACAGTAGATGTTTAAAAAAATGTGCAGTTTCATTTCCTTGATTTTCCATTTAAATAATTTTTTGTAACCTGCTTTTAATTAATGTTACTAACTAATATTTCCCTTGTTCAATTCTAATAACTGGTTTATTATGAGCTCCTGAAAGTTTTATCTGATTTATGAAAACATTAGAAGTCTTTGTTTTTATTGCAGCTTATATATCTGCCTCCACCCTGGGGAGACTGTAAGGTGACTCCCATGGATTCAGACTTCTTTGACACTTACAGCATCACGGCCTGCCGCATAGACTGCGAGACGCGCTACCTGGTGGATAATTGCAACTGCCGCATGGTGCACATGCCCGGTAGGACACAAACATCTGCTGTACTGAAGTCAAATCAATCAGGCGCCCAACGCACAGACAAGAAAGAGGAACGCATTCATATGCCTTTTGCTTTGTGCTGCAGGCGATGCGCCTTACTGCACCCCCCAGATGTACAAAGACTGTGCTGACCCAGCTCTTGGTAAGAAAAGTTACGTTCCTGCAGAAATAAACTTTAACACATGTCTGGTTCCAAAGTTACTCTGCGTCCCCAGAACCAGAAATAAAAGCAGCGTTTCTTTTAAACCACAGCTGAAAACATAGGTACTTGTTCAACGTTGCGTTTGATTGATAACTTAAACCGTGATTAATAAAATTCAGTGCTGATTGTTGATTGTTGATGATTTGATTTAATAACAAAATTAAATAGTTATGTAAAATGCAAATTGTTCTTAATGATTTTAATGACTAACTGTTAATATTTTTATCATGTGAAGCACTTTGAACTGCCTTGCTGCTGAAATCTGCTGTACAAGTAAACTTGACTTGACATGTTTGCATTTTGAGGATTAAAGTTTTAAACATTTTACTCAATCTAATTGAATTTTATTTTATTTCGATTTTATGAGAAAGACCCAACCAAAGTACTGTGAACTTGTGAATTTAGAAGATTGTTTTTTACAAAAAAAAAAAATAATAATAACATAAAATGTGTGAAGGATATTTATAATATTCCTGCTGAGTCAAAAGCTTTAAAGGGACATTTTGGCAGCAAATCCGACTCTAAACGTTTTATTTATTTTTTTACTTTTTTTTTACATTTAGGGACTAAAATCTTTTCACATCAGATTAGAGGGAATATAGTTTAATTTAGGAGTTGATTTTAGATCATTCTGAACACAAACAAGCACAGAAACAAGAAACCCTTTTTGTCTTGTAGTTTCAGTCTCTCACTTGTTTTCTCTCCATCAATCTTCCCATTAACTCTGATCAACTTTACTGCCCCTATATAAAGTATCCCTGTATGATCCTGTCACCACTATGTTTTCCTTTATGGAAATTAAGTGTGAGGTGCACTGTTACTTTTGGAATCTTGGATGTCTCAACTGTCTAGAGAACCTTTTTCTTCATGTCTGCTCTTTCTTTTACATGATCCTCTACTGCCTTTCTTTTAAGAATAACTTTCTTCTTTTAAAATCGACTCATCTGAGCTCTTGATCTCTTAAGATCCTCCAGAGTTGCAATGGCACTTTTAGCTGCTCCTCTAACCAAATGCCTGGTCCATTAAGTTAGGTTAGTTTAGGTTAACAGTCCCGCTTTTATGTTGCCAGATCCTCTATTCAGCTATATGCAGTTTACATTTTTTAAGTTTCCTTCTTATACCGTTTTTTTTAACCTAGCCACAACTTTATGTCTAACTTTGAAAATAAATCATGTGTACTCTTCCTTAATTTGTACTGATGTGGCCCTCAAAATACTCTATTAAAGTAAACCAGATTAAAGTTTTTCTTGTAGCATGAAAAAACAGAAAAAATCTATTGAATTTGAAGGAAGGGTCTGTTTTGACCATTTTCATTCTCCCCTCAAGAATGAGGGTGGCCCCACAATTTGTTATACTTAACAGCATGAATTTCGTCAGTTCTCCCACACCCCCTCACACAACATATTTTTCAATCTGATCCAAAGGTCAAGCTGAGCTGTGTCCCCCCTCCCTACCCCTCTCTCCCCTCCCCACACCCCCAGATTTCTTGGTTGAACAAGACAACGATTTCTGTGTGTGTGAGACGCCGTGCAACATGACCAGGTACAGCAAGGAGCTGTCCTTTGTCAAGATCCCTAGCAAGGCCTCGGCCAAGTATCTTGCAAAGAAATACAACAAAACAGAGCAGTACATTAAGTAAGTATAAACTATAAATACTCAGACGGGGTTTACGCTTGTGGTAAATGCAACCAATTCACTTGGTATGTTTGGTTTTGTTCAACTAGCTGTTAAAATAGCAATCTTAATATTATAATATATCCGTCAACAACATAAACTAACTGCTTCATCCCTTATTTCCAAGTGTTGTCTTTGATCAAAATCTGCCATCTGTGAGTCTAAACTCCAAATAACCAAATAAGGGTAAAATCACAGACATTCAATCAGTTATCACAAAACATGGTTAAATAAAAATCAAGTAAAACCTGGAAAAAACGTATGGGACTTATCAATGATTTCAAACATGATCAAAAAAGCTGTACAGTGATGCAGTTGTTAGTGAGCTGGCTTGCAGAAAAAAAAGGTTCCCGTGTTCAAATCCTTGACTTTGGTCTTTCTGCATGGAGCTTGTAGTCTCTCCTGTTGCATGTGTGAAATCTGTCTGGGTACTCCAACTCCAAATATATTGGTGGTCAGATCGGTTAGATGGTTTGTAAACTACTGGCTGGAGACTGGCTTTTGGATACAAACAGTCAAATATGTTATAATGTTTTGATATTTGATACTGTTTTTTATTATGATTGCCTTATACTTACAGTTTGATTATGTCCTATGACTTTTTATTTAAAAATCAATCCCGGAGATAGGCAACAAGGCTCAATTACCAAAACAAATCAAAAAGTAAAACATACAATTTAAGAAAATTTAAAAAATCCCAGAAAATGGGTTTCACAACCTTTTTGTGGCTGCATTTAATTTAGTTGCTTTGCTTCTTTTTCTGCCATTTTTATTCAGTTTATATATATATATATATATATAATATCCCAAGACACAACGCTCTAAACATCCAGTGATGCAGCAATGACGTTTTGTGGCTTATCTTACTTGTTTATGATGCCAAGGTCTGTCTGCTTTAAAAACTGTCAGAACTCTCACACACGATCACGTAGGCCTTGGTATTTATTTTTCTATTGCTCCAATATATAAGACAACCCATGATAAATAAATACTACTATCTAATTGTAAATATTGATAAATTCATCTTGTTTCTAAAAAGCTGATTTCTATTTTTGTCTCAACTCTGAGCCTTTATGAATAAAATTAACAGAAATAGTAAATACTTTACCACGCTCTTTTATTACCTTTAAAATTTAAATTCACAATATTCGAATATGTAGCCGTTTATTTTAATGTCTGAAAGAGCGTTAATACTATCTCATTCACCCTATCTCGACAGGGACAACATCTTGGTATTAGACATCTTTTTCGAGGCTCTCAACTATGAAACTATTGAGCAGAAGAAAGCATATGAAGTGGCCGGACTTTTAGGTATTTTCTATGTTTTGTCAAACTGTTAGTGTCACAGTATGTGTTTGTCATGTATAATTTTTGGATCAGTATTACTGATGATACCTGTTTTTGTTATTCTAGGTGATATCGGTGGTCAGATGGGGCTTTTCATCGGGGCAAGCATACTGAGCATTCTTGAGATTTTTGACTACCTGTATGAGGTGAGGCCGTTTTAACAGAAGAATGCAATAATCTGATGCTTACAGTGTTTGAAAATTAAAGCCAATTAGGTGTGTTTTACACATTTGAGTATATTTCAATTTAGATATTATACAGCTATGAGTCTTCTCTCTTTGCACAAAAAAAATGTAGAATAAAACGTATCCCAAAAAATTTACTTCTCTTGGTGAGCTAGTTGGGACTGTTCTTTTAATTCTTGCAGGTGATAAAATACAAGCTGTGTCGCTGCTCCAATAAGAAGCGCAAGCACAACAGCACGGACCAAGGAACGGTCCTGAGCTTGGACGACGTCAAGTGCCACGTCAGTAACTTTCATTAAAGCCTCTGTTGTCTGGAGGAGCGAGCTTCTGCCTGAACAGTTCCGCTGCAACCGTAGAGGACGTGTGAGGATGAATGAACGGTGCCTGGTTAGGCTTAACTCTCTCAGATTATGTGGGCAGAGGAAGGGGACGATCGCACCGACAGCAGGGCTGCAGAAACCAGTGATCAACCTGATGTAACGATAGATCGTCTGCATGGTAATCTGTAATCTGTCATCTTTTAAAGAAATAGAAAGTGGTGCAGTGAAATAGGCTTCTGCTCCATGAAAGTTCATAATGCGTGCAGTTCTGTGGTGTTTCTCTGTGATTTGACTTTATGTGAATTGATTGTTCATTTGCAAGATTTTTCTGGGTTTCTAGTCCTGTTGCCTTTATTCTATCAAAATAAACAAAACAAACAAGCAAACATATATTTGGTATTCCAATGCTCCGTCCTCATCTTATGAGCATCAGCGCTTGATAAACTCAGTGCATTTTGCCAGAACACTTTACTACCTCAGCTTTCAGTGCTGCAGCAACACTATTTGTAAGCCAAGCTAAACTGAGCACAACCCTAAAAAAAGGAAAACATAGATGGCTATTTTCAGATCTGCTGATGCTCTTTACTTTCACAGTTTATCCCAGTGCTAAAAAACTAATTTAAAATTTTGTAAATATTATAATTAAGTCAGCAACATTGACTTTGTGATATATTGTCATCCAACCTACAGAACTAAAATGCTGAGATGCAAATTTGATTTAAATTATATATATATATATGTGTGTTCTTGTAGCTATGTACAAAATTATGAAGATCAGCACATCTCCTCTCTTTTGCTAAAATAACTAAATAAAGTAATATAACACAATGCTTCAGTAACAATTAATTTACAGGAGTAATTACTGATGCCATAATTGTGGCAGCACTGGTTTGGTGTTAAAACAGTAAACTGGTAGTATGTTTGTAAAGGTTTTATACTGCTGCCATTACAGATCTATCTTATAGCTGCTTATACATTTTACAAGGGGTGCAAGTACCACTTATTTTCTTTCTGTAGTGCAAACATTATGACTTTTTTTTTGGGGCTTTTTGAAATAAAAATACATAAAAAGAAAAAGAAGATAAATGCAAGTTCTTAACTATTCACATTGTACCTGTATGTTTAGTTAAAGGAGCTAGATTAATAGTAAAGTACATTTCAACTCAAAAATAAGAAAAAAGACGTCAATATTCTAAGTTTGGCGAGATAAAGGTTTTCTCACTGACCTTCTTTCTAATGTCCAGTTTATCTTTAGAAATAAGCTGTCTATTAAAATCTCTAGCAGTTTGCATTTCATGTAATCTTTCACACAACTTATGTAAGTAAACAAGTTCCTTCTGTGTTTTAACACATACAAAGTAAAAAAAAAAAAGCCCTTTAGTTTACATTGCTGAATAAATAGTGAGCTCGTGGGAGCTGCTAGAACATGCTGGATTTCAGTTCTGCATCACTTAGTTTTGAACAAAATATTACATATAAAAACATTTTTTTAAATAAAGCATAATTAAAAACATTTAAAACAAAAATTAAATTAAATTAATGCGCGTAGCAGATTACGAATATTAGTAGAGGACGCCACATATTACAAAACATCTATTTTAAACATGCATTTGTTTCTGTACATGCTAATAATATTATTTTCCCCTCTTTCAACGTAACACTGAGTGATCACATCGATGAAGACGAGTAAACTGAATGTGCTTTTCCATCTTCCAGGGCTCTGACTTGCATGTATCAGTGCACAGCAGGTGTCTTAAAATTTTTTTGTCCATGTCAATAATTCGTGTCCTCTGTCCGCTTGTGATAGGCTTGATATTTGCACAGCATGTCCTGACATTGTTTAGGCCGTGTAAAGCCAAGCCTAAGAGGGGAAGAAGGGTAGATGGCGCCCTTTGCAAACCTGTAAAACATGTGAGCTGTGCGTTTGCCTGCTCATGACTTGCTGTGCCGTTTACATCGTATATGTTGCGTCTTAGCTGAGCTCTGTGTAAGCTTCAGTAGGAAATGGGAATGTGTAGCCGTGTTGTGGTAGCATCCAGCGCAAACGTACCCTCGGCTGTAACTTGATGTAAATACTGCAGTGACCATGGATAATGGCCCTATCGTACTAGTGTTGTTTGCGTTGGGTTTCTTTAGGCAGACTAGCTCTGTGTCTCGGTTTTCTGTACATACGAGTCTTATTTATCTGAAGTATATGAAATAGAGAAGCTGTGTCTTTTTTATTTGCTTTATAACGATCAAAACAACTCTTTCCATCAGCGTGTGTAAATATGATGCCAGGTTGTTGTTTTCAAGCTGCATGAACTTTTGAAAGTTTACAGGTTGGCAAGCATCCTTTCAACCTTTACTGTAAACTTTAGATTTTTATTTGTTTGATATGAAGGAATTCTATCAATGTGAAGGAATCATGTTTACATTTGTAGATGCACAGATGAAAAAACAGACTTTCAGCTGTGGATTTATTAAAGATGACATGCTAACTTTATCTAATTGTTTTGTCATCTCTTGTGCAACCTACCCTTTTTACACATTTAGTCTATTTTAATTAATTTCATTCAGAACTTATGTGATTATTCATGCACTGCAGCGTATTATTGTGAAGGCTTTACCGGTCTGCTTTGTGTTTTGTTCTTTAAAATACAGTTGTTGTTTTTTTAGTTTTTTTTCTCCTACAAAACAGAAACCTTCAGAGAACAGCTATGTTTATGCCACAAATAAAACTACTAACTAACTAATACAAATTAAGTATGTGACTTTTGAAGGTAATTGGTTGACTGGATATGATTTATTGGTACCAGAATTAAAGCAACACTAAAGAAGTTTCAGTTTTGGCCAATTATAGCGACAAGTGGACAAAAGGAGTGTTCTGCCTGAAGGAAGACTGCATTTCCGATGAGGACCAGCACAAAACGTCGTAAAATCCTGATCTCCCGATCACTTGCAGTTGGAATGAAGTACATTTCTTTTTCCAGTGGCTGTGTGAACGATGAATAGCGATGAGGTAATGAATCTAATTGTGGCAAAACAATGTAATATGATGATATTTCAAATAAGAAAGGGGAGAAGCGACGTATGCCGTCGAGCAGTCAGCACATTAGTAGTTGTTTTGTGTGGCAGCATTCCTGCCACCCTCTTCAAAGTTGCTTAATGCCAGTTAAAGTAATGCGGACCCCCTGGGGTCATGACAGAGGTGTCATTCAACGAGCTGTAAATCGATGTATAATCACAAAATGATGAAAATATTTTATGAAGGTTGAAAAGTTTCTTAGTGTTGCCTTAAGAGCGCTGCATACAAATATATTGCAAACATTTGAAATTAAAAATACATTTTTCAGTCTTGTATTCATTTTGTGTACAATTTCTACAAATATCTTCTTGTTAAACTGGTTAAAGTTGAACCAAATGTCTCCAAAACATTTAAAGGAGGAAGTACTTTAGCATATTAAAGTGTGACTGATATTAATGACCCCTTGTCAGCAAAGTAAGCTGGATTTTCTTCACTTTGTTCTTGTGGTCAGAAGCCAGACTGCTGAGTTCAGTTCCTTCCCTCGTGGCCTCTTCTGTTTGCAGCCAAGACCTTATGCAACAAGCTCCTCTTTTGTTTGAACCCAGTAGACCGAGGATTTTCTCCCACAGACATGTTTCTGACTTCTGTTGGGCTCACTGTGTTTTATTTATGCAAAAGGTCAACAAATACGGGAAGTCCAGAAGAAAGGTTGGTTGTTCAGTAGCAAATATCAAAGAATGTTATTAATACTGTAATGCACTTTCAACACCGAACTAAAGATAGCATATTAAACAGTCTGGCTTTCAACGTATTTTGGGGGATTTTTGATTAAGAAGCTTGCTTAAAATGTTTTCTCAAAATAATTGTTACATTTAAACTCACAATGTGAGTGCTGGCTTAATACAAATATGTTTAGACTACAGTGTTTCTTTCCCAAGGACGTTTTGTACTGCATGAACCGGTGAAAAAAAATTAGCGCAGACAAATGTTTGCTTTTTTTTTTTAATACTGCAAAATTGTGCATTTAATTTCATGTTTTAAAATTATAAAAACTTCAATTAGGTTATGAGAGAGAACAAAATAGAAAAGGAATTGCGCTGATAAAGCAAGAATAGCCGATTTAAGCTAAGGTATGAGACTTATGTGACCAATTTAATGATTTTTATTAGGATGCAGCATTTTAAAGGTGATTCCCAGACAGACTTCTGACCCCAGTCACCATCATTCCCACCAGTTATATAGGGGAGAATTAGGAAAAAGAATGCCATCACAACAGATAAGTTTCTTATTCTTCCCTATAGAACTACAAGGGTTGGACAATGAAACTGAAACACCTGTTTTTAGACCACAGTATCTTATTAGTATGGTGTAGTAGGGCCTCCTTTTGCGGCCAATACCGCGTCAATTCGTCCAGGGAATGACATATACAATCCTGCACAGTGGTCAGAGGGATTTTAAGCCATTCTTCCTGCAGGATAGTGAACAGGTCACAACGTGATGCTGGTGGGAAAAAAAGATTTCCTGACTCGCTCCTCCAAAACACCCCAGAGGGGCTCAATAATATTTACATCTGGTGACTGTGGAGGCCATGGGAGATGTTCAACTTCACTTTCATGTTCATCAAACCAATCTTTCACCAGTGTTGCTGTGTGTATTGGTGCATTGTCATACTGATACACGGCACCGCCTTCAGGATACAATGTTTGAACCACTGGATGCACATGGTTGGTAGTCCTTGGCAGTGACGTGCCAATCTAGCACGAGTATTGGGCCAAGGGAATGCCAGGATATGGCAACCCAAACCATCAAAAGTCCACCCCCATGCTTCAGTGTGGGCACACAACAGTCTGGGTGGTGCGCTTCTTTCTGACTTCTGCACACCGTAACTCAGTAACAGCAAAGGTGGACTCATCAGAGTACAATACATAATTCACATTGTCCAAGGCCCAAGATTTGCGTTCATTCCACCATTGAAACAAATGTTTGGCACTGGCACAAGTGACCAAAGGTTAGGCTATAGCAGCCCGACCGTTTACATTGACCCTTTGGAGCTCCTGACGTACAGTTTTGCTGGAAACAGGAGAATTGAGATGCACATTTAATTCTGCTGTGACCTGGGAGAGCGTGGTTTTATTTTTATTATTTGGTTTTATTTATTTTTTGTTTGACAGCTTCCTCTTGCGTCCAAAGTTAATCCTGTTGGATGTGGTTGATCCTTTTTGGTGATATGCTGACATTAACCTGGATACTGTGGCTCTTGATACATCACAACAACTTGCTGTCGTGGTCAAAGATGCGTCAGCAAGACAGGCACCAACAATTTGTCCTCTTTTGAACTCTGGTATGTCACCCATAATGTGGTGTGCATTGCAATAATTTGAGAAAAACTGTGCTCTTACCCGGCTATCTGGACCTCTACACTCTGCTCTTTCTGGTACAAGGTGCAATTAAGGAAGATTGGTTACCAGCCATGAAACCTCCCACACTGAAATGACAGGTGTTTCAGTTTCATCTCCAACCCCTGTAGTTTTGAATAAATTCAAAGTAGAGTAGGGTCAAGTTTTTCAGTTCAAAAATAGATGTTGGCCATTCTGCAAGCAAAGTTGGAGTTTAATACATTCCCAAACTCAGTTTACTGCAGTTTTACTGACATGTCATGAAAGTAAAACAAGTAAAAATGGCACTTGAGAGTGCTGGACATGCACAGAAACAATGAGATATAAAACCCAATAAAGTGCCACTCTCACAGCCATAATTGCAGGAATAAAATGTCAGTGTGAGTCAGTCTCCCCATTTAACATTAATTTAATTTAAAAAAAAGAGAAACATTTATATAGGATGCAGCCAAACGCATCCTATTAAAAGATATTTTCTATGGTGGAGAAACCAAAGGCAGCAACAAGTGATCAAGCAGCGACACTAAAGCAGGTAAGCAAGCGCTGCAATCCGAGACCTAGTACACAGTGTGTGTGTTTGTGTATTTGAGTGTGGTCGGGACACACAGAATATTAAATGCAGCTCAGAGGGGCAGAAATGAATTAATAAATTAAATTAATCCACGGCTGAACAGATGATGACACACATTTCGTTATTGCAAAAGAAAACTTTTTGGGAGAAAGTCAGTGTTGAAAGTTCAAAAAGATGATATCCAAGTATATGCACAACTCATCTTTCTGTCCTGCAAATTTTCATTTGCTTTTTTACTCACTCAAGAAAAACACAAACAAAGTCAATAATATTTACAACTTGATTCTTATATTTTATTTGTGGTTTAACACGATGAATTCTTTGCGAAAGCGCTAAACATTGTATTAAAGTTGATGTAAAGTAGTGGATAAGACCTGTATTAGCTGTGGTGGTTGATCTGTAAATGATGGACAGGATGAGGCAGAGGAACAAGAGGAGCAACTAAACCACTGCCAGGTACAGGTGCAGTGTTTGGGATTGCATTGACATTTTGTCTTTATTTAGGTTTACATATTATAGTTTTAAGATTATATTATAACAAACATTGCTGTTTTAGGCATCTGAAAAAAAGTCAAAAAATTACGAATTTTCCTGAAGCCCATTAAAACATATTTAATTCTTCCTCATGGCAGAGCTGTGAATAAATTTTATCCAGTCTTTTGCACACTAACCAAGTATTTTAATTATGTTCTTCTTGTCTAGTATCTTAAGGTATAAATCTCTCTCTTTGATCCAAAACATGAAGATTCAGTGGATAAAACAAAGGAACAACAAATACCAAATTGTTTTTCATAAGCGGCTTTTTTTTGTCGTTTTGACATTACATACACCCACAGCTGTTAAATCTTGCTAAAAAAAACAAGCAAACAAACAAAAATCTGTTTTTATGTTGCAAATAAAGTTCTGTAGCTTTAAAATCATGGTTTGTTGGTTGTATGTCTCGCCAAACCAATTTCTCAGTCTGGTTCGTTCCTTGATCTTATAATCTTGTTTTTTCCTCTAACAACCTCTGAGCCCCTTGTGGAAGAGCTTTCTTCATGCAGAGATGAAATCATTTTTAATACTAAAAAGAATGTTAAATGTACTTTGTCCATGGAGCGGCCGGCCACCCACTCAAAATGCTTCACACTGAAGCAACATTCCTCTCTGATACATGCATCAAGTCAAGTCAAACTCAAGTCAAGAGGCTTTTATTGTCATTCCATCTGAGCACAGGTACACAGAGCAATGAAATTACATTCAAGGTGCAACATGCAACAGACATAACACCACACCCCAAAATATATATATGTATATATATATATATATATATTAAATGTGACTTTTAGGTCATACATTATCACAGCCAGTTTAGGGTTCTTATTGAGGCGAGTGGGCTGCAGAGTGGCCCAGTTGGTAGCTCGTTCTCCCAGTGCATGTGTGGGTTCTCTTTGAGTACTCCCTCTTCCTCCAACATTCCACAAATATGACCTTTAGTCTGTTTTTTTTTTTGGGGGGGGGGGTGTTCCTTTCCTGCGATGGACTGGCGGCCTGTCCAGGGTGTTCCCCCACCTTTCGCACCAGATAGGCGCCAGCAGACCCCCACAAGGACATGTGACAGGAGGCAGCTCAAATCAAACCTGCAACCTTGACCCACTGTGCCTATGAACACTTTATAGAAAACCAGTTAGTGTAACTGTCGTGTTTGTTGTTGTTTTTTTAGATGAAGGTTGAGGAGTACCCAGGGAGACCGCACACATGCACAAAGAGAACATGGAGACGGACTGCAGGCAACCAGGGACTGTTCCTGTCAAAGTCCTTCATGTGAACGCATGGTGAGGCCGAGTGGGTTTAGTAGATGTTTAATCTGTTAACCTTTGGTCCAGCCTCACCTCCCCTCCCTCTCTCCCAGGAGGAGGCCAATAAAAGCAGACTGGTTTCATAACAGGACTGCAGTCAGAGCAAGCCCCGCTGCAGCTTCAGCTCCGCATCTTCCTTCGCAAATGGCAGCTCCAAAGAAAGTCTGCATCGTGGGCTCCGGAAACTGGCAAGTCGATCTGGTTTCTGTAACGAAGCTGTCCGGTTTTTTTGTTAACGTGGCTGTGTCTGATTAGTAGCGCGATTGAACTAGCGGAGCTCTGCAGCGAGGAAGCAGCTCTGGAAAAACGCAACGAGCTGCTTCATCAGCGGGAACAGAACCAGCAGTCAGTCACGGGCTGAGTGTTTTCAGGGGAACTGTCCTCACGTCAAACCCGGTGACCGGGGAGGTTTTATCCGACCTCGAACTTCGCCAGAAGCGAGCGTGTGTTAGCTTAACTTGTTCTCAATAGCGGTAGTCCATTCAGAAATCCGGACGATTAAGCTAAACCTGCAAATGTGAGGGTTTTTAAAGAGCTTGGGTAGAATTTAAAGCGAAGCATAAAGTGTTGGGAGTGACCTCAGGAAATCGGCAGAATGTTTAAGAGCCAATTTCAGTGCTTTATACATAAAAAAATGCATAATTGTTCAAGATTGGATGAGACAACCTCACTACTTAGTTATTAGGCGTGGACACCTGTAGTAGTTTGTTTGCAAAACATAAAGTTAAATGTTTTCCACAAATCTGGACTTTTAAATCCAGCATGGCCACTTTGCAATCTGATAACAGTAAAAAAAAAAAAAAGAATCTAACCCTAACCCTTGTGTCTAATTCCCAGTTTTTACTCTGAAAGTGAAATGACTAAGTAGAGAAATCCATAAAAGGTCAAATTTAGAGCCTTCTTACCAATCCCCTTGTGCATAATTGGTTAGATTGTGAAATTCAATGTTTTTATTTTAAAAATGACTGAGAGTAAAGTTAGATAAAGTAACACAACGTTGTCTTACAGTCAGAGGTTTCTCGCCAGATTAATGCCAAAATCCAGCACGGCTGCCTTGCAGTGATTGTAACTTTGTAAATGCCAAAGTTGGCAATGTTCCCTTATTTTCTTTCCTTCTCAGCATGGTAAACATAGTGCTGCACCAGAGGTCTGCAACCCCGACGTGTTCCGGATCCAACACATCTGCACCTTGCCTCACTGGCGAGTTATTGAGATTTGCAAAGACCTCGTCATGTCGCCCTTTATAACCGGGGCGGTTCTACGCTGTTTTAAAAGAACAAAATGCAGAGAAATGCCCCAATATCTGGTTGCATTCCTAATCATCATTGCACATGTCTGTTGACTAAATCTCCCTGTTTTTCTAAATTGTACACAAAAAGTTTAACTGGGCGTGATCACATTCCCAGATTTGTATTAATTCCACACAGCAGGTAAATCCTTCATATTTACCTTGCAATTAATATACGCTAGAGATCTTTCTACCATCAATGGCAGCCAAAGTAGAGACAGCCTACTTGGTCGAGCTGATTAGACAATCAGCAGTATTTGATCAGCCCGCCGGTCCGTGCAGGTCAGAGAACAGTGTGGGAAGTCTAGTTAGAAGCCATAAATGTTTTGTTACATCCAGCATGCACATCAAACACTAACTTGTTATTGTTAATCACGCAGGGGTTCTGCCATTGCCAAGATTGTTGGTGTCAATGTTGCCCAGAATGCCAAGTTTGACAACACGGTCAAAATGTGGGTGTTTGAGGAGGTTGTGAACGGCCGCAAGCTGACCGAAATAATCAACACCAGCCATGAAAATGTGAAGTACCTCCCCGGGCACAAGCTGCCCGCAAATGTGGTGAGAAGCTGTTATTGTCATAATAGATGCATTAATACAGTTAATAATCTTTTTTTAAATTATTTTAAGAATGGCCGAAATAGTTAATTGATCAAGCATATGGTAAAGATTTGCAAGATCAAATTCATAATTGATTTATTTATTACATGGTTGTTTAATGGTTACCCATGCACAGGCAGACCGACCATCTTGACTGGAGCAGTGCTAAGACCTCCTGTTAAATGTATTGGTTTTTCTGACATATATAATGAATTCATGATTTCTTGCAATAGTAGAATAAAATATGTTTGTTTTTTTTAACAAGTAAGATAACTGTTTTTTATTTTTGTAAATTAGCCGCTTTCATGCTCCACTAAGAGTGTAAAGTAGAGTCACAAACACTTAAAACTGAGTCAAGATTAGCAACGCATAAACTGATTGCAAGGTTTATTTTAATTAGTGGTGTACAATATATGGAACTATTATCCTCTGTTTGCATTTGGGTTAATCACAATCAATGTTGTTGGTGCAAGATTCAGAATAAGCATAGCAATTTTCTGATTGTCTTGATTTTTAAAGTAAAATAGTGGCTGATAAGATGTTACTATATTCATGTTCATTTTAGCTGCATGATGCATTATAAACCCCCCAAATCAAATAGCAATAATCCTTTCCTAATTGTAATTTCTGCTGCCAAATAGAGGTAATTCTTGCACTCTTCTTTAATGTGCTCCTTTGTGTTTTGCGACATTCCCCGATACTTCGCAGCTGGCAGTCCCGGACCTGGTGGAGGCATCCAGCGGCGCAGACATTTTGGTGTTTGTGATCCCGCACCAGTTTATCGGCAAGGTTTGCGACACACTAAAAGGCAAGGTTAAAAGCGACGCACTTGGAATATCCCTCATCAAGGTTCGACTTCGCTCTTTGTGCTTAGATTCTCTGAGCAGATGTGAATGTTTCACCTTCTATCTCATAATCCTGCTATTTTTAATGCGGTTTGTTGTTGTGCAACACAGTCTTTGACCCAGATAGCAAGTCTTGCACGTTTCACTTCCTCCAGGGTGTAGACGAGGGGCCTGACGGACTGAAACTAATCTCGGATGTAATCCAGGAGAAACTCGGCATCACAATGAGTGTGCTGATGGGAGCCAACATTGCCAATGAGGTTGCTGATGAGAAGTTTTGTGAGACCACTATCGGTGAGCCTGATATGAAAATGGCAACAAGGCTTTGTACTCTCAATTCAACCTCGCTTACATTTCCACTGTTTGTGTGACAGAGTTCAAATTGGATTTACTTCCAATCCATTGGATTCACTTCTTTAGGCTGCATTAACGCTTGTGGGAATTTAAGCCAGGACAAATTAACGTTCTGATGCCAGGTTTTAACAAAATCAATTGTTTTCTTCTTTTTTTGTGTTTGTTTTTTCCTTATGTGCGTGCAGGCTGTAAGAATAAAAACCACGGGACTCTCCTGAAAGAGCTGATGCAGACCAGCAACTTCAGAGTTACTGTAGTCGAGGAGTACGATGTGGTGGAAATCTGTGGAGCCCTAAAAGTGAGCTCTTAAAACAAACAGGTTGACATCTCATGGTTTTAAAACAAGTTTAGAACAAGATGTCCTTAATTTATCATGTTACTTTGGATAGAAAGCAAAAAAGGCAGTTATTGCAAAATAATTCAAAGTTTTTATTGCATTACAATCTAAAACTTCTTTTTATTATATCGGGAGTTCATGCGAGTTTGAGAGATGCATTTGACCAAGTTTGCTTGATTTAATCTGTAGCTCCCTTTTTTTTCCAACCTATCCAATACTATTTTTTTACCATCCGTGTGTAATTTCATCTCCATATGAATCCAGCTGATATCGAGTTGGAGTCATTTATGGTATCGCTTAACGTCACCTTAAGAATTATTGTCTAAAAGATAGATGAAAATGGCGATCTGTCCAGGGTATACTCCGTCTTTTACCCAATGACCACCGGAAATTTCTCCACTGCTTTTTGTTGATCTATTTAACAAATCCAAATAAAACGTATAAAATATTTTTTCATTTTACTGTAAGTGGCAGTTTTACATTACTTTGCAAGGGACTGTATGTCCCCAACAAAATTGCACATAACAAAAGTTTGCTATTTGAACTTACATCTCCGAAAACACTTGTGTTTTCTTTGAAACCACATTTCCTTCGAATCAGTAATGTCTTTTCAGCGCATTCAATGTGGAAAAGGTTGGGGAGTTCTACAGCTGCAAGATTTAACAAAACCCATTATCACTGCGGTTGCTAATGCAGATTGCAGTCGTTGGCTGCTACTTTATTGACTGTAAAATCCTTTGTTAGTCGAGGGTGTGATTACAGCACAAACAGAAGAAAATCTCTTCGCTGGGGAGCTTGTAATTTAAAACCAGCAGGATATGAGAATTTTTTCCAAAATGTCCCTGCTTGCAAATAGCCCACTGTCTGTAACTTTTTAAATATATAGAAAAAACAATTTTCAGTAAGAGTTTGAACTTCCTTCCCATTGTTAGTTATATATTTTAGAAACCAGCTTTTCAATGTAACGTTTAGATTTCATATATGAGCTCTGCTTCTGTTTTGCAAATATTTCCAAGACCTCTGTGTCTACAGTGCTCCAACATTCATACACCGCTTTGTTGGAGCAGATAAAAGTGTAGGTGTGTGTGGATAAAGGGAGAATTTAGCCAGACTGAGGTTATAATCTGTAAAAAGCTCAGAGGAATAGAGGGATGTGATTAATGCTCTGCGTTTAATGAGAACGAGGATGGAGCTAGTTCATTCACTGATGGGACGGATTAGTGGAACGTCATTAATTCTCTAGATCGTCTGCAGATTTCCAGGTGTGTCTCCGGGTTTTTTATTTCCACCTGTGGGGTTTTGCTTACGCTCTCTCCTTCCTTTTGTTGTGCAGAACATTGTTGCGGTGGGTGCAGGTTTCTGCGACGGTCTGGGCTTCGGGGACAACACCAAGGCAGCGGTGATCAGGCTGGGCCTAATGGAGATGATCGCCTTCGCACGGATTTTCTGCAAAGTTGGGCCAGTTTCCTCCGCGACCTTCCTGGAGAGCTGCGGCGTGGCCGACCTCATCACAACCTGCTACGGCGGCCGCAACCGCAAAGTAGCTGAAGCTTTCGTCAAGACTGGGAAAGTGAGAGGCTTCTTTTTTTTTTTAAGAGATTTTATTCTTTCAAACAAAACTCGTTTGAAGTACAAAAACATTTAATCAGAACGACTACTTTAAACAAGACCTAATACAAACCACTATAGTTCATCTTATCTTAAAGTTAATTTTTGTTGCCATATTTTTATTTATCTACATATTTCAGGCTGAAATTTATATTGTACATTATACATGAGCCATGTATGAATATTAAGGTAAAAAGAGGTTACTGTTTCAAAATCAAAACACACTAAAAGCACTGGAAAAACTTTTTTGTTGCTGAGTGAAGCGTCAAGCTTCATTTTAGTAAATAAGATCATCAATCACATGATTTACTTAACAAATTCAATTTCAAAAGTACTGTTATTGTCTACACAACTATAGGGGAGACTACAGACTTGACAGCTGTACATCAGAAACTTATTGACACTCTCTAGGAAGATGGTAGACCAAAAAAGGTCATTGTGCACAAGGTGGTTGTTCAAAGTTTTCAACCCGATTTTTATATTAATGGTAGGAGGAAAAAGTGTGATGCCTGAGCGGATTACAAAGGCGAGCTCATCAGGACTTTAGTGTAGATTCAATGCATGGACTGCAATTGGGGTCGGAGACATCCCATGAAAATGTCCGCAAGACATGGACCATTGGTTTCACATTCCCTGTGATACACAGGAGGAAAAGTTTAGAGGAATCCAAATTGGTTGTGGCTGTTGTGAAGTTTCTAGTTTGCTGTGTTGTTTTTGAGTTCAAAGTCAGCAAAACCTTCAACCAGGACGTTTTAGAGCACCACATGCTTCCCTCGGCTGACAGGCTTTAAGACTGAGTCATACTCTGCGAGAACAGAGAAATGTGTTCCCTACCAGGGTCGCTTCAAAAAAGGGTCTTTTTTTTAATTTTTTATTCTTGCAGAGTCAGATTTCCACAATTTCCAGATACATCTCTTTGCTATGATCATATCATAGCCACCAGTCTTCCAACATTCTGACCCATGTTGTCCAAAGTGTTAGAGATGCCAAATGGAGCAGTTTCAGGGTCAGGGTAAAGGTTTGTCTTGAGAACATGTGAGCACCATATAAAAAATTTAATCCCAGAAATACTTGATCTTAGGGCATAGCCAAAATTAGTGTGCAGGTGTCCCATCAGCTAACTTTCACCTTTTATACAGTGGGGAAATTTGGGGGAAGATTTTATGCAGACTATTCTTTGAATAGTGGAATCTATGTATGACCTTGAATTGAATCTACTGTAACCTAGCATTGACTGAACATTGTTGACTATCATTCCATATTTCATCTTGGATTGTGATGTTAAGATCAGCCTCCCACATTTGTTTAAATTTGTCAGCAGTTTGTGAAAATTTGTAAGATGAAGTAGAGACCAGCTTCTGGTGGACCGAGCAAAAGTTTAAAAATGGAATGTTCTTCTGGCAGGGAGTAAGATGATGAGATATTGTGTCTTATATAATGGCTTAACTGTAAATATCTGAAGAAGTTTGACCTTGGCAGGTCATGTGTCTCTTGTAATAATTCAAATGAATAGAGATGTTTATTCAAATATAGAAATTGTCTTTTACTTACAGTATATAATTCTTGATAAAATTCAACAAAACGCTGGTTTATTGCTTTTGGATGAGTGAGTACATCTCCAGTACTCAATCGAATTCTAAGAATAGCCCTAATATTTTGCTGCCCCCTAAGTTGCCTAGTAGTGTTCGTGGCTTGTCCCCAAGTTCAGAATAACGTGTCTGGAGATGAGACAATTGATCACTGACTTCTTTTGTTAAAATATTTTACTCATATTTAAGATTAATTATTTCCTGCAGTGTTTGATTGTCATTGTTTTGCTTATATTGTGTTCACATTTTCAATAACATCCTATCAATTTCAACCAACCTTGACCTCCTTAACTTTAATGATACCTCAAAAAAATAAAATGACCCCTCATAACTACTTTAAACGTTTTCCACAAGTTTTGAATCTGAAATATCCGAGGTGTAATTAGTAATTAAAAGCTCGTCAGTCAAGTCATTTGTTGCGTCTGTTGGCCAAAAATCCAAGTTGACACTAACTGGAGCATGATCTGAAACGACAGTGTTGTGATATGTGGTATCCAGTACATTTGAGAGGAGCTTAGAGTCTAATAGAAAAAAATCAATCTGTGAATATCAGTTATGTCATTTGAAAATAAAAAAAGGAATGTCCTCTATCAGAATTGCCAAATGTCCAAATGTCCGTTTCTTGATGAAGCATTTGAATAACCTGCCTGGTTTTTTGAAGACCAAGATCACATTAAAATCTCCACCAATGATCAAATATATGTTTGAGAGATCTGGCAGTTTATCAAATGTCTTAGGACAAAAACCTGCATCATCGACATTCGGACCATAAATATTAAGCAGATTGACATGCATAGAGTAAAGCTGTTCAGTTACAATTAGAAAGCCGCCACTGTCATCATTGATAGTTTTTATTTGTTGAAACGTTATATTCTTTTTAACTATAATGGCCACCTCTCGTGCCTTGCTAGAAAATGTAGATTGAAATATGTGTACCGCCCAGCTGCACCTTAAACGAGACTGCTCCCCATGGTCTGATACGAGTTTCCTGTAAAAACATCAGGTCAGCGGATAATCATTTTAAATGAGTGAAAACCTTTGTGTGACCTTGGGGTGCCCTAATCCCATTACATTCCATCTCACTATAGAAACGCCCTTCCTCCTACTATTATTCACTGGCAATATAACAGTATGACAGATATTGCTTAGATTGTGGACACACTAGTAGCCTCAGACAAATGCATACAAAGACAAAAACATATATGCGTACCCCCCCCCCTCCAAACCAAACTTACAAAACAAAGTAGGAAAAAACCCTGGTTAAACATACCTGTTAAAGGGAGAAATCAAACTTCGCTTAGTTCGACACCAAACTGCGGAGCTTCTCTTAGACACATCTACTCCATCAGAGTAGATGTGTCAAGAATCAGTTCATTTATATAGCGCCAATTTACAACAGATGTCGTCTCAAGGCACTTTACAAGAAAATCTATTCAAATCACAGATGCAGCATTCACTCCTCTGGAATCAGCAGAGAGAAATAATGGCTTGTGTGATCGTTGACTTTACAGCAATCCCTCATACTGAGCATGCATGTAGCGACAGTGGAGAGGAAAAACTCCCCTTTAACAGGAAGAAACCTCCCACAGAACATGGCTCAGTACAAGCAGCCGTCTACCACGACCGACTGGAGGTTTGAAGAGACAGAAAACTAAAATAGATGCACAGGATACAAAAAAAAAAGTTTATAGCAGCAGTTGTAGAGCGTCACTGGCAGCATCTCAGCCCATATTCTCATCAAGAAGCTGTACTATGTGCTTTAGTGCCCCCCCCTGAGCAACAAATCCTTTTTTATGCAATAATCGATTTCGTATTAACTACCATTGTTTATATGCTGTTACATAATCAATCAGCTGTTATTAACATTTTATCATTTAATCAATAATGAGTCCATCCAATGAACTACCTTGAGTTATTGGATTATATGTGTAATACCTCACTAATTCAAATTATTCCTCCTGGCAGCCAGTTTGGTTTTAGAAGTACGTCTGAGAAACTGTTAGGATTAGGGATGCACCGATATTTAGAATAACAACTTGCCCAATTCCATCCATCCATCCATTTTCTGTTCACCCTTGTCCCTATTGGGGTCAGGTGGGTCTGCCGGCACCTATCTCCAGCTTACAACGTGCGAGAGGTAGGGGTACACCCTGGACAGGTCGCCCGTTCATTGCAGGGCAACACAGAGACATACAGGACAAACAACCACTCGTACGCATATTCACACCTAAGGGCAATTTAGAGTGGCCAATCAGCCTAAAAGTCATGTTTTTGCACTGTGGGGGGAAGCCGTAGTACCCGGAGATAACCCACACATGCGCAGGGAGAACATGCAAACTCCTTGCAGAAAGACCCAAGGTGGACTTGAACCCAGAGCCTTCTTGCTGCATGGCAACAGTGCTACCCACTGCGCCACCGTGCAGCCCTTGGCCAATCCAAATGTTTTTGTTTGTTTTTATTTATTCTGTGTTTAATGCCTCAAAAAAATAACTAAATTTAAAATGTGATAATAAATTACACAAATTTATAAAACAAAAACCTTTTCATTCCGCCTGCACACAGCATTCATGCCACATCTAATCAACATAAACAGCAACTGCCATTAGTGAATTTTTTCACTTTTTTGCCAATTGCAGTCAACGAGCCAAACATCGGCTGATGTTCGACCAATGCATAGGTGCATTCCTAGTTATATTATGTATTTTATTGCAATTTTCTAAGAGCCTAATTTTAAGCTTTCCCTTAACTGTGAGCCATAATAATCCTTAATAACAGAAGTGATTAAACAAATCTATATTTGTATAATGAATGTACAAAATGTTACATTACATTTTGAAAATAAATGATCACATTTACTTTTTCCTTTTTCAGTCCATCGAGGAACTGGAGAAAGAGATGCTGAACGGGCAGAAGCTGCAGGGACCAGCAACAGCTGCTGAGGTTTATCTGATCCTCAAGCACAAAAACCTGGTAGATAAGTAAGTCGAGCAGCAAGCCGACTCTAATCGATGGTACTGATAGTGTTAGGCTGAGAAAAGACGAGCATTAAGAGCATTTGTTCTTTTGACAGGTTCCCGTTGTTCAACGCCGTCTATCAGATCTGCTTCCAGGGCCATCCCGTCTCAGAGTTCATCAGCTGCTTGCAGAACCACCCGGAACACATGTGACGAGGTAAAAACCCGGCAGAGTGCCTTCTCGACGGGAACGCGACCACTCCGGTTTAAAACTCGTGGATAATGATGCTCGACATGTCGACTCCAGAACCACAGAATCCATGTTGACAAGTGTTTAAAGCTGTATTTCAGACATATCATTCAGGGATCTAATCCCATGTCCAGATTCCAAGTAAAACTTGAAGAAGAAAATGGTTGTTTTTTCCGACACTTTATCTTAATCAGGATATATAGTTTCTATTTTTAAATTATAATTAGACTGAAATGTAAACTTTGTAGGACATCAAAACAAAATTTGACTTTGACAGTGTTTATATGCTATTACGTGATGAATCAGCTGTTAGCATTTTTAATCATTTTATCATTACGTCATTAATGTGTCCATCCATTGAACTACCTTTAGTTATTGGATTATATGTGTAATACCCCAGTAATTCTAACATTACCCGTATGTACTGTAAAAATTAAGGATGCTTTTAACTCACTCTAATGTGCCTTATAATGAAGGGTTGGCCTTGAAAAACAGGTGAAATACAAACTACCTGCAGTTTTTCCAAGAGCAACATTGTCCCAAATTGGCAATAATTTGGGACAATTACTCTTCCAGGCAGCCGATTTTAAATATTTTATTTCTGAGAAAAAAAGTAACTACTTTTGGGAAACTGTAAGGATCTTGTATTAGTTGCTGCTCTACTGTTCAAGATGAGGGACATGGATTTGTTTTGTTTTTTAAGAGCCATATTGTATTAACATCCATCCAATATGCCATTGGTTTCTGTGATCCAGCCTAAACATGTTGTACTTTTGAGACAATATTTTAAGGAATATCTTATCTGAATAAATCCCTCATGTTGTCAAATCAGCTTGGAGCATTTCTTTGGACACAATCTATTGGCTGGATATTTTCTTTTTTTTTTTGTGACCGTCTGGGTGAGTCTTTGATACTTTAATAAAATTACTCAAACTGGCCATTACTCTTTAAAGTTTTCTACATTTGTGAAGAAAAAAAAAGTTATCACTTTGCTTGTAAAACAGGAAGGACATAATAAACCCAAATATCAACACATGCGCTACAGTGTGGGCTCTGAATATTGTGACCTTTATAAAATTTGTTTAGGATTATGCTCGATAAGAGAAAAAAATGCATTTTCACAGATTTAAAGGCCATAAAACTGTTTTGAGTCTTGTGAGAGTTTGACATCAAGGAAATGTTAGATCAAAGTGTTTATATAATCTGCAGATTTAGCATTGTTTCTTTTGCTTTATCACTAAATTGATATTAGTTAATTTTAATTAACATTCTGTTAAATTGCCTTACCTTTTGTATACAGAAACTTCTCACGTTTCTGGTTAGTGATAAGGATAGTTCTACATCTTCGTTCAGACAATTTAAGATTTTTTGGGGGGTTTTAGAAAGACATTAAACATTAATATAAATATTTTATGTAGCTTGGTTAGTTTGTCCACTCATATTGGGCTTTGAAATATGAAAAACAGGACAATAGAAGCAAAACTGGTTTATTAAAAGAAATGGAAGTGTAAGTACATTTACATAAAGTGAGCAGCAGTAGCATTCAATAAGACATTATGCTGATTTACAGCAGAAAGACCTGCTGCTTGGATATGTTCCCAATAAATGCAGAAAAAACGAAAATGTAAACATAAAATGGAATGAAACTTTGTTTTGGGCCAATAAAGCCCCAGCTTGTTCCGCACAAAACCTAAGACCTCTGCTAACTGAAGTATTCCTCCAAACATTCTACGTACTTGGTCCCAAAAAGGGAAAGCAACAGAAAGGTAATAATTCTATTTGTGTTACTATTGTTGCAGTGCAAGCATGATAGCATTACAACCAAAGGTATATAAAAAAATAGAAGACTAACAGCTGGTCTAAATGTTGTTCTGCATCGCTCTTGTGACCAACTCGTTTATTAATAAAGCTGTTTCATGCTTGTTGTTTCAGTCCCTTTTCAAATAGAGGGGAAATGTAACAAATTCAGTTTTCATTTCTTTTGTTGACTAGAATAAGACTTAAATTGTTTCAGTGTGTATAAAACGTACGAATGATCACTTGGGCACTTACATTTAATTCATAAAGCTCAAATGATATTACCTGAGAAACAGTATTTGTTTCTTCCTCCCATTCCTCTTGACTGTCTGGATAGCTCACTTTTTTTTCTGTTCTACCTCTACTCTCCCCAAAGCCACCATTTCATTACTATTCAAAGTTTGTGAGGGTTGACCCATTTGTAAGTGCCTTCATAACGAAATCCAACTCTCTGAACTAGGTCATCTGCTTCCAAGGGACCCCGACTGAGAAGATGGAAACGGGAAAAAAAACAAAAAATTAGAAATTGAGATTATGGCAAAGTAATCTTTTTTTTTTTTTTGTGGGCAGAATTAGCATCTACCTTCCATATTTATAAGGAAGAGGCTTTGGCTTCTCTTTGTCTATCTGATGAAGAAGAGGGGTGAAGATCCTCCAGGCTTCTTTCAGTTCATCACTGCAGACATTAACAGTAAACACTCGCATCCACTTGTTTGCAACTAAAATTTCTTGACTAATAAGATGTAACTGGTATTGCACTTTGGCACCATCTAGTGAAGCTCATGCAAAGGGCAAAGCAAAACAGGTTTGTTCGGTTTTCATGCAGTGAGACAAGAGCTAAACAAACAGACCTGCGAACAAAGTGCATTTGGCTCCCACAGAACACATCCAGGATGAGTCGCTCATATGCGTCCGGGAGTTTCACATCCTAAGAAATAAAAGATGTTGATTTTTTATTTTTTATTTTTAAACACGCTCACATTTTACACCAAAATCACGTTCATTTTTGGTATTGTTTTCTTTCTATTAAGGTTAGAAATCAGAATGTTTGTACTTCGAATTAATTGTCTTAAGTGATACATGTGAACTTTTCAGGCATTTTGAAGTTATACTCCAGAATAAACCAGACTTGAAGGTTCAGAACTTAGGTAAAAAATTTTTGTATTTTTCCATGATGTCACACAAAAGCGCTGCTCCTGAGGTGTTTTCTTAAAATAAACCACAGACACTCCTAATTATCTCATAATTACCTAAAAATCCCTGGTATCATCATTTGGGCTTTACCAAATAATTCAAAGGCACAATCTTAGTAGTGTACGTAAATGTCTGATTTGGAATAAAGTTTAATTTAATACATGTCATTTTGGACCTATGCAAGTTTAGAATAAGGATAAATAAATAAAATTTAGCCCACCTTGTATCTGCTCCTGTAGGTGAGGTCCAGCTCCGTTTCTTCAGGACTGAAGTAAACTCCAGGTTTCTTGCTCATCATCTTGGCATAAATAGCCTCATTGGGTTGCACCCGCACCACCAGCTCATTCCTCTGACACTTATTTTCAAAAATGTCCCCTGGGACGTCGGAGAACTGCAGCCGCACTTCGGCTTTTCTCTCATTCAGAGCTTTGCCGCAGCGCAGGATGAAAGGAACGCCTGTGCGGGGGATATTTTCAAGGATTTACAAAAACAGGATTCAACAATTGTGTTCATGAATATTGTTTTCTTTTTTTAAACGGATGATTTTTCTATACCATCCCAGCGCTCGTTGTGCACATAGAGAACAGCAGTGGCAAAGGTGGCCTGAGTGGATCCTTTTGGTACAGTGGGATCGTCGAGGTAACCCAGTTTGGCATCTCCTTCTCCTTCAGGATTCCCCACATACTGGCCCAGCACCACATCTGACATAGACACTGGAGCAATACACTTCAGCACCTTCACCTATAGGCATAAAACCTGTTTAATTAGTCAGTAATGATAAATATGACAAATTTTATTTGTGACGTACAAATTCAGTACCTTCTCATCCCTGACGTCGTCGGAGCTGGTGGATGCTGGTTTCTCCATGGCAACCAAGCAGAGCATCTGAAGCAGGTGGTTCTGCATGACGTCTCTTATCGAGGACACAGGAGAACAAACAGGTTGTCATACAAAGTACAACAATGCCAGAGATCACAGGAAAAATTAGCATTGATCATTTTTCAGGATAAAACGCAGTGTTAAATCTCGAGGCTTAATAAGCACCTTAATCCTACTAATTTTTATGTTTCTGAATTTGTTACAAACAAGTAAATTAACTTTTTTAATCTATTCATTTAAGTGCATCTATTCAGTCAGAATAGATGCAGAATAAATTAAAGACTAAACCACGGCTTCCACATCCGTTTGGCAGTCCTCACAATTCAAATAAACAACCGCATTCAATAGTCCAGGGTATAAATGTTAAGTGTTAGCCAGATGAGAAAATGCATTGAAGGAAAATCTTTAAGGAAATTGCTCATCATGAAAATGTGCCCATGTCTGAGAAAAAAATAAAAATGTTAAAAACAAAAGAAAATTAGAAAACAAGGCTGGACAAGGACCGCACATTATTTCAACAGGAGGATGGGAACGCTAAGCAAACAGTAGCTTCATTTTGATAGGCGTATCTAAGTCATATGAATATATACACACCTCATAAAATCTTTCGGGAGGCAGATAGAAAATAGGTTTTACGCCTCACCCATCACATTTGTGTGGAACATGCAAAATGCCACAAAGACATTTACTGGAGCATTGTGGTTTGGTCAGATAAGATGACCCTATCTGGCAAGTCTGATGTGAATAAATTTTTTTGAAAAAGACCTAAGCACACAAATATCACATTCAAAAAGTACTTTATTAACCTCAAAAGGGAACTTAAATGTATTATCAAAATATAAAGGTTTAAAAACACTGGGGCATCTTTTAATCATTTTGAAGGATAATGACCCTAAAAAAATAGGAAACAATGGCGTTTGTGGCACCAGTTTGATTGAATGCACTAAAACTAAAATGCATGCTTTTATGCATACATATTAATTATGCTGTTTATTATTTAATAATATTTTTTATATATATATTCACTATAAACTAAGATTATTTTAAATTATCTCAACTACATATTTAAACATTTCAGCCCCCTCCCCCCCTCACCGAATGATGCCAAAATCATCAAAGTAGCCTCCTCGGCCCTGAGTGCCGAAGGGTTCTTTAAAGGTGAGGACAACACAGGCAACGCTCTCTCTGTTCCAGATAGGTCCAAATATTCGGTTCCCAAACCTGCAGACAACACCACAGGGATGTTTCAAGCTCACCAGCATGCGAAGCAAGCAGACAGCTGTTCATGACACCATGCATAAACATTTCTATTCAGCGGGGCTCTATATTTAGCTTCCCCTGGCGTTTATGAAAAAACAAGCCTTCCTGAAAACGAAAAGCAATTTAATTCAATCCTGCTTTGATCGGATGATTGTTTCTTTATGAAAAAAAACAAAAACAAAAAAGTGCTTTAAAACTGGTGAGTTTTATGAAAAGGGCTGAGGGTCAGTAAGACTCAGACAACAGAAGAAAACTAATAAACAGAGTAGAGGAAACTTCACTGCTATAATGTTTCTAAAGTGTCAAATAAAAAAGATTACTGAAGCAATAAAAAAAAAAAAAAACAGTCCTATGGTTTTCCTACCTGAGCACCATCAGGTTTTGCACCATTTCTTTGCCCAGGTAGTGATCGATACGGTAGATCTGGTCCTCTGTGAAGAGAGATGAGAGGTGTGTGGACAGCTCCTCCGAGCTCTGGAGGTCATGCCCAAAAGGCTTTTCAACGATCACTCTGTTCCAGCCCCTAAACAAGACATCAAGAAGAGAAAGAACAGATAAACACCATGTTCCAAACTCAAGAAATACATTTTAAAAAGCTAGTGACTTTTGTCCATTAAAAACAAACATTTCCAAAACGTTTGTTTGATTAAGTCTCGTGTTCAGAGTCACTAGGAAGCCTGGAGACTTTCCCACAGAAACAAAAGGAGACTAATACCACACAGAAAGCTCCGCTTAGCTGAGATTAAAACCAGCAGCCTTCTTAGCGTCACCTGATAGAGCTAGCAAAACAGCTATGCTCTTCCGAAGGCAGTAAATACATTAAATGACAGAAGTGGGAAATAGAGCTGAACGCGGCACATGTTAAAACCTTTTTTCCCTGTTCCTTTTAGCTTCATGTTTAAAATGATCCAGAGCTCCTACTTAGGTTAAAAGAAATAAAATCCATGTCCAATTATTTTAGTTGCACTTGATAAAACATAATGCAAAGCTTGATGTCTAACGAAAATCTGATGAAGTAAACAGTGTGCTGCTCCGCTAAGTTCTTGAAGGTTTGTTAGTTAACAGTATTAAACAAAAGACACAGGTGAGAGATAAAGGTGAGACATTTAAAGCTTTCATGGGGAACTGTTTATTCCAGAGGACAAGTGGAAAAGATGCCTATGGTAACTCTTGAGGAGCTGCAGAGATTGACCACTTAGGCGAGGGAATCTGTCCACAATACAATACAATCCTAATAAAATAGCATGTTTGAAATACTTGCACTTTTAAACAATATGTTATTTCCTCTTAACAGGTCATTCAGATGTGGAATAAGTGCAATGAGAGAAGTCGGTACTGACTTTGTGCTCGTGCAGTGATGCTTGATGTTCTTGGTGACATCGTGGTAGACTGTTGGCGGCAGGGCCAGGTAAAAGAGGCGGTTTGCTTCGGGTCCTCCAGGCAGAGCCAGCATGTGTGCATTCAGTTTGGAGAAGGAAGTCTCGTCCACATATTTGCCACTGATGTAAGAGTTTCTGGAAAAGAAGGCCTGCAGCCGCTCTGCTTCCGTCTCTGTCACCTGGGTCAGAGTAGGATTCATTAAAATCTCCAGAACAGAATAAAAAAAATAAAAAAAAGCTTTTTAAAACGCTCAGATTTGCTCGGTTACCTTCATGTGGGGAAGGCAAGCAGTCCGGATAGCATCAACTGTGAGGTCAGAGCGGGCAAAGCCTACAAAATATGTCTGTTCAGGGAGGAGGCCATCTTTGAATAACCACCTGAGAGAGAAAACAGGAGAATATTCTTCATCGTAATCCACCCCTAATGTTACAGATTAGGCTGCTACCGTATAGTCAGCTCCACTTACCACAAAGTTGGGTAGATCTTTTTCTTTGCCAGATCCCCCTGCAAGCCCAAACACATCATTAGGGATATAGTTATGTTTAATCACTTGTTTTTTTGCATTATTTTAACCAGCAACTTTAGTTTATGAGAGATTTTCCAGTAAAACCAGATCTCGGAAGGCTTGAGTGCTACAATAAAAAATAAAAAAAAACACACACGTTTAAACAGACAAAGCTTTGTCGTAAACAGGAATTGCAAGACTTTGATAATCCCACTAGAACAAACGTAAACCAAAAAGACACAACAGACTCAAAGACTGACAGATTGGCTGGTTCCTGATGTAATCCCGAAGAACCTGTTGGCTTAGTTTATTTTAAAGTAATCCAGCTAATCTTTGCAAATTTGAAAATCACAAATGAGCTAAAGTGTCTCCCAATAAATTTAAGTCATATCAGAAAATGGATTTATGTCACTGAAAAAATTGGAAAACGTAAAATTTGTACACTATACTGATTAAGTATGCAGAGAGAGTTTAAACTCAAAATTCACTTTATACAATGCAATGAAATGCTTGAAATGCAATCTATGAGCTTAGCCGTTCCCAGTTTCTCTTTAAAACACTAATCCTCTTATTTAAGGTTGTGCGCTTCTAGGGAGAATTTACGCTCATCACTCTAATCAGCCGTCAGTAACACAAGACTTTAAGTCTCCAACAAACAACTCACCAATCAGAAGAACATAATCGTGCATGATGACTGAAAGTCAAGGGATCTCTGAGGATTGGGCATAAAACTTTGGAGTTAAGAATCTCTTTACGTCTTGAAATACAAAGCTTCTCTTTGACAAAGTATTGTACAACACAACCACACACATCCAAAAAACGGGCACAACCAGAGTCTAGCCCAACACAGGCCAGCCCTGTCCTTGTTCTGCCTGCAGATACGGCTGAAAGAAATGTGCTGACAGACAGTGACGCAGCAAAAAAAGCAAAAAGGGCCACTCTGTTGTACAAACACTAAATACTGCAGAAGAACGAGGCACATAATCTGTTAAAGGTCAATAAGTAAATAGATTCTATAGAGATTTATTGCACTGTGTTTGACCATTAGTCTTTTTTTTATTTCTTTTTTTTATAACAAATAGTTAAAATAAAAAGGAGAAATATCAGACAGAGCCCTGATAGACTAAAAACCTACAAGGAAGATGAAGCAAATTATTATGCAAGAAAGAAAGAAGGAAGGAAATTAATGGCCTCAAGTTGCATCAAATGAAGTAGTTCCTGAAACCTGACATTTTAAAGCAGGAGGAAAACTCTTAAGGAAACTCTTTTCCTGCTTCCTGTAATTCAGTTGATATAGCTGCCAGTAAGTTTACCTACACCAAGAGGTTTGAGGAACAGTGCAGACAATTACCAGTACATGAAAGTAAAGCTTTGTCTTTACACACAACAAATTAGAAAAGACAAAAAAAGCTTTTAGTTTTATTGCAAACGTACAAAGAGGAACCATGAGCTTTTTTCTTTTTTTTTTTTTTTTTTTTTTTTTACATTTTTT
>JAVLVB010000779.1:4718142-4730024 GCA_032876305.1 Orestias chungarensis | reverse complement strand
ATATATATATATATATATATATATATATATATATATATATATATATATATATATATATATATATATATATATATATATATATATATATATATATATATTATTTTTTTATTTTATTTTATTTTTGCAAAAAATCAACATACAAGAACAACATAGGACACTAATAATTAGAAACAGATACAACAACACAGGGCTTTTCAGAACATGGAACAATAAATTTACAATGTCAAAATCAAATCGGTGCTCAAGGGTTGCAGTTCTTTAAGGGCAATTATTAATTGAATGGCTTTAACATTTGAGCAATTTTTTAAGGAGTCTTTATAGATATTAATAGAAGATAATACAATCTGGAAATTAGGTTTTTGTTGTAAAATATTTGTAGGTGTGAATATGATATTTACCATAAATAATAAAAAAGTTAACAATATATAAAGTTCACATTTCTCCATCCCAAACAAAACATCCTTACCTATATTTCTCCTGAATATTTTAGTATAATTACAATCCCAAAAATGGTGAAAAAGCTTTTCTTCATTTTGTTTACAGAAAGTGCTCATAGGATCCGAATCCCATTTATATCTTTTTATCAAAAATGCTTTAACAGGATAAACATGAATAATTTTAAAAGAAATTTCTCTTACTTTATTGTTTATTAAGATTGTTTTTAGGAGCAACCAAGTCCACTTCCAATTTATATTTTCAAAAATGTTGGACCCATAAAATAGACAAGCTGGTGAAAAAACCACATCTCGTAATGGAACATTTCTTAACATTGTTGGATGTTCTTTTACTCTTTTCTCTGGTTTTGCTGAATGTTTCTTGCTGTTAAAGGAGCGTTTTTTTTTTCTTTACTGTTGCTACATTCATGCTCAGTATGAGGGACTGCTGTAAAGTCAACGGAAACGCAGTTATTTCGGAATGCCAATTCAGGAGAAGTGAATGCTGCAACTCAATGACTCAATGCAGTCTTCTGGGGTTGCCTCAGATTAGAACATTTTTAAAGTTTTAACAGGTATGAATGTATGAATAATAGAAATGAAGTGATTTTTTGTACAGTGCCTTGAGACAACATTTGTTTTAAAGGGTGCTTTATAAATAAATAAACTGAATTGAATCTATCTTCTGTAGTGGTCTGTATAGCGGCTATATAAATTATGTCCCTGACTGAAGAGATTGTTGTAGTAACACAGCCTTATGAAGAGAATGCGCTTTCTTGATTTAATAAAGGATCCCAATTTGCACAGTAATCTTTAGGTGTTTTAAAGCAGTCCCCAAAAATAGAACCAGGATTGTTTATCGCTTTGTTTAGCCATTTTAAATTCCTGGGTCCGATGCTTGTAAACTGATCTTTCTGTATTAGATTACATTTTTTTCTTCCAGTTTTTATTGTAATGCAATCAGTTCTAAATACTGCATGTCATACTGCAATTATTCAGCATTTTTTGTTCTTTAATAGGCATAGTATTGAATAATTCTATATAATATATTTTTTACTTGTTATAATGGTTTTCATTACTCAGATTATTCCAATGTATTTTTATGCTGTGTTGTATTTTGAAGTGTCTCCTGTTTTAAATCTCTCTATCGTGCTTTGTGTCACAACTCTAAGTTGTTCTGGTATTGTTATCTCTTTCAGCAAATTCCCCAAGCATATAAGACATAACAGCAGGTTTTGAGCAAAGGCTTCAAGGTTCCTTCCTTGTTTTTGATGTAATTTAGCAACTCCTCTATGACACAAAAAAAGCCCTGGCTTATATTATTGTAATGTTTAGGGTCCCTTTTTAAGTTTAAAATCAATATTGGAAAATTGTGCCATTATAAAGTACATTTTTTAAAGGACAAATAGAAATATTGTTTCAGAAATTCTTTGCATCATGTGGACACAACAAACTTTAGCCATCATATTTCTGCCAAGACTTCTACTTACACAACACAAGTTCACACGTTCTAGTTCTAAAACCTTTGTTAAAAATGACGATAAAGCTAAATCATGAACTGCATGTTGAAATAAAACAGTTGGGTTTGATCATTTGCTGTATACAAGTCTTTCTCTACGTTTTATGTTCAAAACAAATCCGAATGTTTGTCCAAATTACTTAATGTACATAAGCCCCCATATTGTTAATAAACAGTTTACACCTGCAACAATTCTCATGTTTCCATGCACAACACCCTTGTTGGAAACTGGAAATATGGCTGCTCAGAGTTGTTTTATTTTTGTACTTGGAGGTCAGATTTCCTGAGTTCTCATTCTTTTAATCAACATAAACTTCTCACAATGTTGCAGAGCATCACTCAATAAAGTTTCTCAAACGGATCTCATGCAAACAGTGAGGATTGCCAATATAAACTACTTTGTAACACTTTTTTGGGTTTGTATTTTATCGAACCAGTAGCAGGCTTAGCATTGGTCCAACAGAGAGACTTGCTGCCTTATGGCCAGAAGGTTCTGGGTTGAAAACAGGGGATTAGCACAAAACACCACATTTATCTTTCTGTATGCAAATTCTCTCCATATATGTGTGAGTTCTCTCTTAGAGTACACTGGCTTCCTCACACAGCCGCTGTGTCTCTTCAATTGTACTGGCAACCTTTCCAGCGTGTCTCTCGCACAATGACCGAGCAACAAAGCTTATAGGTTCCTGGTTTTTAGCTTTCAATTTTTGAGTGAAATTAAATGCACCCAACACCCTCCAGCTCTCACGGTTGCAATTCTACCATGGAGAATCCACATCTCAATTTAAAACTGGACCACAATTAGAGAGGTGTGATAAAAGGACCCAATCACATACGCACTTTTTTTTTAAACAATGTAAAGTACAAATGTATGACTTTATTATGTTGGTCAAAAATAGTTACAATAACATAAATAAACATATATTTTAGATTGGATATTATTCTCAAACTTTATACCCATTCATAAATTATGCATTTTTTTAAATATTCTGTGCTGTAAATTTGTCTTCATATACACTATCCAACACTAAACAGAAGAGGTAATTAAACAAGTGTTCAACTTAACTCCACTTTTTGTCCTATAAGTATTTTAACCAGTTAAATAACTGACAACAAAAGGAAAGTTTTAGCCAATCTTATAAAGGAACACTATGTACAAGTCAAAAAAAAACTAACACATAAGGTTTTGTTTCGTTCAAGGTGGCAATAAGTTGTCTTACAACTGTATTTAGGAAACAAGGCTTACAGCCATTTTGTATTAAAAAGTATTCTCTCAAGTCAACACTGAAGTAATAATTCAGCAAGAAGACTTAATAAAATTGTTAAAGTATTAGTGAATACATTTAATCTTTTAGAGAGAAAATGAAAAATCACAAACTTCTTTCCAAGAGACAGAGCATGAAAAATCAAACATAAGTAGTATGATAAACAGAGAGTCCAATCCACACAGAATATTGATCTCAGTTTTACTTATTTGGTGTTACGATCAGACAACTGCATTTAAAATTACCTCCTGGGTTTACGAAAAGCACCATTAAATAAATGTAAGATTCTTCATTATTTATTTTTAAAAAAATGTATTTGATCATTAGACCTAACAGCTTAAGGCTCCAAAGAGTCTTGGCCTGCAATACTGTACTCTACTGTCGCAATCCACAAGAAGGACAAGAAAGCAAAACATTATTTTACTTTCAGACAACAGCCTTTGGGTTTATATGAAATGAAGAAGTTTCAACTGTCGTTTTTTTCACAGTAAAAAGATTTGATTCATTGAAACCACTTTCGCTTTTTCATTCATATTTAACCTTCGTTCGGGAAACCTGGCTGCATGAAGGCACGAGTGTACCAGAGGTAGTCAACATGCTTGAGTCCTCTTACTTAGCTCGGATGAAGACCCACTTCTGCCTCGCTGAGGTGGATTTGCATGTGGACAAAACCACATTGCCGCCAGCAACAGTCAAACATTTGCCTGATGAAGGGTTCTTCATTTGGTTCGTCTGCAAACAACAACAGTGAAAATGATCGAATGCCTTTTTGAAGAGAAGCGCAGAACTGAGAAGACAGAATAAGGAAGTTGAAATCTCACGTCGTCCCTTTGCAACAGGAAAATGTTGTACGAGCAAACGTTTAGAATTGTGTGGAAACACTTGTTTTACCTTTTTGAACATCCAGACTTGCTGTTGTGGCGCTTCTCCCCTCGATTTGCACCACTCAAGAAAAACCAGAGACATGTCAGGATCTGCATGTAAGCACAACTGGTTGCCAGCACTGAGTCGAATCTCTTTCTGGGAGGTATACTCAAAATACTAGAAATGAGAAAATACAACATTTAGATGAAGCAAATGAATGTCCAGTCTAATTATTTTCAATCATTGGTTACACATTTTAGTTTGTGCACAGAAGGAGTCCTTGTGAGTGAACTAAAAGCACAGCATATCACTCTGAAGTTGTAGATTGTTGCAGAATCCTTGTCTAAACTAAACCTATATCTACAGTTAGGGCCATAATTAAAAGGTTTAAAGCAAGTAGAGACATGAGAACCAAAAAAGAATGAGGACCCTTGTAAAACGTGTATCACAGTAACCTCTTTGAAATGACAGGGACTTTTAACTAACTTCCTGTCATATCTGTCAGTCAACTGCAAAGGGCACATTATTGGGAGTTTCACTAGATGAATTATGTAAACATCAAATCAACATAAACATTTTCACCCAGACACTGAATCAACCTTTTCCCATGACAATCTCAGTATCCAAATTTAATACTATAGAAAACCTTTCTGGCTTGCTGAGGTGAGGAGTCCACGAGAAGGAATTGTCTTTATAGACTTGGTTCCAAAGAATCGTTAAAATCCAATAACAGTGACTTTGTCTACAGGCTGAATATTAAATTTAAATTAGATCAATGGTTGATAGTGTACAAAATTTCTCTTAAAAGACAATCAATACTTTCATGTTATTGAATGACAGATTAGTTCTCAACTAATTCATATTTGAACTTCAGTCAGGCTTAAATGATTTTTATGTCGTTGACAGGGGCTGTCCGCTATCAATAATACACTAAAAGAGGGTGATTGCCATTGTTTGGCATTGCTGTAGAAAATTTTTAGTTTTTACCTTTATACGATTAATTGAAATTGCTGTACCAACGAATACATTAACAAAAAATGTAGTTAGTAGTAGAAAATTCAAACTTAAACTTGGCTCCGTGGATAAATAACGCAAGCAGCTTAGTGCATTGTTCAAAGTATGAAAAAAATATTTGTGGGATCATGCATTAAATATTCTGAGCTTATGTTAAAAAGTCTGATTGAACAAGAAGCGTTATACCTGGGCTTCGCCTTGGTTGTTACATTTGAAGATTTGCCCCGCCTCCCAGCGCCTTTTGGTCTTTTCCACATCCAGTCGGCAGCCATAACCGGTGTTGTTCAACTGCATTTAGTGAACAACAACGGACTTTTGAATCTGCTATTACAGCTACATTACAGCACAAAATCCTACTGGTAGAAAGAAAAAGGATATACCTGTCCATATATTATGGGTCTGATTTCAGGGACATATGCCTCTGGATAAATATTTTTGAGGTACCAAGAAAAACTCTTGCAGTTCAGTTTTTGTCTGAGTTTGCGACGTTCAGACACATCCCCGAATGAATTCTGGGGAAGTAAATGAACAAGGTTACGTGAATAATTGCAAACAGTGATTGTTATTTTCTTAAGAGAATCTTGGACTCAAACATTAAAATTACGAGATCTGTTTAGGATATGATTTGTCCTTACTGTATGAAAAATGGAGGCAGCCTTTCTGCTTGCACGATAAAAGATCCACTTGTAGTCATCCATCCACACCTCAGCCAGACGCACCAGGTTGCGGAGGATGGTAACACTACCATTAGGAAAACTATGGGGGCTCTTTTTGCGGAAAATGTGGCCGACAACGGAACAGGGAATGATTTCCAAGAGGCCTCCACACTGCCAAACCTGCAGTTTAGATAAACGTATCAAGAGAATATTGACTAAAACCTTTTCAGCCATTTATTGCATTGCAAAAGTATAGATAACACTTGTACTCTTTCACATGTTGTCACATCATAAACATTTACAGTGGTTTGCAAAAAAATAAACAAATTATAACATTATATTCGAACGTTTACAAATTTTGTCACATCACAACCACAAACATAAAAATATTCCAGAGGAATTTTACATGAAAGACCAACAAAAAGTGGTATACAATTGTAAAGTTTAAAGAAATGTATTCATGATTTAAAATATAAAAAAAAAAAAAAACTTTATATAAATATATAAAACAGACTGAAAAAATTAACATACTTTCACATTTTCATAGCACCCCCTACATAGCTTGTGTGACGACTGCAAATAGGGCATATTATTGCGTTATTTGAACAATGCCTATGCACAGGAAGTTCTCTTTGCTCCTGCCTGTCAGTTAAGGTGGACAGTCTTGGTTAGTTTGCAGTTTGCGATACTCTTTTTTTGATTCTTGTATAGTGGAGGAAAAGGTGTTCTATTAGATGATCAAATCCTGAAATAACTGCCTGCCTTTGTTATTTAGTCTTCACGGTGTTTGTTAATTACTGTAATTACTAGTAAACCTCTGAAGTCTTCCCAGAATATTTCTGTCAATGCTAGGACTAATTCTCTGGGTTTTATTTTGGGGCATCCCAGCAAATGTTGAAATATATACAAAGAAGTAATATTTATTTAAATATTATGTTTCAGAGGTTAAACTCACAGTTCTTAAGAAATATGCAACACTAATGTGTTAACTGTTGAAAAAAATGTAAAAACGTAAAGGGTATGAATACTTTTTCAATGCAAGTTGTAATGTTTCAAAGGTTAGAAGGTGTACATTTCTTACTCTGAAAGACATTTCTAGATTTTCGCCTCCCCAGAACTCCATCTGGTCATCGTATGTTCCAATGTGCTCAAAGTAGGATTTCGAAACAGAGAAGAGGCCACCAGCAAAGGTAGGAGTTCTGTAAAAAGCAGCAATGCAGCTCATTTATTTTGTTTGACAAAATAGTCCACTGAAGAAGTTCAGTGTTAGTAAGGCTTTTTTTATGTCACATCAAAAACAGACTTTGAGCTACAACCAAAGAATAATAATCTACAATCTCAAAAATTTTAAAGCAACACTAAAGAGGTTTCAGTTTTGGTCTATTTTGGGAACCCGTGTGGACAATGCGTTTGTGTTTTGCCTGAAGGAAGACGGCATTTCCCGTGAGGATCAGCGCATACCGTCGTAAAATCCTGATCTCCCGGTCGCTTGCAGTTGGATTGGAGTACATTTCTGTTTCCAGTGGCTGTGTAAAGGATGAATAGCGATGAGGTGATGAATGTAATTGTGGTAAAACAATGTCATATATTGATGTTGAAAATAAGAGACGAGGGAAGTGATGTGCGCCGTAAAGCAGTCGACACATTTGTAGTTGTTGTTTCTCAGGGTTCCCCTCAAAGTTTCTTAATGCCTGTCAAAGCGGTACGGACCTCCTCGGGCAATGACAGAGGTGTCATTAACAAGCTGTAAGTCGACGTATAATCACAAAAGTTATAAAAGTATTTTATGAAGGTTGAAAAGTTGTTTAGTGTTGCTCTAAACTGGCCTATAGAGATAGATTTAGATTTTTTTAAAGTAAGACACATGTGCATTGATTGATTTTTTACATTAAAATCACAAAAATATCCTTGAAATTGCCTGAGACATTCTAAATATTTGATTTAGTGTTTACCTGATAGGATACGTCTCATTTTTTCTGTTCTTCTTTACCTCCTCTGGAACAGGCTGCCATCCAAACTTGAGCCTCCAGTCAAAATTTCCTCGGCTGTAATTCTGTGGTGAAGGTACTGGTTTGTGAAACTCTAAGCTCCGATAGTCGATGGTGGTAATTTTTGGGCTCACCACGACATTGGGCTGCTCAGCGATTCGAGCCAGGAGAGGCTCCAGCCAGCCCGGGAAACATTCACCTGTAAAATAAAAAAGACAATAAATAAAACTAATAAAAAAATCACTGCTCAGGCGACGCATTAGGAAACGTTTATATGAAATACTTCTGCCAAAGGTTAGTATTATAAAAAACAATCATTTGCGTTCTGCACATGAAAACAACAATTTCAACATAAAAATACACTCACAGTGAGAATCTAGGAAGGTGAGAACCTCCCCCTGTCCAGCCTGGGCTCCCATCAGCCTGGCTGTAATGAGTCCTTTTCTCTCCTTCTGACGTAAAACGCGTACTATATGCATATTCTGTACGTATTCCTCCAGTGGAGCCTTTAAGTGATCTGAAGAAAGAGAATCACAAATGCTAAATCAATGTGGAGGGAACATAAGGAAATTTGGTACAGTATGTTGTAGTGTTGCAGTTAAATCAGGTCAGTATTTTGTGATTACCAACATGCCCAACCCCCAGGACAGAGAAAATATGAAAAAAGACATTAAAATGTTTAATTTAAGTGTCTAAATTTAACAACACACCACAGATTCATTTGAAATTGTAATGGGTGAATGCATGATGGTCACTTTTCCTGCACAATTTGGATGAAAAATCCTATATGTGTCAGTCTTTGTCCTATAAATCATGCATTACTGTTCAGGTTTATTTTTCTGTCTTTCCCAGTTTTGCATCAGGCAATAGTTGGTATCACCTTTGCTTTGGAGCAAGAAAGTCCTACATTCAAATCCTATCCTCTGATCTTTCTGCATGGAGTTTGCGTGTTCTCCCTGCATGCACAGGCTCTCTCTGATCACTCCAGTTTTCTCTCACAGTACACAAACCTGACTGTTCAGGTATGACGAGGGATGGTCAGGCACCATGTTGAGTAGGTAAAGAGAATAGGTGGAAAAATGTTATTGTATTTGAGTCGTAGTATTAATGTTCAGATGGTCACTGGTGTTTTCCTGTGAAGTGGATCTGATGAGTCATGCATTTAACCACAATTGTGATCATCAGCATGACAGAGCACTAATTCTGCCATTAACTCTTTACTCAGACATTATTTTCCAACTCAAGCCTTCTACACAATTCCAATATTGAAATACAAATGTCAATTTTCAGCCCATTGTACTATTTTCAAATTTTTTCCACAATGTAACAACAAACAATGTATATGATTGAGAATGTACACAAGAAACCAGGAAAAAGTAGAACACGATTTAAAATAAAGGCAAAACAAACAGGATGTTTAAGGCTGTAACAGGTTTTTAGATCCACACATGTATTAAGATGAAACATGACTCCACAACATGATGCTGGCAGTCTCCTTTTACAACTGTTATGGTGCTACACTGTGCATTTTAAATCAAGGACAAAGATGCTCAGTTCTGGTCCCACTTGATCCAAGCACCTCTTCCAAATATTTATTGTGTTGCAACATGAATTCCTGGGAACTGCTTCTTGAATCTCACCCATAAAGACCTATTTTTAGAGTTCATGACCTACTTATCCTGTCATTGTGTTGTTCAAAGTGATTTATCTAACTATGCTTGCGTTTCGAACACTTTCAGCAAAGATCTGCAATATTTACATATTTATTTATTTGTATATGCAAACTGCACAATTATCAGGAGGCCAAATTAGCCAGTAATTATCGGTGAGCTCACTCACAATCTGTGCTGGCATCATCCACCAGTAAGATCTCCTTGAGTAGAGCAGCGGGAGCCGTGTGCAGGACGCTGTAGACCGTCCTGATCAGGGTGGACCAGGCCTCGTTGTGAAACACTATAATCACACTGGTGGTTGGGAGGCCGGGACATCTCAAAAACTTTTGCTTCAAGCAGCTGTCAGAGTCAAATTAGAAGTTAAGAGGCGTTTTTTTTTTGTTTTTTTTTAAACAATGCATACATTTATTTGGTGCCTGAAGGTGGATGTTAGCAATTAATATTGTTTTCCTGAGATAACACGCTGTGTTGAAACTCACTCTGGAGGCCGTGTGTCTTTTCCCAGATTCCGGTGCAAAGAGATGCGATCACTGGCGAACTGGTTGAACTGGCTTTTCTTAAAACCACTAAATTCCTCTTTCTGTTCCTCAGCAGTCATATGGCGGCTTGAGAATGGTTTGCCGTCTGCCCCATACCCCCAGGGATCTTGTAAGGGTCTCTGAAGGTGAGGCCTGAGTTCCTGTCTGCTGTAAAACGCTCTGTCACATTTGTTGTCAGGGGAATTGTTAAACCCGCCTGACGGGTCAGGGATGAATGCTCGGAGATTTTCAGCACTTCCGACGGGGAGGTGCGTGGAGGGATTTGTTGTTGAATGGTTGATGTAGAAGTGGATGAGGAGGGACAAAGACAGAAAGCTAAAAACTGCGATCTTCACTGAACGTCGGGCAAAGAAAAAGTGCATGATATTCAGTGAGAGGTGAGGACCTAAGTGGAGAAAAGTGAAACAAAATACATAATTATAGACAGCATAAAAATATATGAAAAGGGAATAGTTATATCACATGATTCATAGATAAAATACCATTCTCGCCATACTTGTTGGTGTATATGCCCACTTTAAACAATAGATCTGGCTTATACTCAATGTATATTCCAAATGTAATTTTACAATTCCAAGAATCACTTTAGTTCCTTTAATTTATGAAACGTTTCCTTAAATATTAGGCAACTACTTTTAAGACGATAAAAAAATGGCCCAGAATCAAGCATGTGAAAGTCAGAAATAACTTTCTCTGTAGTTCTGGATGTTTGAAAATTGAAAATCATAATAAATGTAATAAAAATTTGTTTCTGAGATAGATAACAATCAGCTTTGTCTTTAAATGAGAAGAAATACTTACGTTTTGCAGACTTTTATCTCTGTGTTATCCCATTTGTCTCCAACATTTTACCGAGACACCAACAAAGAAGTGCACAGGTGCTCAGTTGGGCTAAGAGTCTATTAGCAAGAGTTTTTTTTCTAACTGCTCAGACCGGTTACAAAAAATCTGACTCAGTCACCCGACTGTCAGGAAACATATTCTTTATTCCTGGTTTCACTTCAGCTCGGTTATTTTTAACGTCCATGCTCACTTTGAAGTTGAATGTCATTTTTTTCTGTATTTGCTTTAAAAGCTTAGCCTGAGATGACTAAGTGTAAGACCACCTCCTGTCTTGTGAATGTGCGTCTAAGTTAAATCATAGAGGAAAGTTTAAAAAAAGGGTAATCCAGACAACCCAATCCAGTGGTAACATTCTGATTTGGTAAAAAATACAATTCCTTATTTTTACTTTTACATATTTAGCTGAGCCCAGCACACAATGAGAGACAATTATAGCACCCTAAACAATTTTTTATTGGTTAAACATCATCTTTAAATAGGTAGCCTAATCATTTTTGTGCTCCTAAAACAAAAAAGTTATGTTTTTATCTCTTTTATGGCTCTATATTCTCCCCAAACACGGGTTGGTGTTCTCTGCCTTTCCCTCCCATGATTGTGTGCATGGCTGTCTGTTAGGTGTACATCTGTCTAGTTATCACAAAGGTCAAGGGATACTCCAGGTCTCCCTTAGTGAAATGGCTGACCAGGCATATTATTATTATTATTATTATTATTTCATATTTACAAATTAAATGAAAAAGTCTGTATAATATTAGTTGGATTTTGGGATGTATTTCCGGCATGAACATGGTTTTCTTTCACTGATGTGCAACACTTTCCTTAATTTACCTGATACGGAGGGAAAATAAATGTATTATATTAGATCATATATTGCAAACTTTTAAGCCTGATAGATAGATAGATAGATAGATAGATAGATAGATAGATAGATAGATAGATAGATAGATAGATAGATAGATAGATAGATAGATAGATAGATAGATAGATAGATAGATAGATAGATAGATAGACAGACAGATAGATAGATAGATAGATAGATAGATAGATAGATAGATAGATAGATAGATAGATAGATAGATAGATAGAT
>JAVLVB010000779.1:4656029-4707139 GCA_032876305.1 Orestias chungarensis | reverse complement strand
TGTGTGTGTGTGTGTGTGTGTGTGTGTGTGTGTGTGTGTGTGTGTGTGTGTGTGTGTGTGTGTGTGTGTGTGTGTGTGCATGTGCCTCACAGACTCCGGACAAATTAGCTTTTCACACGGACGGAAATATTTTTTAAAAACCACGACAACCCCTGTCCTATTGGTGGTCGCGTTCTCCGCTGGCTCAGGTAGCAGACACAAGCAGAAACTCTGAGGGATTGCCTGCATTTTATTTAGATACTGTTAAATTAATTTGTTGTGTGATAAGAGTTTACATAGATTTTGAAATTTATCATTTCTATTTGCATCCTAAGTAATAAACTTGGTTTGTTAAACATATTTGTGAGAAATTACATTACTTTGTAAATACCTGTACAAAAAACGCCTGAGGTAACGCCTGCATTTTATGCAAAAAAAGTCATGAATTACTTTGTTCTGTGAAATATTGTATGTTGTTTTTGAAATTTAAAATTTATATTTGTATTCTAAGTTGTGAAAATGGTTTGTTAAACATATTTGTGGTTTTCACAGTTAAAAATATGAATTTTTTCTACTCAGAGTTTATGTTTTTTGTGTGATTTTATATCCACTGTGTTAATATAGTGTGTCAAAATGGAAAGATAACTGTAAATCCACAAAGGGGAGGTTGTGCTGAAAATAATTATACCAAGCAATGCAAGGTAAACTTTTATTTGAAGTGAAATATAAAGGTAATCAAAATGATACCTGGGTTAAATCTCCTGGTTCTTCCAGGATCATATTTTTAGCTCCACTCTCCTTTCTTTCAACCAGGAACAGTTGAAGACAGGCATGCCCTCATCATAATTCTGCCCGTACCCTGTTTCACTATTAGAATCACTATTAGAGTTGCAGATTTCCTTTTCTCCCATTCATTGCATCTTGCATTCTGGCCCGAAAATTACTTTTTGGTCCCATCTGACTACACAGTTAGTGGCAAAACTATTTATAACTTCCCTTCGACAATGGCTTTCTTAATGGCTTTCCATTAAATGTATTTGTTAACTGAACAACAATAGTTAACCAATTAACTTCTACGATAAATGCTCTTCACAAAAGCCTTATAAGCTTTTAGTTACTCAATATTCTTTCTGGTTTATAAAGCAACACTAAAGAAGTTTCAGTTTTTGGTCATTTGGCAGCCAGTGGACAAAAACGGTAGAGTTCTGCCTGAAAAGACTGCATTTTCCATAAGGACCAGCGCTTAGCATCGTAAAAACATGATCTCCCGGTCAACTGGAGTTGGATTGAATTACATTTCTCTTTCAAGTGGCTGTGTGAAGGATGAATAGCGATGAGGTAATGAATATAATTGCGGTTAAACAATGTCATATAATGATGTTGAAAATAAGAAACGTTTGGGTGACGTATGCCGTAAAGCAGTTGGTACATTTTTAGTTGTTTTGTGTGGCAGGGTTACTGCCACCCTACTCAAAGTTGCTTTGTGCCGGTTCAAGGGATATAGGTTGTTGAAAAGCTACTTAGTGTTGCTTTAACACTTCAACTCTATCCCTGACCTGTCAGCTGTATTCCTTCTTTTTCTTCATAGTGTTAATTTTTCAACAATTTTCTCAAACAAACCTTTTTTAGGGAACAAATTTCCTTTTTCGTCCAAATCACAATCACGTTCTTCTTTGGTGTTAGTCTATTACATAAAACCCTAAAGTGATACATTTAACATTGTGGTGGTAACAGGGAAAAATAATACAAGAATTGAAGGAGCAGGAATCCTTTTGCAAGACACTGTAGAGAGAACAAAATGATCAACACTTCTGTAATTGTGCCCAGATGAGCACCTGTACCTTGATGCAAGAGTATATGGCACAGATGAAGAGAATGTTGGCGAGTATTATGAAGATACTGATGTAGATTCCCAGCATTACTGGGGTGCTGTGGGGAAGAAAAGACATCAACAGATTCACATGGGCATTTACAATCTTGTTCAACTCATGTTTCCTAGATCACTTATTACATTTCCTAAATAATGCTTTCATTTCTTTTGTTGTTCTTATATGTGGTTGAATCAAAATGACAAAACAATGATTCATAAAGCGTCATATATTTCACACTAGAGAGGACGCAACATCTGAAGCTTCAAACAAACATACTGTTATTATTATTTGGGGGACTCTATCCTTGTTTGGCTTTAGTGTAGTGACAATAGGAACTGCTGGGTGTAGAAATAAAAAAAAACTTTACCAATATTTATTATATTCATCATCTCTTACTGGCTACCTCCTAAAATAGTAGATGGGTAATGATGCCAAAAACTCACAAGACGAGACACGATTCTAAAATAACAAGGACAGGACAGGATTGTGGTATTTCTAACTGCAAAAACACCTTGATTTTGCATGTTTATTTGCATTTTTACACTACAACGATAAATAGTCTGCATTACAACACCATTTAACAACTGTGATGTAGCTCAACGTTCGTCTAGACCAGTGATTTTCAACCAGAGTGCCACGGCTCACTAGAATGCCGTGAGAGATCGTCAGGTGTGCTGTGGGAAGTTATCTAACATCACCTAATTAATCGTTGTTTGGTGACTGTGCTGTAATAAAATGTGGCAGATAATGTAATACTCTTCTATTTCAGTGGGAGGCAGCAGAGGGGGATAAATGCTTGTAAAGACAATAGAGTTAGTCCTGTGCGTGACAGTGACAGTTTGGTACCTCGGCAAGACGAGTAAGTGACAGTGATGCAGAAGTTTTTTATAAGGGTAAATGCCAGGGGGGGCTGGCCCATTGTGGATGATAGTGCACCGCTCTCCTCACACGGAAAAAAAAGAGAGGAGAAAGAGTTTAATTTGCAGCCTGAATGTCAGTTTCCAACCAAAAGCCCTGCACCCTTGAGTCGATCTCGGTCAGATTCAAAATCGCCCCAGGAGCTCTCACAGACTTACATTGTGGAGTATGCAATGTATTACAATGGGCTCAGGGAGGGCTCAGGAAGGGCTCTCCCAACGTGATTACGTGATATGCGCTGATATGCGCTGATGTATGCTCGGAGACGCACAGCACACACCCTTGTCACTGGACCGGCAGACTGACATCGACAACATGGCTAGCAACCTAAACTCCATCCAGTCATCATTAAGAAAATTGAAGTTTAGTCGTCAGAACAATGCTGACAAACTGGCTTTAAAACAATTCGGACCACCCAGACCAAATTTAAACTTAAAACAGGGATAAAAATGAAATTTAAAAAAACAGAAAACAAACTGTTACATTTTTTTCTGTTATGTTGTATTTTTCAAATGTTGAATTGTAAATATTTGTATTGATGCCATATTGGTAGTCAATTTTATACTTTATATGTCCTGGAAAGATTTGCTTAGTTCGTTTTAATATGAGAAATAAATATCTTTAAATTGTAAAGCCTTTTTGTTTTATTTTATTTATTTATTTTACTCTTAGAGGGGATAACATGATGGCCATGGTGGAAGTGTTTGAGTGTATTTGAGATCATTGCTATAAACTTGATATAGGTATTCAAAATACTGCACAGTTTGAACAGTTCATGCCTGATGTTGCCATCAAGGAACAGGGAATCTTACCCATTATCAGAACAGTCCATGGGTAGGATCAGAACAGTGTCATTTTGTGTCATTTTGGTTAGTGGTGTGCCAGTAGATTTTTTTAAATGTAAAAAAATGTGCTGCGGTTCAAAAAAAGGTTGAAAATCACTGCTCTAGACATCCAGCCATGGGTTGTTGCAGTTATGATTTCAACTTTTTTTTTTTTACTTTAACTATGCAGAAGAGTGTCAGCTAGCTTTCAAGTTGACTCAGCAAAAACTATTCCTTGACACTTATAACAAATAGTAAACTTCTTTGGTTATTGTTGATTACAATTAAAACTGCAGCTTTAACATTTGCAGTTGAGATCAGAAGTCTCTTAAAGATGCACCTGTAAAGCTGATTAATTGAAACCAGATTATAAAATTGTGTTAAAAACCTTCAATAGTGAAATGTTTTAACGTATAACATTCACTGGCTGTGTTATGTGGGGTACTTACTGTGGAAATACAACAATCTGTATGAAGGAAATGAAGCAAAATACTAGCAGAGTACAGGCAACGTAGCCCCCAAAACGGTCATCAACCTTCTTGGAATACTGCAACAACAAAGGACCAAAGAAACATATATATTTCTTTTAGATGAATAAAATATTGTCTGATAAAACCACAAAAAGCAAATAAGTGTGAATCTATACCAGGGATTTAAGAAGCTTTTTAAATCATGAAAGCTTTCCGTCAAAGCTATCCTTGATGCTGCACACTGGTAGTCAGCTCACTATAAGGATTCTCCATTCATCTTAAAGAGACAAAGTTTACTAATTGGCTATTTCTACTCACAAGAAACCCTAATCTTTCATGGTCAATGTTCTAATTAAGGTATATGTCCTAAAACTTCAGTAGGGTTAATACCTTGAGAAGAGCAGCAGTAGTGTTTGTATTCAACGTTATCATACTACGAGTTATGCTTACACTTAAGTAGAAAAAACATTACAGTTATGTTAGACTCTACCTTCTTTTCCAGACTGGACGTCTGAAAGGTGAGCAGGAACTTCTTGACGTGGTCTTTTCTAAGCTGGTCAATACTTCGGGCATCGATGGCTCGCCCAAGAAATTCATCTACCTCGTCCTCTGGATTCATGGCCTCCTGAACACCACGGCTGTTTAAAAATGCATATATATATATATATGACATAGGCTGGGTTGGAGGAAACAGAAGAACAAACCTGGCAAAATAGAACTTGCACTCACTTGTCTTTACTGGAGGATTCGTCAATTCCCTAAAAGAGGGATGGAAAGCAGACAAACTGAGGCTTTTGCGTGAAAGCTACAGCCTGACACTCTTCGTCAGCATATGGATTCCCTGCCTCACCATTTGTCTGAAGACTTTGGAGTCTTTGGTCCTGGGGAAAGTTCTGTCAGGCACCCAGCGCGGCATCAGCCCCTCGTTAGAGTTGGCCCTCGTCCGTTGCATCTTCGCCATCACCGCCTTCTCATCCTTCTGCTCAGAGAAGACAACATGAAAGCTTGACCAAATGTTCTTGTGCAACACAACACACAGCAAACGACAAAACAAGTGACTAAGGGCACTTTCTGTATCTGGTTTTGTTCTTCCGACTACAGAAGCAGACATGTGGTTGGAGAGCTTTATTAACAAGTTTTTGTGCGACAGAGAAATTACACACTTGCTGTTTTTGACGTGTTCGAAAAACAGCTGCCTAAAACAACTAAAAGCAACAACATGATTGTCCATCTTTCTGGACTTATTAATTTTTTTGTCATAGACGAAATCAGTCTTTAGCAAAACCAAGAAAGACAGAAAAAAATACAACCTAGAAATGAACCAGGAATTTGACTTGGGATTGTTTTCAATTTTGATTGGCTCTGAAGAGCGATGAAACACACCAACCTAAACACTACGAGGTCTACTGACAACATATCTTTTCTAGTGTTGCTCAGTATTAGAAAATCTTGGGATGGCAATTATATTGTTAAATATTCTGATGATGATATTAGTTATGACGTGTCCATTTTCAGCTTTCTCTTTCCCACTCCGTGCTTCCTAAACTCCGTGACCTTTGTCCCATGGGCGATGTCATCTATGTCCATTGTGACCACCTGTTGCTGTAAGACTTTGTCCAACTGGATAAACATAACATTAGCCTGTAAAATGCATCAGTTACGTGATTGAAAAGTCAGAGGAAGTGCAGAGATCCAAGAAGATTTTTTTTAACAAAACTGTATTTTTCTTTGGCATGTGAGGAAAATTTAATTCAGGCTGCAAGAGGGCGAGGGAGAGCAAGACTTTTAGCAGTTAACGAGGCAGCTGAAGAAAGTTAACCAAAGCCGCTCAATGTTATCCTCTTGAACTTTCAACATCTCTCAGTTATGAGAGAGCCTGGATATGCTGGCAGCATTTAGTTTAGATAAAGCGCTAAAATGCTGAAATTTTAAAAACTTAAATGTAAAAGGTGAAGTCTACTTATTTTGTTCATCGAGTTCTGCATAGACAACAGGAACATCGAGCACTAGCACTATTCATAAGCCCCATGGTAAAGCGCTAAGGCCTAATATAGTTTTATGTTATTGTAGTCTGCTACTTGTTCACTGTGAGATTTAGTTAAAAAAATGACTTCTTTAACTATGTATGTTTTTGTATTTAGCAGACGCTTTTATCCAAAGCGACTTACAAAGTAGGCAGTAGCGCAAAGGGTCTTCTCTAAGGACCCACACTGAATGCTGTTGGTGTAGCCCCGGCCTTGATTTGAACCCAGGCCCCCAGTGTGACAGTCAGGTGAGTTTCCAATTGAGCTGTCCAGTACAATTTACCAATAACCAAAGAAGATCCCTAAAACTGGTAATTCATGACTTCCTGTCTCCTGTTTAATAACCTCTTTTTAGAATGGGAAACAAATTCATCACAAGTCAAACAAAGGCAAATCTGAATTGACCAAATGTCGAAATATCTGCAAAAGTCAGGCAAATCACTTAAATTTATTTTTTTTTAACTTAAAAGAACTGCAGAAACCAATTTTAGGTATCTTTAAATGTTTTTACTATGCATTTGGAGAATGTTCTCTTCTTAAGGGAAAATTATACATAGTTTTTAATCTTTTTTCTTAACAACCTTCACCTTTTGTATATATAACCATATTATACAGTGATCTACAAAGCCCATAACAATTAAATTTTTTGCATGCTTCAGCCGTCAATGGGGAAAAAAAAGAAAGGACTTATTGTTCAATACAAACGTTTCTGTGTTTGTGCACTGACCCGTTTCTGGCTGCATCCCAGGACCAGGAAGGTCTCGATGCTGTTCTCCTTCAGATATGCATTCCTCTCACCTCCATAACCTGGCTCCACTTCGTAGTCTCCAGTCAGGTACTGCAGCGTGGCCTTGGTGATGTGGATCCGCCTGGTAGAATAAATTTTTTTTAATTTAATCTCTTTTTAGTTTTTGTTTAGCTTTTATTGTCTTTTCAGTTTTTCTTTTAGAATTTTGTGTTGTTTTATTTCCTGTTACATTTTTTAAATTAATGTTTTATATTGTAACCTTGTTCTGGATTTGTTTGATTTATTTTAATTTTTGTGCTTAGAATTCATTTAGGTTAATATCCCTTTTTTTATTTTGCTTTATTTTGTAGTATCTAATTTAACATAGATTTTTTTCTTTAGTTTAAATTTATACATATATATCTTAACATTACCTTACCCATCAATGACTTACCTAAAATATTGTTTAAGGAGCAATTAAAAAATACCTTTTGTAATTTCCACATTTCTATAATATTATTTGATTTATTTTTTAAATAATATAAAAAGAAAATCATCATGCTAAAAATAAATAACGGCTTTGAAACATCCATCTATCATGTTTCACTCATTAAACTGACACACAGCTTGGTTAGAGCCTAGAAAGGAAACGTATTTTATTTAACAACAAAGCACTTTGCTTTCACTGAAGAGGAGTGGAAACAAACAAAAAATTAAGATACAGTAGGTTATTTGAAACAGTCTTTTAAAAAATATGTTTCACTGTGAATGTATTTTTTTATTTTTTTAAACAAAGAGTTTTATATAGGAAATCTGACAAAATATTATTTTTTCCGCCAGCACCACAAAAGTACCTTTCTTTAGAAGCGAAATAGTAAATTTGTGATTAAACAAATATTACTAAACTGATCAAAATAAAATATACATAATGTCGACATTTCTATATTTCAAGTTTAATAAAGGCAACATTGCTATTACAAAAAATAGGTAGTGTTGGGCATTTTCTGTAGTTGCTAGAAAACTGGATAATATGTTAAAATATCATAATCATCATTATTTTTATGACATTCCAATAAGTGTGTAACTCATTTGTTTTTTGTATAAATAAATATCACATTAACATAATACATGTGATGTTAATTACTATAATGTGATGTATCCTAAATTAATTAGCAGTAAACGTTGATTAAACTCGTTAAAGTGTAAATTTAAATTTTCTTCGCACCCTGCTTTGCCTCCCGCCTCCATGTGATTGGCCAGCGTGACGTCGTTCGACCACACATCAAACTGCCATTTCCTGAGTCCCAGCACGCCGCAGTGGACGCGCCCGCTGTGAATGCCCACGCGCATGTTTACGTTGACCCCCGTCACCTCGCGCACCAACCTGCACACATGGGGACATCAGCGAGCTACGCAGAATGAAAGCTTAAACTTTTGTAAGCACAAAATTTTTTTTTGTTTTTAATCGTGCTTACGAGATGGCTTCGATCATGTCGACGCCCATCTCCACACAGCAGTGGGCGTGGTCGGCTCGGGGCTCAGGCAGCCCTGACACGCAGTAGTAACAATCTCCCAAAATTTTGATGCGGAGACAGTGATTCTCCTAAAAAACAAGACATGAAATAGTAAAAACAATGAAAATAAGTACAATAAATACTTTGCTGCCTTCTAGTGTAGAAAAAGTTAACAGACCAAGTTGTTTGCAATCTCCTTTTCCTCAGCACATTCATTCTGATGGTGAAATCTTAAAAGTATTGATAGATAGGGAACAAGAAGCTTCCTGAGATTTAGATATTCTTTTTTATTTCAGTCATTGCAAATAAAACTAACACATATTCCGCCGATGTATTATACAATGAAAAGCTCAAGCTTTCCATGGAGACAGGGAAAAGCCTGTTCAGCACACAGTTTATGTGAGCTGGGTTTTATCATATGGCAATAAAGAAGTTCTCTGTGTAATACTGATGTATTCATAGGTACCGTCTGTGTTTCTGTGTTTGATACTGCATAAATGTAAAACAGAACAGTACGAGATAGTTACTGATGAGAAGACACAAGGGAAATTACCTTGCTGTCAAAGTTACCAGGACGGAAGAGAAAACAGAAAACTGTCTGTTGTGTCTCACATTAAACAGCTTAAATCAAAATCATTCTGTGAAGATGTTTTACCAACTTTAAGACCCCATGTTTAGGAAAAAAACTAATAGCTAAAAATGGAGAATTTGTTTTGTTTTTTAAACAAAACGAAACGATAAGTCACTAAATTGTGATGGTGTGACATCAGCTCCTAACTATGGAAGTAAAATGTATTTGTCCCAAAGAGATTTGTTCTTTTAATTCTCAGTTAAAAAAGTACAAATATTCATAAATATATATATATATATATATATATATATATATATATATATATATATATATATATATACTAGTCTATATAACTCTGACAGTTGTGTCAAAACCATTGGGCATACTACTATTTACTTCTATTTAAATTCAATCAAATTCAATCAATCATAAATATTTTTAAATATTTTTTATGTCCCTTTTTTATTTATGTCTCTCAAAACATCGTGAGTTTGAATTGGGCCTAACTATATGAGTTTTCTCCAGGTACACTAACTTTTTACCCCAATCGTAAAACATGTTAGGTTATCAGGTATGAATTTTCCCTGAATTTGGGTGTGTGTTTGTCTTTTAAAGATAGGGACCAGCTATCCCTGAGTAAATAACTGCTGAATTGTAAATAAATAAATAAATAAATAAATACTGTTAAGATTGAAGGGCACCAAAATTTGTATTTAGTTTTGAACAAAACAAAATGCTGAGCCCCTTTAATCAGCCTGAAATGTTTTAATATCAACGTATTGGCATAAAACTGGAGACCTAAACGGGAAAAAAGCTGAAGAGGAATTCCTCAAACCTCTGCATGCCTCCTTACCGACGCTAGCTTGTCGAAACGGGCAAAGAGCTCATTAAGTGTCATGACTAGCTCCTGAGCTGTGCACTGGGATGCCAGGCTGGTGAAACCCTCGATGTCTGCAAAGAGAATGCTGAAGCAGAGGAAAGACAAAGGGAGAGGAAGCGTTAAAACGGTCACAAAGCATGATTAGCATCAGTGTCACGACAATCGCATCTCTGATCACAGTTGTGGTTTGTTTTTGATCGGACCACTGGCCTTGGCGGAGCCGCCAAGTCTGACCCTAAAGTCAGCTCAAGGACGTCTGTGTAACTGTAATGTCTGCGGGAGTGTGCAGATGTGGACCGTGTGTGCTCAGGGCTGTAATTGAATGTGTGCTGAAGCTCTCCATCTTTGGGGATTATCTTATCTTGGCTGTGGGTGATTAAGTATTCCCTCTCTAGTGTTAATTAGCCTCCACTCTGCCAAACCACTCTACCCTGCTCTGATGCTGCGAGCACGTCTGCATATGTGTGACCGAGGGTGCATCGACGGGTGATAGCCTCGGGTAAAATTTGGAGAAAATCTGAGCCACCATTTTTTTTTGGGAACAAACAAATAAATCTTATAGTGATTTTTATGGTTTAACATACCAGTTATAAACTGTTCCTGCCAAACGCATGTATACACATACTTTTACTAAGAAAACTGGCAGACCCACCTGACATTGTCGTGTTTCTGGATGTAGATCTTATGAAACATCATGTCTTCCTTCTTGGCATTGATGTCAGCCTTCATCTCCATGGCAACGTGCCTTGGCAACACCGAAAGCAACAGACGTTCCTGGAAAACACACGCAGACGCGCAAAATGCAGATTGTATCATTCACAACATCACTGTCTGTATGCAGGATGTTAAAACACACTTCTGATCGCTCTCATGTGTCTGAATGTCTTCGGATTATAAAGTGATATCAATTTCTCCAAATAATTCAAACAGAACTCATTCACTTAAGAGGACTAAAGATTTTAATATGGGTCCTTTTAGACAAAATTTGATGGAATCGACAAAACTGTATCACAACATCTTCTGTTTAAAACGGCGCCAGACGCTTCAGTCTGCTGTTATTGATTGCTAGCTTTACATTTTGATGTTGAGACTTTAACCATGGCATAGTTTAGCACCCAAATTCTTCTTTTTTTACCAGTTTCTATTTTTATGAACAAAAAAGAGTGGGAAATGTTGCAAACATCTGCAAAAGTTGCAGATTTCTAGAGATTTTAAGTAGTATTTTTAAATTATATATAAATACACAGGATGAGTAACACGACACTAGTATTAGATTATACCAAGATTTTAAACAGGACAGGTTTTAAAAGAAAATAAAGTATTAATCAAATGTAAAGTCTTTTATGGGGTGCCAAGCAAAATCCTGGAATAACAATAATTCTTCTACAGTTTTTTAAAGCAACACGGTACCTTCACATAAATAGATTAAAACACATTGCCTTCCTTTACAAAAAGCTATCTTCACCGTTTTCAAAAACTACAAATGGGGGGGTTTGTTATTAAGAAACTGCTGTTTTAAAACTACAAGTGGGAGTATAACAACTTGATATTAGCATACTCCCACTAGAAAACTACTACTAAGTTTAGAAGAGGTTCAACATTTTTCTTTAATCTTCATATCAAAATTGAAGTAAAACTAAATAAATGATCCAAATTACATTTCATCTGCAGTGATAAATGTTTATAATATACAATATAGGATGATTTTCTGAATAAAACAAAAAGAAGCCCCTCTTTAGTACCTGAGTTTTTGTAGATCAGAAAATGTTTTACCAACTAAGCATTGATGTCTATCCACCTCTCACAGCTCCCTGCTGAATGTTTTGTATTGACAATTTCTATATCCTGCAGTGCTTTTATGTTGTCCCAACATTTTCACATTTAGCCCTGACTGTAAATGTACAATTTAAAAAAAGGTATTCAATCATTCTTTTATAATCATCTATATCATACAGTTTGGCAAAACCATGTGTAAACATATTGAGGTCGATAGGTTGGGTTGGGGACAAAATCTTGTCCCGTTTCTTATAAATGCATTGGTGCAAACCAGGGTTGAAAAATAGCAACTGTGCCTTTTTTGTTACTCAAGGGTTATTATACTGACTCTTAAACTGGTTCATCACAAATGCATCAAAGTGAAAAAAAAGCTATCAATTGCAACCATATTTACTCCAAGAGTGCAGCAATTGCTTATCCAGCAATTCATCAAGGGACATGGGACAATATCTAAACCACTGCTGTCGTGACTTGGGACACAGAGATAAAGTTTTAAATGTTTTTTTGTATTTCAGTTTCACTGAAATGTCCTCATTAAGACACTTCTCTCCAAAAAATAAAAAATAAAAATTACAATAAATAACAGAACGTTTTTTCAAAAATACTACTATATCTGAGGGGATTCTTTACCTGATACGCGACCTTACTCATTCAGTCGTTGAATGATGCTGCTTCGTTTGTTTTTTCACTCTGCTGTATCATAAATAACGGATTTAGTGAACAACGAAAATAACGAGGTAGAAGACCTAAATCCAGTTAGTGTGTTTTAGATTATTTCACAGAGTGAAAAGTACAATAATCACTCACTGTTGGCACTGAATAATATCAGATGATTTTCGGGTTAGGTAGGAGGAGGACCAAACTCTTGGCCTTGTGTGAATCAGGTCATATTACGTTGAAGGTTAACACCAGCAGCCCCTCTACAACTGATAAAAGCGCCTTTCCAAGAGATTTTCTTATGCCATGTTGTTTGCAGTTACATCAATCCTTCACTAAATCATTAACAGCGGGTGATATTGCCATCTCTCTTCTCTGGATCCTTAAAAATGTTCTCTCTGTTTTGTTATCTCAAAAATGCTTGCATTTTTGGATTTTCCACTGAACTACGACTCAAATTGAACTGCAGCTACAATCTGTTGTGCTCAGAATGAAGGTATCTCCGTAGAGTTGTACCTGCTGCTGATTCTCCCTCTGCAGATGAAGCCTAGCTTGGATGTAGCCTCTGGTCTCCTGGAAGGCTTGTCTCTGGGAAACCTCTGCCGGGTAGTGGGTGCAGATGCCGATGATGTTCGTGCACAGGAAGATGAGGACGTTGGCACTCACCTGGAGAGAACAGAGGACATATATCTTGTAAGTGAGAATCATTTTGAATTCTTTATTTACAGTGTGTTATTTGAGTATCTCTTGAAATCAAGTCTTATATTGGCAATGCAGATATGTTACTGATTCTGAAACATAAACCATAAAATCATGAGGTCAGTTTTGCCCTATTTTAAAGGACAAATTACAACATCCTGATACACAAATGCATTTTTTAACATGGGACAAATTCACAGTATTTAGTTCATCAATCTCCCTTCAAAAAATTATTTGGATCATTGGTAGAAGCTCTGCACAACCAAACAATCCAAAGAGAAATGGTTAAAGCCTGTCTTCAGTCTGCTTAGGAAGTCAGCAGTCACATCCTGTAAGATCTGATTATGGTTTGATCAAATGTAATCAGACAGATCTGCAATAACTGTTAAAATGGGTTAACTAATTATTGTGCTCTTCAGTTTGTCTCAACACTGTAACAGTTATACTTCTTATTAACCAAATACATCACCTTAAAAAAAAGCAATAACGATCCTCTATTGGCTCTGCCTATTAAACATTAGATTACATCAACGTTGATTGCAGTTTATGAGTAAAATTAGAATTAAAAAAATGTCAAATTGAAGACAATAAAACTGGTGGGAGGTTGAGAAGATTAAAATACTTAAAAGATGTGTCAAATATGTTTTTTTTCCCCAGTAAGATGCCAAATACATAAGTCATAAGTGCCAGTTCTCACACTCCTTGTATCAGCTTGAAAGCTAAATCTCACACTTCCTTTTTGCCAAAAAAGAATGTTTGAGCTCGTGTAAGGAGTTTAAATTTTTTTGGAAGGTAGGCGCATTTACAGCAAATTTGCCCGTAAGATAAGACCAGGGGTTTTCCCTATTCCCTACTAACTGTATAAAGAGCCAACCGTAGAATAATCGCTTAGTTTATTTCTAACTTTTTAAAAATGCATTCCTTCATTTAGCCAGCAACGTTTAATGGAAATACAATTCCTAAAGGTCTGCATGCAAATTACATCTGAACCATGTTTATCAAGATTGCGGTGCACATGCATGCAAATGAGTGTAGAAGGACACAACAGCAGTACAGTAGTGCACGAAGCGGGCTCTGATACTATGATGTAAACCAGAACCCTTCGGAGAATTATCTGAGATGTAAACTAAATGGACATTCATGGTGTATATAAGACATATGAAATACTACAGTATCATGTAAAAGTATAAACCTTCATGCATTAAATATCAGTGTATTTTGTTGAGTTTTTTATGTCATAGACCAGCAGAAATCTGAAAAGTAACACTGACATGCATTTGGACCCCCCTGTTTTAAAACATTCTCCTTCACTACGACTGGCAGTTACTATAGGAGTATGTGCTTTAGTGTTGTATTTTTAACTATTTAAATCTGGACTTTTGGTAAATCCAGCACAGGTGCTTTACCCTAAACGTTTGCCTTTCACTGTGTCTTTAAATCTGGTGTTCTCTTCTCTCTTTTTTATCATGCCTCTAATTAGTTTCTTAACAGGTTTCTCTCTAGTTAGCGCCATACATCTTCCAGTGAACTCAGACATGCATAACGGGATGTTTGAGTTTTACTCTCTTCTTAGATATTTACATGCAAGGAAAACATTTAAATGTTGGACATATCTCACAACAGAGTATTTATTCTTCTGGACACTCCTTAATTTTTAGTGTGCAAAACTCTTTCCTAACTTCTGAAGACAACTGATGGAATGTCCTTTTTATTTATTTCATGCTGTATGCATAACATCCTAAAATTACTTACACAATGCTATTTTTAACGTATCCTGTCCAGTCTACATGCACTGGTCAGTTCCATCAAATCTAAATAAATTGCCTTAAGATTTGTAACTGAAATGGGAAGAGAGATATGAATAATCTGCAACATATTGTATGTGAAACAAACTTCTACTCAAACAGGCGGACTGTGAACTATATTGTATACTCCTTCCTTGATCCCTGAAATTCCTTTTTAATCACACGCAGGAATGTTTACAGCATCCTTCACTTGATTCTCTCTTGTGTTTATGATTCGCACACAATTTTTAAGTAGAAGCAGAGCCTGCTTGTGGCTCTGGTCCACTAAAAACACGCAATTTTTTGTCTAAGAAGCCTTCATGCTGCTGTCAGACATCTGTGGTTTATGTAATGTGATAATGGAATAGGGTAACCTCCAGTGGGCAATAAAAAATTTGAGTTTGCATCATGGGAACAGCCAGTGACCCATGCAGGGCCATTTCCTTTAAAAGAGGAGCTCCTGTTTCCACGCTGTACGTGACGCTCCTCACTGTGGAGGCCACATGTGGACACTCAGACAGGGGTACAGACAGGGATGCAGCAGAGGGATAAATCCTGAATTAAACTCTTAACAGGAGCGGCTACAAGGCCAACAACTATCAGCAGGCCAGACATTTCATCCTGCTGACTCTCTTTTTGACTCCTTGCCTCAGTTTCTTCTTACAGCTCCCTTGAGCTAAATGTGTCATAATGACATCTACTGGGTAAAAGGGGGAATACACAAAGGTCTAGTATAGTAGAGCCTGTTGCATCTGTAAAGGTCAGATATGACATAAAGACACAGAAAACACTAGAACATCCTGTTTTAACAACAAAGGCAGTTTACATTTTTATTTAATAGTCTGTGTTATATAGGCAACATCAAATCTACCATACCAAAACCAAGCTTGCATGTACGCATTTAATGACATCACAAAAGGCACAACTTTAGCAAAATATTAAGGTAACACGCACAGGGATCTGAAGGAACTGTAATAATGGATATAGATAATAAAAGACATGGGAGCCCTTCCTGAGGAGGACCAATGCAGAATAGACTGCCCAGATTTTGGTGTTAAAGATCTTGAACGATCATATCAAGCCAAGCTCGTATTAGAGCTTTTCTGGTTAATCTGCACAATTAGGATGATTTTCAAGTCTGAACTGCTGGATCATCCACTACTTCCTCCAAAAAGAATTGAAATGCTGATGCCAATCGTACCAGTTAGCCCCAAACATACATGCACCTGCAGAGCAGCCTTAAACATCCAGTCAAGATTAGGAGGAAAAAATAAGGAAGGAAAAAAAATTGCTTCCTATTGCTTATGAACTCAAAATTTTCGATTTAACTTATTTTAATTTCAGTGTGAAATTAAGCTGCTGCAGTCATGTTTTTTCTTTTCTTTTTTTTAAGTGTTTCTAAATTGCGAAATCACTATTTTTTGGAGGCAGACAAAAATAACGGTGTTTTGGAAAAGCGTTGTTGCTCTTTAAATTTTTTGTATTACAACCACAAAGCCCAATTGATCTTACTGGGAATTTACAACTTGCAGGGGGAAAAAAAAGGATTAAGAAATTGTTTTGTAGTTTTTTTATTTGTGGAAAGGCAAGAAAAACGCCCCTAAAAACATATTAAATGTACTTTTCGTGTGATTTGTTGCGGTAATTCAATGTAAAATCTTCTAAAACCTTCATTTAAAAATGAATTGATTCTTGTGTCGTTTTTAGCAAGAGTTACTAGGAGCCACAGAGAACGCCTTGCAGCCTCTGGTCTATCACATAAGATATGATAAGTGTTAGTATTAGTTTTGAAATTTTTTTATTTTTTTTTTAAATCTCTTTGGAAAATTGTTTTATGGATGTTAATATGTGAATATTTTGTTCCTGTTTGTGTGTGACTCTCTTCCACAGAGATCCTTGTGGGAAAGAACAAAGGTAAACATAAAAGATAAAGATATCAAAGTCAAGTAGCAAAAGCTTAAGGGAGCCTGGATGTAAACAGTGGCATGAATGCATGAATCTATTCCACTTAGGCTGCAAGAAACGTCTGAGAATAGCGACAGTGTAGAACAGAAACTAAAATAGAAACAGATGGGTAATGGAGAAACAAGTTTACAGGGAAAGTAAACAAAAGTGGATTATAAAAAAGGAACTGCGGGATAATGGACTAGCCAGATAAAATGGAAGAACGATAGCTGTCGAGGGCAGGAAGGAAATAAAATGGTACCAACAGAAGCGGGATAAGGAAGGAAAAACACAATGCAAGTATGACATGGCTAGGAAAGAGTGTGATTGAGAGGGGTGGGGGCGGGGTTAGCAGGGCAGATATGGGCCACAGCGACATTAGGCAGATGGCTCAGAGCGCTCAGCACTGTTTACTTTACTCTCACTGTTCAAGCAAAAACAGCCACGACACCAAAGTGAAACCTGCTGCACCGCGTCTGCTCTCTCGTGGATGCTGGTTGGTGCGGACAGCTAAGGAGGACGCTTCGCTAGGAAGAAATGTTTTTTTATTTTATCATTGTTATTTCCATATGCTAATTTCTGCAGGGATAATAAGTATACATCAGCATAGATTCACACAATGCCGATGTCACAGCCTTGGGACGGGCCTCACGGCCTAGGAGTAATTGCTTGCTTTTCTTAAGAGGGCATGGACGAGTGGGTTTACAGAGCACACTGTCATGTGCTGTGTTTACGCAGCAGCATTAGACCTCTTCAGGAGCTCTTGCTTGGGAGCATTTACCTGCTACCTGCACAAAGCTGACCGGCCGGCACACCTGCTCACTTCCTTTACACACAACAACACACTCATTAATCTTTCCTGCTGTCCACCTTCGCTTTGCGACGTTAAAATCTCACCTATGTCCAGTGCGCTGTCTACATCAGGCATGTGATCGCTTCGTGACCATAAGAACAGATCGTGTTTGAATTTTTTCGTGTCGCCAAGGGGTGACTAGGGTGGACCCGGCCAACCGGCTGGTTCTGTGCATAAGCCCTAATCCCTGGTTATCAAAATGGCCTTATGTAAGAGCTGCGATGAACTCCTCAGGAAAAGAAAAAGCAGCAATAATAATGCCTATTCTGTGGCATAGACTTAGGTTTTTTTCAAAACTATAAACATGAAACTCCTACATGCACAGCATGTCTAGAGGGTGTGGAAGTCTATTATTCGTCATTTTTCGTCAAACTTTTTTTTGCAAATAGAAAACAGGGTCACAAGAGTAGTGTTGAGGGAAAAAAGGAGACAAATGCACTCCCAAGGAGAAGAACCAACCATGAAGCTGCCAGAACTTATTATCTTCCTGTTGGGTCGTTTTCCATAACTGTTATCTACCTGAAGTTCCTAGAAGTGCGAGATGATAAGCAATCAGAAACAGCCAAAGTAAGAAAGGTTAAAACCAAACAAAAACTGAACAACACAGATAAACAGAAGCGTCTGTGCTGGGCCAATAAATATCTGTAGGTTTTATGAACTGATAAAATGAGGGCGACGGGGACAGAGCTCCACTTCAAGCCAGACAGCAATGTGGAGGTGGGGAAAAACTTATGACATGCTCCCCATTATGACCTGAACCCAGTTGAGGACTTGTAGGCAGTTCTTAAAGAGGAGATTTAAACAGTCCAGCTCTTTGAACAGTGACTGGGAAGCAGTGGTTGATAAACAACAGATCAACAAACTTAAGACTGCATGAATGGAACAAGTATCACTGTTACTGTTATGAAGGGGGACAATATTAGTAACTGATTTTTTTTTTTTACTGTTTATTAAAAAACCTTTAGTACTTCCACTTAAACAGGGGTGTCTTTCTAAAAAAAAGACAAGGCATTACGTGTTCTTCCTTTAGTTGTGTAATAACTATAATCAATAATAGATGCTCATATAAAATATTCACCTAAGAAACTAAAAGTCTCAATTTCTCTCTCCTACACATTCATGTTTGATGTGTATTAACATTTTGGATTAACTTAGATCCCTGCAGTTGGTTATTAATAAGAATAATATTTTAAAAATAGACATGACTGATAAATTTGCACACAGTGTATAAACATGGACTTTTTAAGGCAGCAGAGCCCTTTTCAGACCAGTGGAGCTAGTGTGAGAGCTAGGACAAATGAAATGATAGGCTCTTTCTTAGCAGAAAAAAACCAACAAAAACTAGTGCGCCGCATCAGAATGTTATTATTAAGTGTAGCTACAATCAATATTTTCACATCAAGAATGGATCACAGTCACGGAAGGAATAACAAACCCAGCGCAATTTTCCATGACTCTGATGCAACTTTTAGAGCTACTGAAGGTTTTTCTGAGTGTTGCATTTATAAGGCAGTTTAAAAACAATATATAGGCTAGCTTAGATTAACTAGATGTGTCAGATACCTGCTTGCAGTGACCCATGGTGCGCTTTAACACTTCTTCCTGTTAAAGGGGAGATTTTCATTTCCATTGTTGCAACATGCATGCTCAGTATGAGGGATAAATGTTAAGTCAAAGTCTTGGTGTAATCTGTTAAGTCTTCTTAGATAGAAAACTCAAAACCAATTGAAATACTGAACTGAGCTTGAACTTAATGTACTATTTGATAACTAGGATCAATATGACTGAATTTATGATTGGATTGAGATTCCCTTTTTGGTGATGGGGCTTAAAATTATGTGTTGTAAAATGCTGCTAAACTGAACTAAACTGAATTAGGTTGGATTATCACATTAACGTCAATGCCAGATATTTCGATTAAAACCCAGTAATGTTCAAATGGATTGAATGAACCCCACAACACAACTCTGAGACTTAAAACAAACCTCCGCCTGAAAGGAGGATGTGCATCGGCGTTCTTCACCCAGTTTCATCTAAAATGACACAATCTCAAGCCGATAACAGCTTCAGTGCGTTAACAGCAGTAGGTCACATGTTCCCTTCTTTCATTCTACTGATTCTCATTCATTTACAGCTCAACAGGTGTCAGGAGGGAAAAAAGGAGTCAAAAGAACCTGTTACCTTATTTCAGGAAACACTTTTGTTTCAGGCAGGCAGTGATTTGCAAACAGTGGACAAGGAACATATTAATGGTGGGTAAACATGTCCATTGAATACCACTGGAAAATACCCTTTAGTTGCAATTTTAACACTGTTAATTTAGGCTGGATGTTATTCCCTAAGCCAAGTTATGATTGAGCAGACCTTGTCAAACAAGGATAAAAAAATCAATCAACCTGCATACAGGAAGCATGCTGGTGTCTATCTTAACTACCATTAAAACATTAATAAGATATAAATGTCTTTTTAGTCCCGTTTCATTGAAATGTATTTTACATCATCCTCCTAGTTCACTCTGTACATTTGCATTCAACAAAATGAATCTTTTACATGCACTGGGGAAAACCTTTATTGCTCCCTTACAGGGGAACAAAGAAATCTTCGTATTTCATCCAGTGTGCCACACATTCACTTCACCCAGTGGTTGGTGGATAAACAATACTATTTAAGATTAAATTTGGTACAATCCCAGGATTCGTGAAATCTAAAAAAGAAACTTAACTTAAAGTAAAACTGATACCTACAACACCTGTTGGGAAGAGAAACAAATACCGCACTACAAATAAACAGATATTCATTAAATCCTCAATATTTCTGGTCGAAAAGCACATTTGAAAGCCACCGAATATTAAAGGCATCTTAGGATTAACAGAACTAGACATGAAGATGACTGTATTATGCTCGTCCAACCAAATTATCTCCCCTGCTTCAAGTGTTTGCAAGAGCTTGTTTCTCTTGGTGTTGGCCTCAAACTAACACCTACGGAGGCTGTGAATTATCAGAGATGCCAGTCCAGCAATCACTTAGCAACTCTCACCCACATTCCTCAGTCTCCCTACAAAGAACCACAGTCCCCTCCTCAGATTCAGGGAGGATGCAGCAGGAGAGACGGCGGTGGAGGTTGTAGAGGTAGTAAATACACTCAGACTGGCCTGTACTGTTGACAACTACTTCATAGAAAATATTTTTGGTAAATCTACACTAAAATAAAAGAAGGGTAAAGTGAACAACTTTTTTTGTTTTTGCATTTGAAAGAAATGCATTCAGGAGTCAGGTTTGAATATGACAACACATTTCAATCTTCACAGAATTGTCATGTGTGACCATTTACTTTGTGGATATGTGCTTCTATTACAATCAATCCATTTAGTAGATCATCACCAAACTGCAACCAGTGCAGCTCTTTAAAAACACAAATTATTTTGAATGAAAAAATAATTTTAGCAGCAATAGATCAATAGATCATTGAGCTTATAAAAACTCACTGAGATGATACAGTTTGCGTGAGCCTCGCAGCAACTCGGCTGTCAAAAAACTAAAAAGCATTTTCATCATGGGAGATTTGAGTGGTGTTCATTTTCGATTTCATGTAGGCTACAGCAATGTCAATGGATTGTTTTGTTCTTCACACCGTTCGGATCAAAAGCACTTATAAAATTTCCATTATTTCAGAATGGATTATAAATAAAGTGCAAAACATTCAATAATACACAAAACATTAGAGTAAACTCTCTCAAACATCTTGTGAATCTGTAATATGGGTGTGAAACGGACTTATCACCTATTGATCATTATTAGCAGTCAGTATAGTACATCATTTTTTCATCTTTGTGAGTCAAAAGGTAGATAGAAAAAGATACAAAATCATCTAAACATGCTCACGTTTTCAGTCAGCGCAACAAAAGTGTCATAAAACTGTGATTGATCAGGATGCAAGTAAACAACAGAGGCCGTTCACACTTGCGGTCGGGATTATTCTGATCGAGCTCCCGTTATTTGTACTTCTTTCCTCGTAAATGAACGAGTAGCCCCTTCACATAGGAGGGGATTAGCTGAACCACAACCAAACATCAACACATCTAGTAATGGTTATTTAGCATCACAGATACATTAAAAACTTCAGGAAACATCACAGGTGACTAAGAGAACTAAAGCATAGACAGTAATCTTAGGGTCACCACGTATGTATTACAATCATTTACTTTAATGGTTTCCTGCACATCTTTGACATGAATGCTATATGCTAGGTTTGGTCTAATTGTCCAAGAAAGATCAAATGAATGACTCTACTATGAGTTGTTATAAATCGAATAAAAGACACTGTTTGCTTGTGAAACAAAACAAAACAAAAAATCAAGATTTATCTAATAGATTTAATCGCCTTAAAGCTGCTGAGGACTTGAGAGGACTTTGAAAAAAAGTTTTATTTTCAAGAGGCTGTGCAGAAGCTATTGTTGATCCAAGACGAATACAATATTTGAGTCAAAGCTCACTCGCCTCTAAAGGATTATCTGCAACGGGATACAACAGCTTTTTCCTTCATATAACTTTGTTTTCTTGTTTGTTTGTTTTTTCTGTGAGCTTGAACACTGTCACTTTCTCACAGGGGATATGTGTGTATTTTGTGCCAGGCAGTAATCGGGTTTGTATACACAGACAGAGCGTCATGTCTGCACACAGCTTACACTGGCCTTATCTAAAATGACCAGAACCCCCACCACAGATAAAGAGTCAAACCCCTCCTTCTCTTCGTGCTCCTCTGACCGAGTCGCACCATCCGCCTGGAGCTGAGCGTCACCTGACCCTGATGCCACACAGACAGACATTTGTGTTTCACAGTGCATAAAGCGCCATCAAAGTAGCAGAATAGAAAAATTGTTATATATTTCGGAGACAAACCACCTGTTGAGCAACAATCTGTGGTGAAGCGCAGAGGAAGGTTTCTCAGGAAACTAGTTTCCAAGATGTTTACAAGACAGAATAAATTTCAGTGACAGAAGCTATTCTTAGCCTCCGATTCTGTCAACATTGTGATGGACATGAAGGAGCGTCACTTAAACGAAGACAGAACACTTCTGGTTTGTCTCTTCCATCACACCGCTTCTGCTTTCTATTTATTCATATTCCTATGTCACAAAGTAACAGTTATGCTACTGTTGTTTTTATTTTATTTTTTGTTTTTTAAACAAACAACATAATTAACTTCTTAAATCTGAATGTAGGCAGTCTGTGTTGGAGACAAAAGCTTTAACGTTCAGCCCTTAGCAGACTAGATGAATCAGAGCGCGAGTCTCTTGTCGGTCAAAACGTTGAATTTCAGCGTTTCAAAAAAAGGAGTCCCTCATACAGGTACAGTAGTTCTTTCTAACAAAGAAAAGGTTAGTATACATTTATTTGGTGGTGGTATTCAACTTTAGACCTCAGGGGATTTATCCTACAGGTTTCAGACATTCAAAGCAAATGGCACAACAGTGTTCTGCAGAAACCAATTAAATGCGCTGCAGGGAATTAAATCATCTAAATCAGAAATGCTGCAACTTCTAAAACTGTCAGGACTGTGACTCCTAAGGACGCGAGTTGGACTAGACATTTCCTCCAGTCAGTATTTAGTCCAAACTCAAGTCACAGATTCTTCAGGGTCAACATCTGAAGATTAACATTCTCTATTTCAGAAAATACTGAAATCCCATATTCTTTTTTTTCTTAAACCCACTTTAATAAGTTAACGATAAACATCTAGATTCTAGAAGAACAATTAAAAAAACAATTAAAAATCTTATATTTACCTAGTAGAAATATAAATATGCCTTGTTTAAGGTTTTGTGTTGTCTGTAGTTCAACGTCCAGGGAAGAAAACATTCAAGCTAAGTTAACTTTAGCTTAAGAGAACTGATGTACATCATTAAAAGCCCACAGTCCACAAATACCTCCGGTTAACAAATCGAGCATCTCTGTTGGAGCTGTTGTCTCTCGCTTACATACTGTAAATGTAAATTTAAAGGCTTGCAGTAACTTTTGTTCACTTTAAATACTGTACCGAAACATTACAGAGAACACTTCCATGCCTATGTGTAGCACAGCTGTGATATTTGCATATAATACTGTAAATCAGATGGAACAAGATTAAGCATTTGTTCATACAATCTGGAGATACCAGATTATTTTTTACCTCCTAACACACAAAATTAAAAGTCTTAATGAGATTTTAATCTCTGAGTTTAAACCTCCAAAAGGACTTTGAAAATCCGGTCAGGTCCCTCCCTTTGTTTTAACTTGAATTCCTATATCTTTCACAGTATTTGTTCCTCAATCACCAGTTTAATCACCAGTTTGTAGAAACCACTTTGAGCTCTGGTTGTTCTCATTGCTTCAAGCTGAGTTGTTAACGCCACCTGAGAAAAGTTAAATCTTTACTACTTTTATCAAAACAGAAATTAAATTACAGAATTACCTGAAAGTATTGATTTTAAGCACCGCTCCTTCTATTGTATTAACCGACATTAACAATGTATCAAGCTAAAGTGAAGAAATATATCTGAAACTGAAGGGGTAAAAAGTTTTTATGCAAACCAAATACAATTAAAAATACAAGCAGTTAAATCATAAAATACACAAATACCTCAAAATGACATCAAAGCAGATCTTGTGCTCAGCTGATCATCAGAGCACTTAGACTGACAAAACTTCCTGTGCCCTGAGAGCTCAGACCTCACACATTTCAAAGGTATAGATTTTGATTAACAACCACTTGGTATTACCAAAAATACAATTTCTTTTTTTATTCTAATTTGGTACGAAAATTAATAAATGTGGGTCATTAAAGAAAACGTTTTGGAATTAAAAATGCAATAAAAGTGTTTTTGTAGATAGTAACAAAACACCTAATTTTGTATTTATTGATGTTTTAACTGCACCAATATTTCCACAGATAATGTCCCATTGTTGGTTTGTAACCTTTTTCATGTTATTTACAAGGTTATGTAGAGTATAATGTAAAAATAAAATTCATGCAAGGGAAAGAAATGTTATCTTTACTGAAGATTTATCCTTTTTTTTATGAAACAATTGTAGCTGCTGTGCTTATTTCACGTCTGATAAAAGCTTCACGTGTTAGATTTACTTTTAAACTCCAATTATTGAAAATGATTTTTCAATGGCTGAGAAAAACTCTTATGGACTTGACCAGAACCCAACATAGAAATAACATAGAAACATATGATTACTGCTTACCTAATTTAATCTGTAATAAGCTCTTATCAGTAGGTATGCTGTTGCTGGAAATATACAAATTTTCTGAAAATATTGACTTATATATAAGATTTGCACTTAAACATACTAATCAAGTTCAACTATTGACAAATAGTTTGTACTATTATAAAGTAAGACGACCCCAAAGCGCTTTACTCTACATTGAGTCATTCACCACTGATTATAGAAAGCTACTGCACTGCAACCACCGCTGCCCTGTGGCAGACTGAACCGAGGCTGCCTTTGACCCCCACCGGTAGGCAAGGAAGGTGAAGTGTCTTTTAAAAACTCTGCTCTTAAGTGCAATTTTGTCCAAGAAAACCACCCAAATGGAATCGTGGCACCTTGTAGTAAACTAGGAGGGCTTTTATGGAGAACCACAGTCTGTCACCGATAAAACATGGTACTTGATCTAGCAAATAATAAACAAGTTCAGCCATATATTTATTGCAGTTTACTGTGGATTCTATCTGTAGGTGATTTAATAGAATTAAAAGGGATAATTTATAATTATTTTCTGTAATTCAGCAAGAATTACAAGCTAAAAGAAATGACGTGGCAGGGAAGCAACTTCAGCAACAAAAAAACAATCTAAACCACGATAGATATGTTTTAGGATTATTTTCTGTGACTTAAACATGTTTATAGCACTTGTACTGTTTTGAAAAAATGTTTTCCAACACTTGACAGACTCGATGGCTTATCCTTGAGTGGGAACTACATTTTTTCTTAATTATTAGAACATTACAGCTAACGCCTATCTCATTACCTCTGGTGATTTTGATAATTTTTTACATAAATGCTGTGTCACAGTTAGCTCCCCCATACTGTAAAGAGAATTAAACCCGATTCTGCTAAAGGTCGTCGTTCCTCCCTCGGGTTTCTGTAAGCAAGGATGAGCTTGGAGGGGTCCAAACACTGAGAAACGACACGCCGCACGTTTCTTTCGGCAAGTGGGCGGGTGTGACTTCTGTGGAGGGAGTGTGACTATTGAGGCTTTCTGGCGCTGGACTTGCAAAAACGTGTTTGTTTGTTTTTTTTCTTTTTATTACTATTATTATGCAAATCAGAAATACGTTTCCAAAAAAAAAAAAAAACTAATGACTGTCTTTAAGTTTTCTGTTTTCGTCTGAGACACAATGAGCTCTCACAACGCTGCCTAGTTTCATATACTATGAACAGAAACCAAACCGAAGGAATGCCAGGACACAGAAATAAAAAATAAAACTGCGTAACTGCGCTTAATGACATAATGTTTCAATTTGGACGTCATCACACAATATATATACATTTTTACTCAACATTTGAGTTACATCAGCCTACAAAAATCAGGTTTCTATTATGTTCATGTACCATTATGGATCAAAAATAAATTTGAACCAAGCATTATATACGTTTTTATTTTACTTTTCAGCTGGTGGTTACTTCAGTAAACAGACAGAAGTTTATAAGGCAAGATTGAACGTCAAGTTTACGTCTCTATGTTAATAGAATTGAAAACTAATACAATGCCAAGCTAAAACTTTACTCAAAATATTTTTTTTATTATTTATCTTAAAACCGTTTTTAAAGAGCTAGTTCTCACAAAGATCAAGGTCATGCTTGGATAAACTGCAAACATCCGAAATTTACTGACAGGTAAAACCTACAGTATGAGCGATTCTGTTTCCATTCCTTTTTGCGGATGCAACGTCTTCTTTTCTCTTAGGGGGTGGGGTGTGGTGTCTCCATATATATTAATAACCTAAATTGTTGTTATAGTTATCTGTGACTTCTGACTAAAAGTATCATTCCAAAGCATTGAGTTTTCTACTTTGACACGAGTTAATCTATTTTTAGGTAAGTAAGGACAGACGTGCCATTAATTGTTTGCAAACACAAAAATATAAGATTGGGCATTAGCAAAATATTACTAGCTAAGAAAATAAAATTAATATTGACTCTAATATTGTACCTTATAATCCTTTGGACAGTAGCAAAGTAGCAGCAAACATGCTATTCTTCATATTAGCAAATATATATATATATAGCAAATTTTTTTCCATAAAAATAAAAAAAAGATATAAGGTATAATTGATTTTTCTAGCTGAAAGCTGGAGCGCGACCTGTTTGTAGGTTTTCATTCATCTGTGTGGTTAAAAATATAAAAGCACAAGAATTCAGCCATAATAAAAGCTGATTATTTTAATATTTAAAGTATGCAGCTTGTGTTGTTTCACTGTTTTTCGATCTAAGGTTTATTTTGGTGATAGGCCTCACCTAAAGAAAGCATCTTCTATCACTGGTCTCCAAAATAAATGTTTGACCAACCTGGATCTGATTATTGCTTTTCGTAAGTGATGTTGGACAACTATTATTTTAAACCATGTTGTATCATTCACGTTATTAACAAGCGAGAATACAGCTCAGCTAACAGGACTATAGACTGGAGTGCTTGCACATCATTCTGAAGATTTGTGTTACGCTCAGTCCAAAAGCACGTTTCCACAGGAGCAAGGACACAAAGCTGCCGTGTCATAGCGAGCCGACCACAGATAAACTCTTCTGAAAAAGAAAACCGACAAACATTGTCCTGCGAAACCCCCCTCCACCCGCCTCCCACCTCCTCCCATGTGACCTCTCTCCTGTCATCGCCTTGTTTAATTATGGACTGGCTCGTTTGGACTGCAAGGAGGGAGTAAAAAAAAGGAGAAATCCATCCAAGCATCCAAACAGCAGCAGATCTTGACAATAGACAACAACGCCTGACCCCAAACATTGACTTTCTCAAAGGGGGAAAATTGATTCTGGTCTGATTTCAACAATTTTCCTCTCCTTTTTATCTCCTTTTTAAATTTCACTTCAGTCAACAGGGAACAAACTCTGTCTCGGCTGCTTGAGTCGTAGCTGTTTCCATGGCAGCCACTGGACCAACTCGACATGAGCGCTGACGGAGACACTTAGCAATGCTGTTTATTCCCTGTCAGTCTCAGAAGTGATGCTAAACTAACAACTGCTTTCCCAGAGCCGACTGGCTAATTGTTGGTGGTGGCCTGAGTGTCTGTTTGCGTATAACAGCGTGTCTCTCCTAAAATAAAATGTTTGCACAAAGACAAAGTATGTAAGATGTGTTTATGTAAATGTTAAATCCTTTTTTTTATGTGGACTGTATTCATCTGTTTTTGCTGTATAAGGAATTCCATCTATCTGCGCCCAGACCAAGCCATGAGCGAAGCACGCTTCTGACAGGTATCCTCGTTAAAATGCCGCGGCCGAGATAAACACACAAATTATTTATCGAGGAGGCTGTGGAGGGAGCGCGTGGGGAGAATATCAGATTCTTGTCCCGACGCACCAACTCACCTGCCTCTTTTTTTCTTCGGCCGTGTCCTGTTTTACAGTGGCAGCTTTGCACAGGTGATCATCACAGGCTGACACTTCTTCCGCTGAGTTCCAACTCTATCCTCAAGATGCAGAAAGCTCACAAGTTTATAGCTGTGAAGCGGAGAACAGCTGCCAGAGAGGTTTCATTGGAAGATTGGGCACAAATGAACAAGTTCCTGGCAAAATCTACTAAAATTTGTATTGTCTGGTGTAGTTTTTAGTGTAAACACAAGCTGCTCAGTCATACTTTTTCTAAAATAAAACCACATACTCCAAAGGTATTTTTGCGTGACAGACCAACATGTTTATGTGATTTTGACCAAAAATGCTAACAAATAAATATCTAGAATGTTCTATACTCCCCTTTACTCAGATGGTCCTGGGTTAGATGCTAAAGCGCAACCTTAAGCTTTGGACATACAACTGGGGCTGAGTTGGAGTTGTTTAGAGGTGCAAGCCTATAATAACTCTGGACGAGCGGAAGCTATTTATGGGAGAATCCATCGTCAAATGTTTTCAGTTAAATCTATGTATCAATTTATTATGAACAGACAATAAAAAAGTAAAAAACTAAATGTAATAAAAGTGGTCTTTCCAATTTACATGCAATTTTACGAAAAAGGAGAAGGTAGTAAATCAAGGATCTTATGAAATTCCGGCCCCTCTCACACACATCAACATAAAATAATTTAAGCAGATAAAACCCTTGAATTATTCCCATAATAATAACAATAATAATAATAATAACAATAATAATAACTATAATAATAATAATAATAATTATTATTATTATTATAAATAATAATAATAAATAAGCTCTCATCATTGAATGTACAGTTGTTAATATTAATACATATTATTAATAGCAACAATAGCCTTTTTAGCCTTTGGTAGATCCGCTACAACATATTTTCTAATCAGTCTTTTTAGCCAGTTTATATTTGTACTTTTTTTTATTTAATCTTTGAACACTCGTTTATAACAACACTTTTTGGTTCTTCTAATACACAGATTTTTAACATGTATCTCCTCCTTAAGTAGATCCCTACAGACTATCATAAACCATTTCTTGAATATTGTTTTAAAGTTGATGGTTAGGAATTCCTCTTGGCAGTTTCGATAAACTACGTATGGGACAATGTCAACATGTAAACTGATCAGCTGAGAGTACAATTGAATGCTTTGGTCTACATGTAAAAGGTTTTTTGTGCAGAATGGACTACGCTTGGTATGTTTTGAAAGAATCAAAATGCAAGACACATTTATTAGACATCACATTCCATTGTTCTGTCATGACTCATAGCAAAGTGAAAGCAGGTATATTGTTACATCAAATAGAATCCTAATGAAATGCATTGCAGCTTGTGGTTGATCTCTGACAAAATGTGGAAAGTTTCACCACACTTAAAAGAAACTGGTAAATCTCAATGATTTTTCAGATCATCAGAGTGATCACGGCTCAAAAAAGATTTATTAACATACATACACACAAACTGTATAGGATAACAAAAAAGCTGTGCTGGCTGTGAAAAAACAGGCCTGTGTGTATCCAGCGAGACGTGGCTGAAGCGGCCTGCCTGTTGCTCTGACGCAAGCTCTGATAAGGCTGTTCCCTGTGACGCAATGCTTCGCAGAGATGCCAGGGGCCTGGTATTTTTAGGAAACCGTCTTTGACCTCTCACTGCAGTCGTGTCAACAGCATTCACAAAGCGAGGCTAGCCATTGTCCGGGGACAACAAAGCAAACAACTCTGGGCTCAAGAACGTGACAAAATCCGAACTTATTGACGGGCTTATCTGCAGAGACCAGTGTGCAACTTTTGAATGCCTAAAATGTGCCTGCGGCAGTTGTCTGATTTAACGGCGGCGAGAAGAACATGCAGTACATGTCAGCTTGCACGCCCGAATAGACACCCACATGTGAAGGCAAGACGTAACTTACCGGAAAATAATAAACAGCAGCGGTCCTGACAAATATTTGACAGCGACAAAAAAGGGAAGGCGTCAACCATAACAAAGAACGGGGGAGGCTGTGTATTTGGAATTATGTTTATAACAAGTTAATGCATTAATGTCCAAACTAAACAGCTTAGGCAAAAAAAAAACAACAACAAAGACTTAGATGAGAGGCGCTCGCAAGCAACAGGACATCTACATCAGAAAAAGTTTACACTGACAAACTCTGTACATCGAGGTGCTACTGGCAGCTTTGTATTGAATTGTATTGTGTAAGCATGAAGGAAAAGCACACAATAAGATCCTGGAAAGGCCGCTCGCTTCGTCTGCACACAGCTTTGAAAACACACATGCAGTACAGTTAAGAAAACAATAATTCGGCCTGAATGGCTTATTATCGACTGGTTGCGACGAAGTGCCATTCATTTCAAGACCAGAAAGTAAAGTAGTCCACATTTAGAGACCAGAGACCCTCAACATTGCGAGCAAAAGTCGCCGCAGGTCCGATGTGACAGATTCAGCTGGGAACACGGGCCTTCCCAATCAAAAACACACACTAATGCTTATTTCCATGCATTAATGCACTGTAATCAGGTTCAACATTTTGTAACATTTCTCTGATTGCATTAGGCGATATTCTGCACAATGATTTGTTATAATGACAGAGCTGCAGTCCTTTTTTGTTCATGTCAGATAAATGCTTTAAATTTCTAGAAATCTAATGTTGAGGTTCACATTCATTTGCTTCATAAGGTAAACATTAAACAAAATGCTGACCTTGTCAGCCTTACAAGCAGAAAATATTATTTCTTTGTGAGAACACTCTGTCTTAAATTTGACTGACAAGTAACTATCTAGAAGTATTTGTCTTCAAGACCAAACTACAAAAGAGACACCACAAAGAGCAAAAGGTGATTAAACTCCAAAAAAAGAACATTATGAACTCACATTTAAACACAAGGAAATGTATGAACTTATGTAAAAATTTAAGAGTATTGGAAACATGCTTACAAGGGACGCCAGACTGTTTAGAGACCAGAAGAGGGCTGAGCTATTTATGTCACTGTCAAGGCTTTTTAAACAAGCTGTGAAACTGTTTTAAATTACTGTAGCCCTGTTTAGATGTGAAATCAACCGGGCTGATTCAGATCCCAGCAGGCAGCTGTAAAGACGACAACAGATCAGATCTGTTGTACTCTCTCCTCAGAATAGGGTACCTATGCACTTTCCCTGCTCAATAAACAAACAAACTAAAGATCACACTAAGCTTGTCTGAAAAATATGGTCACCAAAACACCAAAAAAAATTTATATTTGAAGTGGACACAATAAAAGGAAAAAGCAGGTGGCTTCTCTCTGGGGTTAGCGTCTGTTCGGGCACACCTAGCTGCCGAAATATAATTTTTGATCAATGTTAGCAAGTGCTACATTTAGAGTACTGATTTTTAGCATTTTTGTATTATATTGCTGGATGGTTTATATTATATTGAATTAGTTGTCAAATGTGATAACTCTGCTGGTTGTGGGGAGTCACTTACATACGTAGAGTGGGATAAGATCGTAGATCATTTTGCGTTTTCTTTCAGCTTAAAAAAGTCTTTCATTTCAAAATTAACTGAAAAACCTTTATAGAACAGGGTCCATTCTTGATCCCAACTATGGGAAGCCCGACTGAAAAAAGACCTTTTGATGCTCCAGCCTGCTCCAGAAATCAGACAAACACGCGTTTACCATAATATAAAGGAAGCCAGGAAGTGAAATTGGAGATTCTTAATCAGAAGGATTCCTTTGTTTAAGCTTTGGGATCGTCTAGGCCCATCATCAATACTATAGAGTCACTGGGGTTAATGAGTTATTGGAGAAAGAGGAAATACTTGCAGAGAGGCATGGAGCAGTGATTGATAGCAATGTAATAACAGTGTCACAAAATACAGAGACGACCTCGGAGATACGCTGCTCTCGGCGGACCGCAACTATCTCATGACATTCATCCGCTCCACGACGGCAAACAACGCCGGACCTGTGATGGATGCGACAGGTATATCATGCAGGGTGCGAGGCATACCACTGTAAATACCGAGTTCCCATCGAGCCCTGATGTTTGTCCCTTCATTTTGTATTGGATTTCTAATTAATGTTCACAATATGAGGTGAGTTGTTTACCGAGAGTTGATTCGGCACCAGGGCAAACAAGTGAAAGGATATCATAATGAATGCAGGCCTTTGACAATCAGCAATCATTAAGTCTGATATCCTCCCATTGTTTTCATCTAATGGCCCTCTTGTTATGCTTTACATAAGTTGTCCCTGAGGAGATGAAAGTCGTAAAACGGCTAGGATAGTAGAAAAAAAAGCCAAGCAGCCGAAATAACCCCCCCCCACATGTCCCTTTGCGACTCCCTCTGTCCTCCCTTTTGGCCTCACCCCCGTCACCCCACCAGAGCAGAAAAGTACAAAGTGTCCCTTGTGAAAGAGCACAGAGATCTGAGTGTTGCTGCTTCATATCATGGTATTCTCCCATTGTCACAGAGCAGCACACAGACACACACTGCTGTCCGGCCAGAGCGGTTCACTCAGCCCACTGACCTTCAGCGAGCCCCGAGGTCCTTGGCATTACGTACAAGTGGCACACTGTGCAGCGAGACCCTGTAAGCCCCAAACGCGCAGCTCAAGCACGGTGACAAATGACGGCCGAGCAGTTCACACTGCAGCGGCTGCGCTGCCAGCTCACACAATATCACCCCCATCGTAAATAGCAAGCTGGTGTTTCAGTGAATCCAGTCATGAAGACACGTGGTGCACTAATCTTCAAAGTGATAACATGACATCTTTTACTCAAATATGCCAAAATATGTTTTCAGAAATAAAAAAGGAACTTTTCTGTGTGTGTTTTCTAAGCAAAAACCTACAGATTTCCCAGATAACCACTAATATATATATATATATATATATATATATATATATATATATACATGAGTGTCCTTGTTCCTGCATGCAAACCGGATGTGAAAAGAGGTATCTCTCTGGTGGTTTGGCATTTAACATGTCACTTTTACAGCATGATAAGATTACATTCATGATAGCGCGTACAGCTTGTTCCCACAGACGCTAAAAAAAAAGAAAGAAACATAATCAAAATGTCAGTTTAGGATAATGTGATAATCTTTTAGATGCACACATACATTAATCTTAAAAAATCACCCTTTCTTCCAAGAAAAAAAAAACGTTTCTAGTTATTCTTTTATTTTTAGTTATATACAAAAAACAGCCAGTTATTGTATATTGGACTATTTCGCCAAAAAAAGAGAAGATAAATCAGTCCTATCACAATTCTTCCATACATAAAAAGACAAAGAGTATGTCCAATGGGCTAAATTTACTATTTTGCATTTCAGGCAGAAAATTAAACGCTTGCTATATATATATGTAAAAAATAAGAATAGTATTCTGAACAGTTAAGCAATGTTAGCATCCACACACTGATATTGTAATGGTGACATAACGTAAAGGGCATAATTAGAACCTATTAGTTAGAAAACAGAGGCAGGGGGAAAAAAAGTCCAAGTGTCATCATTGTTTAGTCTAAATCTTATAATAATAAAATAAAATATATATAGAAATTAACTGAAAAATTAACTGTTGAGTAGAATCAGTTCATTTTAAAGTTGATGAGCCTTTAATAATACATTTTTTGTGTGGATGTTGTTACAGCTACCTCAATATCAATGAGCCATTTAAAATTAAGTGGTATAAAGCACAGAGATTTAAGAATCTACAGAAAAATAAAATGATTTGCAGACATGGCAGCTTCAGTCAGGCAGCGACTTAAAGAGAGAGAAAGCTAGACTTTCAGTAGATAATAGGAAGGCTTGAACAAAGTACAGACAAGTTGCCACGTTTTACCCTTTTGAACTTTCAACCTTTGTCACAGAGCACGATTTGTTTAGAAATGTTGGCAGACATTTAGAAATCTTAGATCGGAGGTAAGAGTCTGCGCAGAAAACGTTAGCAAAGCTAATAAAATATGTGAAGGTGCTTTGTTAAAAGACAAAACTACCTTAAATACTGTTATGCAAATAATATCTCCCGAAAAAAAAACACAAAACCTGACAAAGAATCCACTCATTATTATTGACTGCCAACAGCAGTACGACTGACTGATTTAAACTATTGTTCTTGTTGAGTAATGATTCTTAAAACAAACATTTAAACATGCAGATTTCAGAATCAGCAAGTCAGAGACTTAAAAGATCACTTGTTATAATCGGTGCATCTCTTGAAAAAACAAAACTAATATAGGTTTTTCTAAAGGTATTGTTAAGTATGCTTAAAAAAGTACTTTCTATTTTGCGCAAGTTATTCTAGCTTGCATAAAAAAGAAGCCTCATTTTGACATAAGGTGTAAGTCTGTATCTCGTGCCTTTAAGGTTAATTTTTTCTCCATTCAGTAAAGATATTCACAGTTAGTAGAGCGTCTAGAAATTTTACTTAAGAAGGAATGGCGATGCTGGCTAAGTAGTAGTGAACGCCAGCGGCTTTAACAAAGGTTTAAGACACTGGATAAATTGTGAAATATCTTTTCACTAACGTGTGAATCGTTAAAGCAATAATAAAGAAGTTTCAGTTTTCGTTGATTTTGGCTGCCAGTTTGGACAAAGGTGATAGTGTTTTGTCCGCATTTCCCATGAGGGACCAGCGTGTAGCGTCGTAAAATCCTGATCTGCCGGTCGCCTGCAGTTGAATTGAAATACATTTCTGTTTCCAGTGGCTGTGTGAAGGGTGAATAGCGATGAGGTAATGAATCCAATTGTGGCGAAACAATGTAATATGATGATGTTAGAAATAAGAAACGGGGGAAGTGACGTATGCCGTAAAGCAGTCAGCACCTTTTTGTGTGGCAGGGTTCCTGCCACCCTCCTCAAAGTTGCTTAGTGACAGTTAAAGCGATACGGACCCCCTCGGGCCATGACAGAGGTGTCATTCAACGAGCTGTAAGTCAACATATGATTACAAAAGTTATTTAACTATTTTATGAAGGTTGAAAAGTTACTTAGTGTTGCTTTAAAACTTTACATCTTAGAAAACTTTTTGTAGGAAGTCACAAGAAAAGCATAGTTAAAATTATTTATCCTTGTAGGTAAAAAAGAAAAGTTAGTGTGAAGGCAAGAAGGCTTTCCGACCTAAACTTAAATCATCAATAAACCAAAGGAAACCTGCTAAGATTTAAAAGAAGTGTTTGTACGCTGAGAAGGCTAGAATCATTCATTACACTTTTATTAAAATGTAAAAGAAAGTATTGCAAATTTGACACTACCTCAAATTTGCAATACTTAATGAGATTTACCATTCTTGTTTTGACGGTCTTTGAGTTGAAAACACTTTAGAGCATAGACATGTTTTAAACAGCTGACAAACCAAAATATCAATAGGTCACCAAAAGAGTTTAGTTGAAAATGATCCATTGTGGCATCTTCTATTTTAAATGTAGTGAAAAACATTGATTTTTTTTTTTTTTTTTTTTTTTGCTGGTTGGTTTTTAGAGTTTAGGTGTTTCCAACCCTAACATAACTTAGCGAGACTGGGTAGCTTGAAGCTTTTAATTCACTTTACCATGAAGAACACTTCTCAAATATGCAGCTGATAAAGTAACTTAACATATTTTAAGTTAATATTTGATAAACAAAGAGACAGCAGTAGATTTAGACATGAAGACATTAAACGGATCATACCTGCTTCCAGAGGAACTTGTCTTCCTGGTTCATTTGCCACGTGGTCACCACGTGAATGATGGACAGCACCGCTCCGCTCAGCACCGCAGCCCTCATCCTCACGGGAAGTAGTGTGTAGATTATGTATATGAAGAAAACAGACCACCAGATTCCTTCTGAGGCACTCCTGGGCGCCACCATGAACACGCCGAACACCTGCACCGACAGCAGGACTCCAATCACCAGGTAACTGACCATCCACATGTAGTCCTGGTGGAAGCCGTTCCGGTTGCAGACCACCATGAGCGCCATGAAAAGAGCCATGGCCACTGACAGGGCTGACGAGTAGGCCACGTCCGGAGCGGCGTGGACACTGTGGAAGGTCAGCATGATGCCGCACACGATCACCAGCACCCCCATGAGCATGGTCAGGGAGCTTTGATTCAGCCTAAAGAAGTAACGCTGGTAAAGGCGTTCCAGTTTGCGGGACTGGAACTTTTTCGACTGGAATACTCGCACCACCCTGAGCCAGCAGTCCGCCGCCGTCACCACACCTCCTGCCCCGTTCGGGCCCTCGTCTCCCACGTCGCCGCTTCCCCCGTTGCACCCCCCTTTCCTGCCTTTCAAATCGCCATCCTCGAAGCCCAAGTCAACAGATTTTAGCCCCACCCCTTCCCCAGAAGCTCCTCCCCTCTTGCCGTAGTGATCCTCCTGCCAAACGCAGCGGACGCCGAAGTTCCCGCCACCTCCAATAGCCCCGGCAACCCCTCCGCGGTGGTGCTGAGGGAGGGGGGCTCCCGAAGGGGGCTCCATTGCATCTGGGTCCCGCAGACAGCTCATGTAACGCGGGCTGCAGAAAGAAGAGCCTCCCTTCCGTTTGGACTTCTTGCCATTGCGTTCACCCCACACGGTCTTTCGGTCATCCACGCGGGGAACTAGGAGACCACTGAACCAGGACATTCTGTTTGAGCAGACAAACATTAATCAGCACTGAAGCCATGTTGGACAACATCACACCATACCCCTCCTGTAACCCCTTCCAGGAGCTGGTTGCTTACCTGTCAGGGTTCTGGTACATGTTCCAGCCCTTTCCCTTACAATTGGTTCACTCATTTATCTCCCCTGGATGAAATTTTGACGAAGAGAGGAGAGGTTGGGTGAAGTCGTGAAGCTGGGGGTAAACGGCGGGCTGACCGGCGTACCAAGCTCCAGATGGTTGTGCGACACCCAACATACAGAAGCTGAAAATGAATACATTTATACATAGGGAGTTACTCTACTCTCTTAACTTGTTCAAGCTTTATATTTTTATACTTTTACAAGAAATATTTATCTCCAAAAAATGTAAACTTGTCTTGCATCAAGTACAAAGATTCTCATAAATTTCATTGCACGAAAGAAAACTAGAACAATTATATTGGAGATCAACCTCCAAACTCCAACAACAAAGTCCAGACTACATATTAGTTGTTGTTTTTTAAAGGTGGGCATAAGTTCGTTAATTTTTGACTCCAGTACAATGCATTGTCTGATATAAACCCGCCCTAAACAAAAATATTTTGGGAGTTAGCCAGAAAAACAAAACGAAAAACAGAATAGATGGATGACCCGAAACTCTGTTTATAATCTCAATCAACGATAAACAGACAAGTAAAAACATCCAGATAAAAGCTGCTGGACAGCAGAACATTGTCAAAACCATAACTTTTTATTCAAAGTGACAGACTCCGTCGGCCTGTGGGCCAAAATAAAGAGTACAAACATAAACATCTAGAAAGTCGTGATACCAGTGTTTCTCTTTTGATATCAACAATGTCGGAGATTCCAGCAGACATATTCTGCGCTACATTTTTTTATTTCTAAAAATACATGTTGGACATTAGTCTGTAGCTAAAGCTGAAAGTGTTCAAACTCTCGTCTATGGTCATAGGATTTGGATCATGACTAAAAGAATATAATTTAGACTACAAGGAGAATTATCTTTTGTCTAATGTTTAGCTAAGCCTATCAGGAAGCATGAGAAATGAAGTCAGTTGATGTGTTTCGTGTATCTGGTAGTTTTGCCTGGAAGATACATAAATACTTATTGGCAGGGGATCGCCTTGAATTCCCCAGAACAGAACGCATGTGTTTTTCTTTTACACACTGATCAAGCGCAAATTAATGACCGTGTATCTGATAAATGTAGCTCTGTCCTGTCAAGGCACTGGATTTGAACAGACACCTGAAGGGGTGCTATTGCTGTTGCGCTGACACCAATATATTAATCCAGCAGATCCCAACTCCTTGTACTGAACTGAGATCTGGCCAAACTATTTTTCTCCCGAACAATTTTTGCTTTGGGGCAAAGGCCCATTAGGCAACAAAAAGAATACGCAGCCATGAGAGATCTCGTCCCCATGACGGGTTTTGCAACAACCAGGTGTTATGTGTGAAAACACTGCTTTCTGGTTATATGTTCGGTTATATCTTTATGTATTTAGGAGAAGCTTTTATCCAAAGCGACTTACAAAGTAGGCAGTAGCGTGAATGGTCTTGCCTAAAGACCCACACTGGATGCTGTTAGTTTATATCCTTGGCCAGGCCTGGTTTTGAACCCAGGCTCTCAGTGCGAACATTAAGTAACTTTCCAATTGAGGTAATGTGTGTCTCCCAGGTAGGCAACTCATTCATCAGACGAGGCCGGCTACTCCACTGACCCTCAGGTACCCACTACTGGTGTTTTCACCAGTGGACATGGTAAGTGTGGCGCTATACAACAATCTGTGATGCCTTCAAGTGTTGTGACTTCTTCTAACAAGAAGGACAGTGTCCCTTTCCTAATTTTATTCGGGCTGCCACATAATAAGGAAACCGAAAATTACAACAAACCTCATGTGTTTGACGGCAATAGTGAATACGATAAATATATTATTACATCTTCCTTTTTTTTTTTTTTCATAAAAAACAGATGCAGGAATTCCAAACCCTACTTTCCCTAAACATCTTGGAGATAAGAATTTACATCAAGTCAACTGGACAAACATATAATTAGCATTCAAAGCCTGACTGCACTGCACTTGAGATATATTACCCAACAAACACTGCCTTCAAACAGCTTTTTGCACAGACTTGCAGCTCTAAAATCCACCAATGCAGGCAAGGAAGACCCTCAAAAAAATTCACCTTAAATTAAATCATTAAGCAAGCCAGTTTTTTCCTGCAACTGTCTCAACTTAAAGGACAACATGTTCACTTTCTGCCTGACATATCACAGATGCCTCAATAGAGAGATGCTTATCAGCGTGTTCGCTTCACCCGCCAGTGGTCATAAAGTCCATGCCTGATCAGTGGATAAGATAATACTAGAAAGGCAGTGTTCAGATTTGGGATTGGACAGTGAAAGAAGCCACATATGGCCTAGCATGCAGCAGGGCTACCAGATCCTTGCACGGCTACAGAGAGACGGGAGCTTCCCAGAGACGTTGCAGAGGAAATAACTTCTCTGTCCGTGGATTTCGCATTTCTGTCGGTCAGTTCCCCTCCTTTCGCTAGATCGACAAGATTCAAGGGGAAACCAGCCAAGCAATCACACACCCCACCACCACCACGTCCAGCCTCCCCTCCTTCCCTTCGCTCTCCTCCCACCTCCACCTCCCCCAAGCAGCACAAGGTCGACCAGCTCATCACCGTTTGCGAGCGTCGCGTCGCGGTTGTGCTGGAAGGTGCCTGCATGGCTCAGATCTCCAATCCGTGTGCCCTCTAGTAAAAGTGGACGCAGGGGGAAACGAGCAAGGCATTAGAGGGGGTCGGTGGGTGTGTGACCGTTGCTCTAATGGGTCTTTTTTTTTTCTTTAAACCGGACCCTAGCTGCGTGCAGCGCGCACTGACTCATTCATTCCGCGGCTGCAGACATGTCTGACGCTGTGCACGCACCTCCCTCCTTCCCGGGGTCACTTCGCATCCAAATGATGCAGATGCAGACCCCCGTTTAAAGGGAAATTTAAAAACTGCCTATGCATCTTCGGCTCTGCTGTGCAGAAAGGCAAGGCCGTGCGTGTGCGTGTGAGAGGGTCCGCATTTAAACAGCTTAGGATTCCTGTTACATAACACCGTGGCCTATGTGACAATCACGGCGAGGGACCAGGAAAAGAAAGAAGCAACAAAAAAAAAGCCATTCCCGAGTCAGGACGCAAACACGCCTCTGTCAGCCAGATATGCGCGCATTGTTGTCTCAGCTGCAGTCAGCCTCTCCGAGTCTGCAGCAAAACCATTAACACATCAAGAACAGGGAATAAACCAGTTATTATAATGCTGCACATTCCTCAGCATCAGCCAGAAGATGGAGGAACAAGCAGGCTCTGAAGAAAAAAATAAAATAAAATAAAAACTCAACCCGTTTTTAGGATGCTTTGCTGTAACGTTGACAGCCTCAGCACCCAAGGAGCGCAAAACGCGCAGCGACGCGTCGCATCTCTCCGCTCCCTAGTCGCGGCAAAACGCAGGCGCGGATCTGTTGCTGCTGACCGCCAGCTGAGCGGCGGATCCTCCGCCGGCAGCGCTAACGTGAAAGCGGAGGCCTCGACAGGTTTTGTGACTCCGCCGGATCTGTCATTCGTATCCGGACGCGCACCGCGAAGAAAACAGCGACACGTTTCAGCCGCGACGGTTTGATACATATAGGATTTTTTTCCCCCGTTTAAATCGGCCTGCAGTAATTCAACAGAAGAAACAAACACACAAACAAAAAACAAGGACTCACTGTGATTATCTTCTGCTTTCTATTCCTGGATTCAGGATCAGATCGTGCGCCCTGGTGGGTCTGAGCGGCCAGGCTGGAGCAGGATGGTTCGGTTGAACTGCTCACACTGTGGAGGGTCTCCTCCTGTCCTGTTCTCGCTCCAAACTCTCCTTCCTCTCCTCCTCTCCCCCTACCACCACCACCAACAACAACCTACCCACACCGACCCTCTCTGCTGCAAGCGCCACCGTCAGGGCAGAGGCGACACAAACTTTCAATTTCCGGCGATGCCTTTGAGAATAAAATCCTAAAAATAATATTCACAAATATATATTTTTTTTTCTAAAATAGGACGTATGATCAAGGTCGGCCTTAATGTCTTTATGTGTTTATTTACTTTTAAAATCAATTATGTTTCGTTTCAGCATCAAAATGTTGAAGTATCATTGCATCTAAAATTATTGTAACATCCCATCTACAATCTTTTGGTAATATTTCAATATTTTGCGTGAAACAAATGACACAAAAATAGTATCACATCTTTTGTGTTTTACTAGTTAACAGGCAAAAGACATTATCAGCCTGTCTTTTATTATCATTATTTTTGTGGAGTACTGCGAGGCTCCATTTTCGGACCCACTGTCTAGTCGCTAAATATGATCTCTGTAAAGGTTTATTTTCAAAGAGCTTATTATTTCCTAGCATTTTAATCTTTAAATCTACTTCCCATCTCAGCTGAAAGTGATGCTTTTTATTCAGTCCCTGTAGGATTGCCACAGTGATCTGAAGTGAAACTACATAAATATTTATACCATATTTGGGCAATCTGATCTAAAGTTCGCTGAAATTTCTGAAACAGATCAGCTCAATAAGGCGGGGGGTCTGTGTCGCTTTTCGTCGTTCACTGCTAAAATATTTTGATGAAAATAAGAGCAGTTCCGGTGTGACGCTCTCTCGCTGCGGCTGCTTTGACGCACCTTGGATCGCAGCTGCTGCTCTCACCATACTCTTTCCCTATTAGCACTTCCCCTAGAGGCGAAGAAGCGTTACAAGCTGCGAGCTCCTGCAAGACATGCGTGGAAAAAAAAACTTCAAAAAGTGATCATATTCAGAAACAGATGATTTTTATTTCAACAATTACGATAAATGTAAACCCCGTGTTCCCATACATTTATGCATGGATTTACCAAAAGCTAAGTTTCAAGTTTTCCTCCAACCATTTTGAAAACATTTCTTAATATATCTAACATATAAAACCTATTTTATCTCAAAGTAAAAAAGTAATATTCGATTTTAATGAGCATCAATGTGAATTCATTGTGTTGCAAGTCTTGGACTTAAAACACTTTGTATTTGAAATGAGTAAAAGTTAAAACTACATGGATTAAGGATTTAGAGTCAATTTTCACCCTATTTATTGCTTGTTTTAATGTTTGCTTGAAACCAGACTAATTCTTACTCTTACACTTTTTTTCGGATAAATAGTTTCATGCACCACCATGACTGAAATATAAAAGTATTAATACAACTTAAGTAATATATTGTGAAATCATTTACAACACGACAACGGTCGATTATACAGTGATAGTGATGTAAACTGCAGCTTTGTTCAAAATGCAGCGCTGTTAGTGTTGATGGAATTCATTTTTTTTTGTTAATATTCTGTATTGGTGATAACAATTTGTTTACCCTTCAACAATCATCCTTCAATTGTTGCATTCTGCTCCCTGTAAAGGAAGCCTTTAAAAGGCATTATTTAGTGTATAAGTTGGGAAAACAATTCAACATGAAAAAATAAACAAACACTTTTTTACATAAAAAGAAAGACCCAGTGTAAAAGTGTGATCTTTTTAGAAAGTAGGAATAAGAGGATTCATGGGTTGGCTGAAGTTGTTTCAGTGCTGCAAGCTGCTGATATTTGCGTGAGTATAAACATAGTAGATAATGGAACAGACAGCAGCATAGAACCAGGTAAATAGAGGAAACCAATCCAACTGGCTCGGCAAGTATGAAAAGGCATTGTTGCTTGGAAGTGGGATTATCTTTACACGAACAAGTATTTTATAATTATAACATAATTACCTTTACATGCTAGAGAGCATCACTAAACCTGTTAGTGCACTAACGTACAGTCGTACAGTTAAAACCGGATTTTTTTAATAGGAATTCATTAGGTGAGCTATTTTTCTAGGTGTGACCAGCACTACGTAAATGGCCAGCTGAGGTCGCAGTTCCACATTGATCTTTAAAAGTTAAGGTAGAGAGAAAGAAAAGTGTCGTTTGAAATCATGAAAGGAAGCATGTTGGTACGTAGTTTAACTGTATGTTCACTTGTGCAGTTAATGGGGGAAAGGGGGGGGGGGGGGGTTAAATAGATACTATTCTTTCTTTTAAGTTAATACACTTAATTTTGATGTGTTTTCCCAAATACTATTCACATGATATATAAGCGAAGCCTTTTGTAGTTAAAGGTACAAAGTAATAGATTTTTTTACCACTTTACCACAAACTCTAAGGTGTTATATTTGGGTTTGTTTCACTTTAAAAATACCTCTTAGCTGGAAATAAAGCAGCAAGGCTTAAGGTGTATATTTGTACTTGCTCTGCACATCCAGGGAGATAACTCTAGGTGTTTCTCTCTACAGAATTGCTGAAGCTCAATCAGATTGGATGGAGGGGTCTCTGAAAATTGACATTAAAGTCTTGTACAGATTTTAAGATAGATGTAGGTTCTGATTTTGACTGAGCAATTTTAGGCAAGGTCAACAATGAGAATGGTGAGTTCTGGGTAAAGTGCACTGTTTTTTGTTTTGTTTTGAGTTGTTTTTTTTACCACCCATACAGTCTTGCACAAAAGAAAAAAGTTAGTTGTTGGGGTTTCATCTGAGTGGAGCGCCGTCTACCGCATGATACTGCATGTTTCCACATGCACATTCTACCAACATCCACCAGAGTCATCTTTGTTCTGCATGACTTGTGGTAAACTCCAAAACTTTGTATGGCTGTCTTTCAACAGCTGCCTACTTCTTGTGGTTCTTGCATAAACGGAACGTTTGAGGAATTTCACGATTAGCATTTGTTCTTTAGACAGATTCTTCTGAGCTGTGGATTTATGCAGGTTCTCCAAAGTTAATAAGGGAACCTTGGCAGCTTCTTCCCAGTGCCTTGTCTAGCTCATAGCTTTAGGAAAATAGCCACGTTCTTGATACATTTGCCACACTCACCATACAATTTACATTCACTAATAATGCTTTCACCAGAACTGTTTTCCTTGGTTTATATTATGCTGTTTGTTTATTAATATTGTTAGAGCCATAAATAGGATATATTTAAGTTATTTGTAAGATGGTTTGTTTTTTATTTTATTATATTTAGTTAGGAAGACTGATATTTGTTCAGGTCATTTTTATTGTGAAATTTAGTTTTATTTTGAAATGCTTTCATATATTGCATTAGAAAAACTATTAAGAGAGAATTTAGACAGGACGGATCACCTAGACACGGCGCAATACAGTTTTTGACCGTGTAAACTGTGTATTTTTTTGGAAAAAGGAAAGGAGATTGTAAAGTTGATTTATATTCATTTTTGTATTCGCATTTTTTACAGATAAAGAATTTTTGTTAAGTTCACGGTTTGCACGCGTCCTTTACTTACAGTGTCTAGGAATGACACAGATATTGGATCTGTTGCCATAACAATATTGTCCAACAAAACTCTGAGGCCTTGACAGAACAGTTTGATTTATACTAAGTTCAAATTATTGCCTCACTGAACTGAATTGTTGGCTGCTGTGTTGCAATGTTGTATGAAGTTTGGAGTTGCAACTCGAGGAAATATAGGAAAAGTTAAAGGGAAATAAATACATTCCCCAAACCAAATGTTAGAGTTGTAAAAAAAGAAACAAATGTTATTTGTAACGCCAAAATACTTAGACAAGACTGTTAAGACTAAAGATGGTCTTGTCTGAGCTCAGCTGTAAAGGACGATAAAATCGTCACATTAACAATCCATGGTAGTTAAAAAAAAAATAGACAAGAGCATTGAAAGAGAAGCAAAAATGTTGTCACAGTGCATTCTTGGAAAATGATGGTTTGGTTTCTAAGAATGTTTTATCATTTAGTGTTTGACATCTAGCTTCGTTTTGCATCTGAATCGCATGCAAAAAAAAAATTTCACAAGTCACTATGGTGACCTTTATATGGTTCATCTGTATTAAATTATGATGTAAAATTGTTGTTCCTCCATAGTATTTAGAATATGACATCTTTTATTCAGCATTCCAAATTTGTTTTGCTAATTTGGCTGGCATTGACTTGCATGTGAGTTTGTAAAGCATCCAGAGAAAGAACGTTTGGGTCCTATTTTCATACAATATTTAGGTTTGGAAGGATATTAAGATTTTCATTTGGTTATGAACCAGCCACCTAGAGTCAAGTTAAAGTTAACAAGAATAGCCTAGAAAACATCAAACATAGTTTGTCATTGTATCACATTCACCCAAAAACAGACTGAGAATCGAGACCTTAAAGAAAGTCCAAGAGTGCTCAGGTTATGCCTAAGTGTCTAAACCTTAAATTTTGATGATTGTGGCTAAAGCCAATAAACCCAATCAGGCTTAGGTTGCGGTATCTGCAGCCAACAGCTCGGATGGCTCTAATATCTCCAGTCTTGCTCCTGAAACTCCTCTAAAGAGTCTTTATTGAATTTAGATCCCAGCCCAGTGATACCAGGTTCATTGAAGCCCTTGTTGGTATTTTTGGCTGTGTGGATTGGTGCCAACCCATGCTGGAAAATAAAAAAAGATGTTAAGTCGGGTTTAGAAATTGCTTAACACAAGGAATGCAACAGCTGTCGCCCATACCAGATGCAGCTGTGTGAGGTGACCTTCGAAGCACTGACCCCGGCTGCAGTCCATGTCTAATTTTTGATAGTTTAATGCAACTTATTGGCCTAGAGACAATAAACCGTTATGGCACCACTATGTCAGCCTGGCTTTTTTTTCATATTTTGGTTAACATAATATTCCAACACATAACAATATATCTAATGTCTGTTTTTTACCATTTAGTTACGATAAACATGACACAGGTTGTAGTTGAGTTAGCTTGTTGCATTTATTTCAATGTGTTTAATTTACCCGTAGTTTTTACACAATTTCTGGATCCAAGCTGATACAACTCGAAAGAACAGGATGAAAGCAACCACAGTAAGTATTAAGATGAAAATCTGCAAAAACACTTTTCCACAGAAAGTGAGACAGATGACTATTAGAGCGAGAATAAGAGTCAGGGAACATTAGGATAGGCTGCCAGTCCATCCAAGGAACACCAAAGGCCAAAAACATCCACAAAACCAGTTGGGTTTTATAGCAAAACTGCAAAAAAAAAAACTTTAGCAAAATGTAAACACTTTCCAAAAATGACCTCTGCTTGTTGGTTAAAAGCCTGTGTAAGTACTTTGTATTTGGTATATATAAGTAAACACGAAAACATACATCCTTGTACTTTCATCACCAGTCTATCCCTAACCCTAATCTTAACCAAAACTAAATGTAGTATCATATCTCTGAACCTTGACTGTTATAAAGCAGTAGAACTGCAGAAAAAGTAAAAGTAAAATGCTCTCCCATCCCAAAAACTATCTCTGTTGGATAAAAGCTTTTGTTGGTTCTACATATACACTATATACAAGTACACACACACACAAACACACACTCATACTTAACGGTCATGGTTTTCAACTGTGGGAGGAAGCCGGAGCACCCAGAGAGAACCTACACATAAAAAGGGAGACATTGCAAACTCCATGTAGAAAAAGAAACAAGATCAGGATTGGATTTTTCTTGCTGCAGCACAACAGCGCCGCCAACTGTGTTCTCCTTTTAGAATTACTGGGGGATTAAACGATGTTCAAATAAATACATAAGAAAAAACAAGTTATTTTCCATTATGCACAGTTGTTTTGCCAAGAAGCCCCAAAGTAAAAACAACAATAACATTTATTGGATCCACATTTAAGACAACCGGTTTTGGTTCCTGTCTAGTCTGCACACACAGAACCAGAACTAAACAACATGGAAAAGGAGAAGCAGCATTCAGTTTTAATGCTCCAATATGTTTGGAAGAAACTGTAAAAACCCAATTACTGTAGCCTTTGAACAGAAACAGCAACCTTTCAATTCTTATCCTTATTTTGCCACTGCAATGTAATGTTAGGGTGTTTGTTTACTGTTGTCTTGTTTTTGCTCAGTAAAGCACTGTTCTTCTCCTTGTTTCTGAAATGTACTATACTATGGAAGCGAATCGTTACCATAATTCAAATGAAAAAGCATTTTCAGAAATGCTTTTTCATTTTAAGAATGTGGCTATTTGTTTGTCTCATAAATACTATTAGTAATCAATAATCCTGTTTGCATTTTAATTTTCTTCTTTAAGAATGCTCAATCTTTCACTTAATGAAATTTAAAATGAAAAAGGCTTTTGAGATTTATTTTTCAAAATATCCCCCAGCAAACAGTTACCAAAATTCAATTTGAAATTTAAAATTTGAAAATGAAAATCCATTTGCAGAAATGCTTTTTCAGCGAAAAAGCATTCTCTGTTTGGCAAGCCGTTTTAACATAATTTCGGCCGTTTTAACATAACTTCGGTTTTTCCTCACTTTCCAGATATCTCAAATTGTTTTATGACGAGACGTTTTAGCGATTTAAGATATCTCAAATTATATTTTGACTACACAAAATACATATTTGAGATATCTCTAATTAAATTATGACTAGTCGAAATTACTTCAGATTTACCATTGAGTTGTATTGAGACTTCAATTCAAGACATCTACAATGAATTACTGACTATCTGAAATACACATTTCAGATATCTATAATTAAATTAATACTAGTCAAAAAGTAAATCAAGATATCTCGATTTTAGTTTTGACTTGTCATAATTCTTATTAAAGATATCTCTAATAAGTCCATAATTCAAGATATCTTAAATGTATTTTTGGATATGAGAAATGTAGTTTTGACTAGTGGAAATTAAATTATAGATATTTTAACAGCAAATAATTACTAGGTAAAACTAAATTAGCGATATCTTGATTTATAACTTTTACTAGTCAAAATTCATTTTAAAATATCTCTAAAATAATTAAAGATATCTTGAATTATTCAACTTTTCAATTTAAGATATCTTAAATTAACATTCTGACTAGTCAGGATGACATTACTGATATCTTGAATTAGCATTCTGTCTAGTCAAATTGTCACAGAATTACGTAGCATTATGAGGGACCTGAACTGTCCGGAGATGTGGAATATTCCCCATTTCCAGCTTGGACATGGGTCAATAGTTATGGCAAACCATTTTTATATAAATTTGGTTTCGTCTGACTATCCGTAATTACATTACGATAGTAGCACTTTTAGCTCACCTAAGCCGTTTTTCAGTGCATTGTGTGTGTCGGAAGAGGTTAATTAGAAAATCTTTGCAAATTTCTTAAGCATTCTTCAAGTACACGATTTTTGCGCTCTCCGCGTATCCCATACTGAAGAGCTCTTTCTATATTGTGGCATTTTCTTACAATTTTGTCCATAACTGCCAGCGCTATTGAATGTTCTGGCAATTGTTTGGACAGCTTGATTATGGCGTAAAATGTGCGGTCTTGAAGAAGAAAATGCAACTGCAAATAGGATGATTGATTGCTAATTTTATTTATGAGTCAAAAAATGCAGCTACATTCTTAAAATGAAAATTCTGCAAATGTTTTTTCATTTTCAAATTTTACATTTCAAATTGAATTTTGAAAAGTCTTTTTCATTTTCAATTTAATTAAGTGAAAGAATGAGCAGTCTTAAAGACAAAAATTAAAATGCAAATAGGATGATTGATTGCTAATTTTATTTATGAGTCAAAAAATGCGGCTACATTCTTAAAATGAAAATTCTGCAAATGTTTTTTCATTTTCAAATTTTACATTTCAAATTGAATTTTGAAAAGTCTTTTTCATTTTCAATTTAATTAAGTGAAAGATTGAGCAGTCTTAAAGACAAAAATTAAAATGCAAAAAGGATTATTGATTACTAATTTTATTTATGAGTCAAATAATGCAGCCACATTCTTACATTGAAAAAGCATTTCTGAAAATGTTTTTTCATTTGAATTATGGTAATGATTTGCTTCCATAGTTTGTGAAATCAGACTCCCCCAACAGGACAACACACTTAGTATGGACCTGAGGAAGCTGAAGTTGGCGTCAGAATCGTTGCTTTGCCATTCCAACACTTTATTTTTATTTTTAAGGAAGCAGATTTAAATTTGATAAGGTTAATTTTAATTTTTTGATTATACTGCTGTATTTTAAGTCAGTTTAAATGTCTGGAACACTGATCGCTCTGGGAGGGGTAATCCGTTTTTGATATTTGACATGGAGGCTTACCAACATGGACCTCACACAGAATGTTGGAACATCAAACAGTTTCACAAGATGGAATAGTCCATATTGAGAAGAAATGACAAACAAAACGTAAGAAGCTTAATGACAAACAAGTCGAAGATCATAATGCATATTGCTTGTGTTATTGCTATCATTTTAATGTGAAATTTCCGAGCAGATTTTGCTTTTAAACATTTAACAAAATGCTGAAATTTGCCTTTTTTATTAGATTTATTTATTAGGCCATATTTTTTATAATAAGAATATATTAGTAATCACTGGTCGCAGGGTCCTGGTCTTAATTATCTTAAAAATAATAATAATAGATAACAGATATTTAACAAATCCAAGACTTTAAAAAAAATCTGGAAGTAGAGGGGAAAAATGGATGGATACACCATCAGTGTATCGACAAATTGACAAGAGGGTTGTAAATATTCAGGTTAGCTAAAGCTGGCTTAATACGGAATCGTCCCATATTTGGCTGTTAAATGTTGCCTCCCCTATTGAACCGATAAGGGACGTGATTTGTTCGGTATTTCTATAAATATCAGATACAAACGCCTGTAACACACATATCCATACACTAAGTGTAAGAATGACAGAAATAAAACTCAGGAAATATTACCACAGGAAAGCTAAATTGTCCAACGCTTAGCCCTCTGCAATTTATTCGCTCATATGTATATTTATTATTATTGATTCTTTAATTAAAGATGAGTTGTGCAAGTTTATGTGAGTATAAGACAAATTAGTCCAGTGTCACTATAGCACTTAGACTCAAAAGGGTTGGTGACCCATGTTACCAACCCATTTGGCAGGGGGACGATTGAGTTTAAATGTCTTATTCAATATTACTAAAGTGGTGTTGTGATGTATCTGATAAGTCAGATCAGATGCAATGTCCAGTCAGTAACTGTAATCCAACAAGGAGATCATTTAAATTTAAAGATTCGTTTTATTATGTTTTGACAGCTTTATATTTTAAACCTACTTAACACATAATGAATGTCATTCAGCTGTGAGGATGGAGATAAAGGAGAGAAGATGACAGAGGAAGAATCAGGACAGACGAGGGAAGGCAACAGGTTGGTCTAATATAAGGTGGTAGTGAAGGAACAGCTACTTAATCTCAAGCAAAAAATGTTTAAACATTATTTCAAAAACTGTTTTAAGATCTGTAATTTCTACAGCTAATATAGAATGCTTTTTTGACCATATGACTGAGTGGAGAATACCAGAGACAAGGGGTGAAAGAGGAAGATATGAGGTCAGTAATAGAAGAGACAAGTGATGACATCAGGTAGGAATAATTACATTAGGGAGGCAACAAAAACCTAAATACCATGATGGTTTGAATTTTTGATGACCATCTCTCATTGTGTTCTTTTTTTGTAAAATTAGTGCACGCAGACATGGCGAGTCAATCACCACAAGGGGGAATGTGGAACAGAAAGGTGCAAATGATGAAGAAGGGGAGGAGCAGAGAGGTCCAGATGATGAAGAGAGAGAGGAGCAGAGAGCTGCAGCGATGGTTGAGGCAAACCTTTATTCAGAAGATCCATCTGAATAGCCTTTACCACACAAAGCGGAGGACACATTTAGGCTGTATATGGTTGAAAATGGCCCACAGAAAGTTTCTGATTGCACATATCCAACACCAAAGAAGTGTTTTTTCACAAAACACTATTTTCCACTACAAGTATAAATTTGTACTTTATTAAACTTCTTATTTGCTTTGATTGAATTGATCACCTGATATGATATGTAACATAAAAAAATGTCATAATATGACTACTGTATTTTATAAGTGCATGACTAAGGGAGGAAAGCTGTATGAGACGGGTGGCGGCGGCGGGGAGGGGGGTAATAGTAAATAAATAAATATTGTGAAGGGAACATTAAAAACGTTTGTTAGGGTTATTAATGTGGGTTGCATGTTTGGATAAGGCTTCCTACCAAGCTATAAGAATGAAGGAAAACATGCTAACAAAATGCTTCAGACCTGCAGCCCATAGGCGAGACACAGGCTAACAGAAGTGGCTCTTTGGTTCACTTGTACAACTTTACGTCGGGGATGGGGGCGCCGGTGTGACATGTTCGCATCCACCTCAAAAATATGTAGTTGCACCCCTGGGCGTAAGGAATCATAAACGGCGTTTTGTGGAATCGACAATCAGCAGAGAGCATCA
>JAVLVB010000779.1:4634492-4646657 GCA_032876305.1 Orestias chungarensis | reverse complement strand
TATATATATATATATATATATATATATATATATATATATATATATATATATATATATATATATATATATATATATATATATATATATATATATTTCCAATAAACACTTTTCTTATATTTTGTAATGTTCTGTTAGGACATTGGGAATTCTGAGCCATTATATTACATGATGTGGGACTTAGATTTTTAATATCATGACATGGTGGTCATCCTACTTTTCCATGTCAAGCTTATAACAATTCAATTTTGCTTTTCAAACTCACATTGATCCTTTGTCCAGAATCAGTAAGCTAAGCATTATGACCTGTTTTTTGTTTGGAAGATCCTGCAGCTTCAACTACTCATTCTTCCTGACATGGTGCCTCCTCACTCTGACTCTCAACATCTCCCTATTCAAACGCAACGCTTGCTGGTGAAAACGGAAACCTTTTTTACTGCTTACTTATAGGAAAACATCACAATTTGAAAACAGGCTTTTTTTTTGTTGTTGTTGTTTCTAAAAACCCGGGTACCTGACGACGTTTCAATCTCCCTTTATATGGCATCAGTGGAGATGTGTTTCATTTCAATGCCGCTAGATGGTCCAGTGTTCCTTGAAACACAACATGTGCTTGCAGCTTTAATAAAAAACTTTCAAGATAGCAAAAATAAAATTTTCCTATGGACAGATGATGAGGTTCAACTGTTGGTTAACATTAATAATTTATAAAAGCACCAAATTCTGAACAAGGTAACCTGGGAATCATCCAAGATGACATACATACTGTATATATACAAGTATTTCATCTGATAAGGGAAGAATTGTTAATGATGGAGCAGCTCAAAAAGGTTTCTTTTTTGAGAAGCTAAAGTTGAATATGGATGGAAAGATGTTGTTACTGATGGAGCAGGGAGTTCAGGTTTTCTAAATCATAATAAAGAAAGTTGTTGGTGTAACCCAGTGATTTTCAACCTTTTTTTTGCCATGGCACATTTTTTACATTTACAAAATCCTCTGGCACACCAACAACCAAAATGACACTCTAACACAACTTTTCTGATGATGGTTAAGATTCCCTGTTCCTTGATGGCAACATCAGGCATGAACTGTTCAAACTGTGCAGAATTTTGAATAGCTATATGAAGTTCATAGCAATGATCAAAAATATACTGAAACACTTCCACCATGGCCATCATGTCATCAACTAGTTTCCCCTCTAAGAGTAAAGACGGAAAAAAACGGCTTTATAAAATAAAAAAACATTTTATTTGTCATATTAAAACTAACTAAGCAAATCTTTCCAGGATAGTATAAAATTGACTTCCAATATGGAATCAATAAAAATATTTACAATTCAACATTTGAATACAACATAACATAACAGAATAATTTGTGAAAGTTTGTTTTCCTTGCTTTTTTTAAATTTATTTGTATCCCTGTTTTATGTATAAAGTTGGTCCGGTTGGTCGGAATAGTTTTTAAAGCCAGTTTGTCAGCATTGTTCTGACGACTAAACTGTTAATCCCTTAATGATGACTGGATAGAGTTTAGGTTGCTAGCCATGTTGTCGATGTCAGTCTGGCAGTCCCATGACAAGTGTGTGTGCTGTGTGTCTCCGAGCACACATCAGCGCATATCACGTAATCACGTTGGGGTGAGCCCTCCCTGAGCCCATTGAAATGTGAGAAACAATCTTACAATGTAAGTCTAAGAGAGCGCCTGAGGCGATTTTGAATCTGACAGAGATTGACCCAAGGTTGGGGGGCTTTTGGTTGGAAACTGACATTCAGGCTGCTGATTGGACAGTGATATTCAGACCTGGAGTGGCAAAAGAAACTTTTTTTCCTTTCTTTTCTTTTCGTGTGACTCAAGGAGGGAGGTGCACTATTGCCCGCATTGGGCCAGCCGGCCCCGGCATATACCCTTGCTGAGATACCAAACTGCCACTATCACGTGACAGCACTAACTCTATTGTCTTTACAGGCATTCATCGCCCTCTGCTGCCACCCAATGCTATTGAAGTTTATTATATTGTCTGCCACACTTTATTACAGCTCAGACACCCGACAACGGTTAATTAGGTGATATTAGATCATTTCTCACGGCAAACCTTACGATCGTGGCACATTACTTGAAAATCACTGGTGTAACCAACTAAAAAGCGCAACATGTTTCTATGGAAATCCAAATTCAATTTCAATGGATTGAAAAGATGTCCTCTATTCACCATTTCTAAGAAAAAACATTTAACCTTAAACTAGCCGAACTAACACCAAACTCAATATGTTTCAGCCTATTTTTTAGAAGAAAAAACAGCTATCACTGTTGTTTTAATAGCCCAGATGTAAAACTAAAATGCTAGACAATGTGAATGCAATGTTTCCAAGGAAAGCTTGTAATTTTAGATTTGTTTTATTTGATATGCTTTGGACAAATCGTCAAACCAGGAAACCGTTTACTTGTATATCAAATTAAAAAAATATGCAAAGTGGCATAATAAGTCCAAGTAGAAAACAGATCAAGTACCGGTATTAACAGATGAATCAATCTATCCTAGCATAGGATTACGGATCCAGAGTATGTTTTTTTTTTAACAGCCGCAAAGGCCAGCAGATAAAACGGATTGGCCATGTTGAGCACAAGGCTGCCAATGAAGGCTAAAACCTCCTTACAACACCAGCTAATGGTTGGTTCTGAATAACCCTTTAAACTCTGTTAATTGCAAATAATTACTTCTTTTTTTTTCAATGTGCTGTTTGTCAAAACATTGTAAATTCAGCGGACCAAGATAATTAAAGTACAGTTCTGTAAAGAAAACCCCGAATTCAATTAGACTTAAACTCCCTTGGTAAGAAGCCCTTAGACTGCTGGATGATTTGGCCCTCTCAGGGCTCGACTAGCTGGGTGACACACTTTTCTCTGTCTTGGCCCCCACCCTGCAGAGTTGGGGACATCAGTGTTGCAGCATTTGAAGAATAATCACAGAGCAGAGGAGGAAGGAGCAGAGTTAAATTTAGCCTGCAGACAGTGAAGTTACAGTGAAGTTTCTTTGTAATAGACAGGTAGTCAGGCCAAAGACCAAACAAGAGTTGGTTTACAGGGTCATCTCCAAATACAAAAAATAGCAGTCACCCCATGTTTGGTAAAAAATAAAATAAAATAAAAAAAAGACTTAAATGTAACGCCTCTTCTCTAAGCCCACCACTCCATTCATTCTGCCTTCATGTTTTTGAGGACTTGTGAGCATTCCCAGTGAAGACGGGGAGGCTGTACAGTGAGAAATTTCACATTCATTTCTTTATCAGGTTCTAGCGCCGTCCTCCTAATTAGCCAGGTATGCACCTTTCTCTCATATCGTCTTTTATTTTGTTTGACCTCTTAGATTTCATCCTTTACATAAGCATATGTTCTTTCTCCATCTAAGTCCTTTTTTTCTACAATTATTCTTCAGTCACTCGAGTTCTAGCATCCTGTTACGGTATCTTTAACAGTATCCATTGCTTTTACCATTCTTTCTTTCTTCTGCTTCCACTGGTTTCTGCTCACCCACCTTTTCACTCTGTCAGCACTGCTCTGGCTCTGGTGCAGTGGTGCCTCGCAGAGCTGGCGAGTGCTTGAAATCACATCTCTTCATCTTACATAGATGCCAAGACGAAAAAAGAAACATGGAAAGGTGTGTGCTTGCAGAGCCGGTGATAGTAATCCTTCACTCTGGGTTCCATGCTTGTTTTGTGTTGAAGGCTCTGGTCTTTGTTTGGGAACTTCTTTGTGGATGTTATTGCGTTGATAATTGGTCCTCCGGAGAATGTGTTTGAATATGTTGGTAAGATAAATGACCAGTACTGAGCTTGTACTCTCTGGAGGAGAAGAAAACCACTGAAAATAGTTTCATACATTGTTAAGATTTTATACAAATGTGCGTATTATATAGAAGAACATAACCTTAGTTTATTCTTGAGGAAACTCAGGTATAGATCTGTGAAAAAGTGTTTGTGTCAGGTTGAGTACTTTCAGAACCGTTTTCAGGTTGTCCACAGAGGGAGACGTCCATGGTCACACATTGCAGTCGACTTTATCACCGGTTTACCGTCATCCCAAGGTATGACCACCATTCTCACCATCATTGACCGTTTCTCCAAGTCCTGTCACGTCATAGCTCTTCGCAATTTATCTTCTGCCTTCCAGACTGCCCGACTTCTGTTGCAGACAGACTTAACAAGTACATGCCTAAAAATGTGTTTAAATATACAAATGAATTGCTGGAAACACTGGTCCAAACCATCCAGTTTGAGGACTATGTTTGACTGTTCGGTTACTTTTTTTATGCCTTCCAAACATTGTAGTTTAGTCAAGTCATAAAATAGAAATTTATGGAAGATATTTTATTTCCAAATGTGAGTCATGTCTTTGTGTAGCATGTGGTTTTAGACCCCCCTCTCGAAAAAATCCCCTTTTTATTGCAGAATCATAAGAATTGACCTCAACTGAGGAAAGTGAGACCTGCAGTGATTTAGATATTGTTCTGCGTACTTTCTTCACTGGTGAGTCTTCAAAATACTGTTTGAGAAACTTTATGCTTATATATGGAAAGTTTCATTTGTGACATGTTAATAAAAATGGCCCTCGTTGTATAGTCCTTCCCAGACTAAGAGATTTCATAAATGTTTATTCTTATTCGTTACTGAATCTCCATATATCTGTTAAGATGCATTTCGTGATTTGTTTGACTAGTTTTTGTAGTCAGACAGGTCCTATTTGAGGAATATCTTTATGTACTTCTTAAGCAGTAATAACAACTATGTGTGGCTCATAAAATTAAACTCAGGAGTCTTCCATGTCTGAGAGTTGTTTATCTGAAAAGCTTAGTTTTTAAGTGTTTTTACCTCAAGTCTACACATAGATTTTTAAATTCTCCAAGTGATCCAGCAACCATTTCTCAAAACCACGTCTTGTTTTCACACTTTCCCAGTCTCACCTTGCCTTCATCACTCGCTTCTTTTTCTTGACACTGACCTCAATTGTGTCATCTTGACTCCTGCCTCTCGTCTAGCTCTTGGATCTGCCTTTGTATGCCAGAATTAGTTTCTATGCCCTGCCTTACCCAAAGATCCAAAGATCCCCTTTGTTATCTTCTATTCTCTGATCTTTGATTACTGCAAAGTCCTTGGCCTCTCAGACCCACAGCGATGTCATCACCTTTCCACAAAGTCCCCTAATGGAGGAGCTGAAATTCAGCCCCTTTCTATCCCTCATCAGATTCTGAAGAGGTTCTTGATTCTGTTGTTGATGGTTTACTGCTGACTCCTTTAATAAAACTTTTGCGCACACAAAGATCATGACAATGTTTTAGGGGATTTGAAATGTTTTTCTTGCTTTTAAAACAGATCCATTTGTGAAAAAGGTGAAATGTTAGCTTGACTTGTACACTTTATACGCTTTATACGTGACATATACGGTGGTTACATGTTCATGGGGAAGCAGCACAAAGTTCTACAAATTAAACTCCCTCTGGCTTTGTTTGAGTTGCTGATTGAAAGCTCACCTAGTGTGAATAGTTTTTGCACAAGTCCCGTAATCCATGTTTAGCGCCGCCTAAAGGTGTAAAGTATAAAAATCTTTTTAGGGCATTATTTGTTTATATCTGAATCAAGAAAGGTCTGACAAAAATTCAGTATGTAAGCAGAGGTTTCTCAAAACAGTAACCCGTTTTTGAAAAGAAAGTCCTTCCTGTGTAGATGGGACCTTGAGCAGAGTTACTGTTTCTTAAGGGGCCAGGTTTCTTTATCTGCCTAAATATTAGTTTGTTTTAGCGACTGTTTCTTTAAAATTAAAATGATTTTGTAAAAAAATCCCAAAAGAAATCTTTTCAATCACTTTGAAACCATCCTGCTCTCCAGTGCTTTCAGCTTAACATGCAAGCCATTCCTGGGATGTGTTCTGAAACTGCTTACACTGAAAAATCCTAACCAGTATGTATTTCTCTACTGAGAAGAAGTATCTTGAGAATAAATGGGGGAATAAAGGATGTATGTGCTGCACTGAGGGGGATGCTTGAATGGATTGGGGCCAAGCGGGAGATAAGAGGAAGCATTGCTTCCTTTGTGCTATATTTGGTCTGCCATAAGATAGCTGTTGTGGGAGAGCGCTGCATTGTTCCGTAGATCCCCACATGAATTCAGTCATGAATGCCCTCACGTATTTACATGTACACCTGCATGTAGACAGACTGCAAAAGAGAACACGGATGACAAAGCTTTGCTTTAGAAACAGCAGGTCTGTGTTCCAGTTCTCACTTTAGCTCTCCAGAGGTCTTAGCAGAAGATCTGCATTGTGCAAAAATAATTTCACCATCCTAACAAGTTTTAATGTGATTTGTTCCTGATAGGGGTCGGCTGATTCGTATACCAGTAGACCGTCGGATTCAGACCTGTCAGCCGAGGAGGACCGCGAGGCGTATCGGCGTGAAGCCGAACGCCAGGCACAGCAGCAGCTCGACAGAGCTAAGGTACGCCACGAGGGACATATCCAGACATTTTTAAAGTGGGAGGTCAGTAGGGGCCCACTAATAATTTTTGTGTCGAAAACTAAACCAAAAGGCTTTTAACAGAAAACTTAAGTGGTTGTGTTGTTATACACTCACCAGCCACTTTATTAGGTACACCTTGCTAGTAACAGGTTGGACACCCTATTTCTTTCAGAATTGCCTTAATCCTTCCTGGCATAGATTCAACAAGGTACCTGAAACATTCCCCTGGTCTACATTGACATTATAGCATCATGCAGTAGCGTTAGATTTGTCGCCTGCACATCCATGATGCGATTCTCCTGTTCGATCACATCCCAAAGGTGCTCTATTGGATTGAGATCTTGGGACTGTGGAGGCCATTTGAGTACAGTGAACTCATTGTCATGTTCAAGAAACCAGTCTCAGTTGATTAGAGCTTTATGAAATGGTGCATTATCCTGCTGGAAGTAGCCATCAGAAGATGGGTACACTGTGGTCATAAAGGGATGGACATGGTCAGCAACAATACTCAGGTTGGCTGTGGCATTGCAATGATACTCAATTGGTACTAAGGGGCCCAAAGAGTATAATATCCCCACACCATTACCACCACCAGCCTGAACTGTTGATACATGGTTTCATGTTGTTGGCGCCAAAGTCTGACCTTACCATCAAAATGTTGCAGCAAAAATAGAGACTCATAAGACAAGGTAACCTTTTTCCATTCTTCCATTGTCCAATATCAGTGAGCCTGTGCGAATTGTAACCTCAGTTTCCTGTTCTTAGCTGACAGAAGTGGCACCCGGTGTGGTCTTCTGTTTCTGCAGCCCTTCTGCCTCAAGGTTCGACTTATTGAGCGTTCAGAGATGCTCTTCTGCATACCTTGGTTGTGATCAGTGATTATTAAAGTTATGGTTGCTTTTCTACCAGCTTGAAACAGTCAGATAATTCTCCTCTGACCTCTGGCATCAGCAAGACATTTTTGCCCACAAAACTGCTACTCACTGGATATTTTCTCTTATTTGAATCATTCTCTGTAACCCTAGACATGGTTGTGCATGAAAATCTCAGTAGATGAGCAGTTTCTGAAATACTCAGACCAGCCTGTCTAGCACCAAACCATGTCCATTCAAAGTCACTTCAATCATCTTTCTTCCTCAGTTAAAACTCAGTATCAGAATGTCAAGATCATCTTGACCATGTCTACATACCTAAATGCATTGAGTTGCTGCCATGTGATTGGCTGGTTAGGAATTTGCGTTAACCAGTTGGACAGGTGTACCTTGTAAAGGGTCTGGTGAGCATAGCATGTCTGAAGTGCAATACGGAGGATGGGCCATCCTAAAATAGGTCTATACAGCCAACACAATAATGCAATAATACAGATGGATACTTTGGTCAAACTAAATTCTTTCTGTTCCTCCTCTGTTTTTGTCTTTTTACTGGCAGACACAAAAATTTACGTTTGTGCCCTAAAGCAATTTTGCCTTATATCTATTTTTAAACTTTATAAAAGGACAGGGAGTCAGCATGCTTCTTCTTTAAGCAGCAGAAGAACCTTAGAAGTTTAAACAGCTGTAAGCCTGATACATAGGTGCCCTTAGGAATGTAGTTCCCCATGACGCAAAATAAAACTGTTCTCTATCACTGTAGTTTGCCTTTTCTGTTGGGATTTATAGACCATCATAGACCATTTTTTTTAAAAAGCCAGAATCTCACCGATATCCAATTAGAGCTCAGATTAGATTCAGATTAGAGTTTTTATTGCTAAGTGAATGCGTTTTATTTGTTTTTTTAGTATTATTAGTTGCCTATTGCTTGCACTGTCTCCATTTTCTTTCCTGTCTCTTGATATTTTTTTGTCAGTTCAGGGCATTTTTGCAGATGCAGAGTAATGGTTATAGGTTAAAATCTGAGCAAGTCTAGAAAAATAAAACAAATAATCCTTCATTCTTTTTTAGCAGGCCCTTCCAGTTATTATAGATCATTCATTTTAAAATTTCCAAATATGAATTTTTTAACAAATTTACCTAAAAACAGTTGTTTTAAATCAAGGCAAAACGGGTTTGTTTAAAGTTACCTTTGATTAATAATAATAGAATACAAATACCCTTTATTGTACCACAATGCTGGAACTGTATACCAATGTTTCACTTATTTCCTTAATAATTGCTCTGTAATATAATGTTCTCTTGCTTAATTTTTTATGTTCATGTAAAGTGCTTTGAAATTGCCTTGTTGAAGAAATGTGCTATAAAAAATAAAAATGTCTTGGTTCATGTGCACAATGCTACTGTTCACAGATCGAAAGGCAATAAGGAGATTCGTTTTTTATACATCTTCAAGTAATAAAAAATATTTTACAGATACTTAAAGTCTACCTTTACTGTTTAGTTGAAGGAAACAAAGTCACCACAGTCCAAATTTGGTTATTTATTGGCATCAGAGTATTTCCTTTAAAAAAGCCCAGCCTTATCTAGGGAATATATTTACCATCACTGACAAATACTCTGGTATTTCTTGTGGCTCCACAGTCCAAACCTGTAGCATTTGCCGTTAAGACAAATGTGAGTTACTGTGGAGCTCTGGATGAGGACTGTCCTGTCCAAGGAGCTGCAGTTAATTTTGATGCCAAAGACTTCCTGCACATCAAAGAAGTGAGTCACGACTGTTCTTAAGATGAGGAACCACCTTTAAGGGTATGTATGTATGTATGTATATAAATCTAAAACCTATTTATCTCCTGGTTTTCCAGAAGTACAACAATGACTGGTGGATCGGGCGGTTAGTGAAAGAGGGAGCGGACATCGCCTTCATCCCCAGCCCTCTACGGCTGGAGGCCATGAGGCTCAAACAGGAACAGAAACAGAGGTCCGACATACCATGTTTGCTGGATTTGCTTCCCCCGGATGTGCTTTTGTTGTATAATGTGAAGGTTATGAGTCAGTCTGTTGCTGCTGTTGCAGGAAAACAGGAGGAAACTCCTCAAGTTTAGGTGACATGGTGTCTGGAAGCTGGAGGACCACACCGCCATCTGCAGGTGAATGTAAGTACTACAATCCCATCCTTGACTGATGGAAGATTAGTGGCGAGTTTCTGTTGAACCCCTCTAGTTTACTGTCATTCATTGTCATATTTTGTTTTCAAAAGCAAAACAGAAGCAAAAACAGGTATGTTCTGTGTCTTTTCAATGACAAGAAGGGTTGTTTTATGCACAGTAAAATGTGAGGCTAGTCAACATGATGTATCTCATTCTAAATATGTGTCATCTATTAACTTCAGATATGACTAGATTGTCAGAAGGTTTTAGTACATTTTTATGGGATTTTTTTGTTTTGTTCTATACTAGACCTAAAAGCTGATACCCTGAAGATGTATTTCTTATAACTGACTTACATTGGCCTTAAAGGCCTAAAAAAGATCATGGACTATTGTTGTGAATGAAGGTGCTCCCAACATCAGACTATGTTATTGAAAACAAATATAACTTATTTTGTTATAGAACAAGCAACTCATGAAAATGAATCCCCACTTTCCTTGTTCCTTGATCCCTCTACCTTCGTCCTTACCTGTTTCTGGCAGGAACACATCCCTCCCTATGACGTGGTGCCCTCTATGAGGCCAGTGGTCCTCGTGGGACCATCACTGAAGGGCTATGAGGTCAGACTTGATTTATTTTACCTCCAAATACATTAAAAGTTCATACATATCGATTCGGTTAAAGAAAAGGAAGGTTTTGGTTTAGATAAATGTTAAAATGCAGAATAAAGAGAAACTCTTTTTTTTAGACTAATTTAAATTGTAGAGCAGGAGTAACTTGTTTTTAGTATCAGATTTGTTCTGAAAACTTCTATTTTGTGTGCTCTGATTTAATGCCTCCTGCACAAATGTTCCTTTCCTCTTGTTGGCATTGGTCTGCTTTGTCCTCATATCTAACCTTAATGCTTGCAAATTGTCTTAAAAATGGAAAATCCTGAACATTGTTTTAAATGTGTAATTTTAGGAGATGACAATACAAACCATTGTTGAGTCCATTACGTTTGTCATCATCAAAGACATCGTCAAATGTTTTTCATTCTATTGGGTGAATGTTTACTTGGCACAATTATTACTTTCTGCCAAAAGAAAGCAAACAGAACTTGGGAAACAAGTTTAACCCAGCAGGGAGGAAGTTTGAGCGTGATTTGAAATACATAAACAGAAGAGAAGATGTGGCGATCAGTCAACAAGGCACGAGAAATGTGAAATAGGCAACTATAATGCGAGTGAGCAGGATAACATCTGAGTCTGATAATAAAGAGTTCTATTCAGAAAACTGTTTTAAATCCCTTTAAAACAAAAAAATTTCATACAACTATATGCAATCTAGACGCGAGCAAATGGTCATGACTGGAACTAAACCTTTTTATGTAATCACAAAGGTAGAAATGTGGACTTTGTTAAATGATGTTTAAATGACGTTTTGAACTGAACCAAGTGGTTTGATTTGATTAGACTAGATTGTTTTTTTTTTGTTTGTTGTTCTTTTTTTTAGCAAAAACAAATTTATGTAAGGTTTCCTACACGTCTGACATTACTGTCCCATAGGGAAAACTAATTTCCACAGAGCAGACCCTGTAGTCACATTACCAAGTAGGCAGTAACGTATAGTATAGAAAAATATATAACATACATGTTGTTCTACACGCTGATCTCATCTGATAAAAGACAAATATATCTTCTGCAATGATGCCTTATATTTGAACAGATGTGAACTTTGTCTTTCTCATTAGGTGACAGACATGATGCAGAAAGCTCTTTTTGACTTTCTGAAACACAGATTTGAAGGACGGTCAGTAAGATTTTTTGTGTGTTTTGCTTCAAATCTTTAATAAACTTGCCAAGTTAATTTATACGTTAATTTGACTTATTGTAATTTACAGGATCTCTATCACCCATGTAACTGCCGACCTGTCCTTAGCTAAGAGATCCGTCCTGAACAAGAGACCCATAATGGAGAGGTCCAATACACGCTCCAGTCTCGGTAACACAGATTATCTAAGCACAAAAAACGTTTTGCTTTTGTGATAAAGTAAGAACAAAACAAATGTTACTCATCCTTGCAGCCGAGGTCCAGAGTGAGATTGAGAGGATATTTGAGCTTGCCAAAACTCTGCAGCTGGTGGTTCTGGATGCCGACACCATCAACCACCCCGCGCAGCTTGCTAAAACATCCCTTGCTCCCATCATCGTCTACGTTAAAGTTTCCTCACCAAAGGTACGCGCTGCTCTGTATCATTAACTTCAGGCCGCCTAATTCTCTCGAATTCCTGTCATAGTTTTATTTCTTTGCCTCTCAGGTGCTGCAGAGGCTGGTCAAATCCAGGGGGAAGTCCCAGAGCAAGCACCTGAATGTGCAGATGATGGCTGCAGACAAACTCTCTCAGTGTCCGCCTGTAAGTTCTGCGCTGTGTGGAAGTGCTTGATGTTGGGGTGCTCAATTTAGTAATCGATTCTATCAGTTGTGTATTAATCTATATTTACCTCTGTTTGAGCCAGAACTACTGCAGCTGACAGACATCAATGTTTAAGAGATTCCATACACTTGATTTGAATCTTGAATTTTAACCTCTAATTACCTGTTTTGAACCAGTTTTAATGTCCAAATACAAAAGAATAGTGACTAAAGAAAAGATTCATAA